>BPLT01000173.1:600000-1059289 GCA_019656295.1 Rhododendron mucronatum var. ripense
CCTTCATGTAGGACAAAAGATAATGAACCCCAAGTGATTTCTACGTGCGTATCGTTAATACCCCAAATCGTCAGTTGTTTGTCCAACCCCATGATGGAATGAGCAAAAAGTAACATTTATAAAAATTCACCATTTTTGATAATAAAGTTTACTAACTATCAATTCTCACTTATTTTGGAAAAAAAAATGACTTTTTTAAAAAAAGTATATCAAATGATGACAAAAAATAGATTCCACAGGCGCATGTATATATTACTGCTAAGTTTAGATGAGGTTATATGTATGTACGCTATCGTCTTTAACCATTCGCATGATCTATAAATCATTGATAACTTGAGATTGTGCCTAGGGACTTGCAGGGGCCAATCACATAAATTTTTTGCAAACTAACTTGAAAATTTAGTATAACTACTGGGATAATTTGGACAAACTAACCCCTCTTGTCTTTTATGTCCTTATCAATAGCAGAGTTAGGATTTTTATTTGGTAGGGGTCCAAGTTAAAAGGGAAAAAATTTCAATCTCCAATTATTGAAAAGCCTTAATATAAAATAGCACAATCTCCAATTCTGAGAGGTAAGGAATGGTAAGGAGGGGGGACAGGTAAGGAATGACAAGGAGGGCAAAGAGGAGAGGAAAGAAGGAGGTGGGGAAGGAGGAGGGGGAGGTGGAGGTGGGAGGTGGCGGCCACCCCCATCTCCCTAGCAAAACCCTAGTCAGAGGAAAGCTCTCTCATAGATTCATATTTGAAGAATGAGAAAGATGGTGGTTATCGTTTTTGAAATTATCTAGCTTGGGTTAGATTCTTGGGAAGGCTAACGTGATTTTAGTGCACGACAGCAAGTACTATTATTATTAGTTCAATTTCATGTTCTTTTCATTGACTTTTTCATGATCCAAATCAGAAGTCCCTTGCAACAAGCAAACCATTTTAACTTTCCGTCATAGCTTTCAAGTCTTTGCATAATTATCGACACATCACATAAAATTTTCCTTGTAATTTGGCTACACGCACGTGCTGGATAACCTACTAACTTCTACGCTAAAAAACTATTTATTTATATATTTGGTTTTTTGTTTCGATGGTAAGGGGTGTTCGGGCCAGCCTACGCGTATCTCGACTAATCCCCTCCCCGGTCCGGTCAAAGAAAATCAATTTGTATAATCATTCTACCACCACACTTCAACTACACACCCACACTCACAATAGAGGTAGAGCCCGTACACACTTCACACTCACTATGTGTGAGACCCACCTTTATTGTGAGTGTGGGTGAATATTTACAAAAAGGATTATTCTAACATTCGCCCAGAGGGGTAGGATAATAAGTAAAAAGTGCATTGATATCCGAGAATGATGTATTGATATTTGTGAAAGTGTATTAATATCCGTAAGATATGTATTGATATTCGAACTTATTTGAAATTATGAGTATATTATTCTCCGCCTAGGGGGCGGAGGTTAGCAAAACCGTTTTCTGTATTTGCTATTGTAGCTTTTTGATTTTGTTTTTGTTGGTTTCTCGCTAACGTGCTTTCGGGTTGCAAGCAGCATACAATTGGCGGGGTTTGAGGTGTCAACATAGTTGGGATGTCAGTGTCCTGTGATGAGGCCTAGTTCTTGTGATCCTTCTTATCGTTGTAACTTCCTTCAAGGATTAATAAATTCAATTTGCCGATAGAAAATCGTTCGAAATTGACTCGTCTCCTAAATAAGCTAAATATATTTGAAGCTTGTTAAGTTTTCAAGAACAAGCTTTAATAATGACTGTTCGGCTCATTCAACTTGTTTAATCAACGTAACGATAAGGATACTGTTAATTTTTTTTGATTGAAAAGAATTTTGTTATTTTTGAGGTTGAAAAATACTAAAACAACACCTTTACGGCAAGTTTTTGGATTTTCAAATTCAAGAAGTGGGAATTCTTATTTTGACTATAAAGGTGTCTCCTAAACTGAATGGTTGATTAAATATGAAACATATGTTTTGGACTAGTACTAATAAATGTGTTGAATGGACAGACCAAATGCAGTACGTATCCTAAATTTTTCCTTGTTGCCTGGATAGAATTATGCTACTTTAATGGGTTCCTTGTCAACATTAATTTCCAGTCCTATCTTTATTACTTAGTTTCCCATTTGATTGCTCTGGATATGGTTTTAAGATATACTAGCTAGCTCGGACCACACGTAATGCATGTGCAAATCATGAAAATGCTATGAAAATTTTTGGAAATTGAAATATGAACCAGCTTTGTAACTGCTTTTCACATTAAAAAGGTGCTTTCTCTTTATAAAATAGAGAATAGATATACTTATAAATATAAAAATCATAATAAGTACTCTGTGTGGAAAGGAGTGTCACCGGATCTTGTTGTTCTAGCTAGCACTTACATAATCCTCTCTCTCCCTCTAACCTCTCTCTAGAAAATCCTCTCTAAAAAAAAACCCTTAATGTAGCTGCCGATTGGGGGAGGTGGGAGGGAGGCCGCCGCCTCCTCTCCTCCCTCCTCCCCCCCTTCCCCCCTCTCCTCCTCGCCTCCCCTCTCTCTCTTCGTTGTGTTTTTCCATGACCACCAGGTTTTGGGCGGCGGTTTGTTAGGACGTCGAGGGTCTCTCAGGAGCCGGCGGATGGTGTCTCCTCTGGCCCGTTCCTCTTTCATCATCTTTAGATTTGTTGTTCCTGGTCCGGTGTCGAGCATAATAAGGTGTGTGGTTGGTGTAAGGGGGTTTTTCTGTTTTTTCGTCTGCTTTTTCCGTTTTTCCTTCTACCAGTGGGTTTCCCCCGTCTAGTTCTGTACTAGTCTGGGTGTTCCAGATTTGGTGGGTGATGGTGGTGGGCAAATAACTCGCCACCTATTGAGGAATGGTCCGGTGTTGGTGGTTTCTGGATGTTTGTTTTGTGGTTGGTAGGTTTCGGTGGTGCTGTTGGGTTTGGTGGTGTTTGTTTGGGCTGCGCAATAGTTTCGGCTGGAAGAAGACTGGTCTTCGGTCGCCGTGGTCCAGTGGTGTTTCGATTCTCATCTTGTTCAGGCCAGTGACCCTTGTGGTTTTGTCCATGAAACGTGTTAGATTTTAGTAGGGATGTACACGGTACGAATTAGTCCGGTTCTCTAGAAAAATCAGTAACTAGACCATTTCAAATAGTTCTAGAAAATTGAAAATTAGAACCTAACCAATATATGCATGGAACCTAACTAGAACCAAACTGCAAGACCGGTCCAATTTTGATTTGGTTCTTACTCTATCCAATAAGCATCCAAACATTTATTCACAAATATGAACTTATAAAATTAAAGAAATAAGAAGATAATCTGTTGGAATAGGAAAGGAAGGAAGAAAATAAAAGCTTTCCTAACAAATGAGATTTCATCTCTAAATAAATTAAGTTTAGCAAGGAAAAGATTAACCTACCAAATACAAATACGAATACATATTTAATTGCACACACATATGTATTTCTATATTTATCTTAGTTTTAAACGGTCCGGTTCGATTCTAACCACGATTCATTAATTAAAAACTAGTAACCAAACCAAAATTAATGGTTTTTATTTTTTTGGAACCATAACTTGACTGTAGAACTGCAAAACCGAACCAAATAGGACGGTTTGGTCTGGATCTGATCGATTTTACGATTCGGGTAGTTTTCTTAAACACTCCTAGATTTTAGTTGATTTGTTAAATTGTTTGCCTTCAGATTTTAGCGATGCTTATTTGTTTAGGGTTTGAGCTGTGGATCTCTTTAGATCCTATGTTATCTAAACTAAGATTGGTTCTTATGTACCCGCGTTATCGCGGGGCCTGCTTCGGCAGTAGGTGCTTGAGAGCGATATTTAGGTTACTTTGTTCTTTTCCGTATCTGTTCTAAAATCTGTTTGCCCGATGAGCTTATGTTGAATGAATGACTCTTTTCAAAAAAAAAAAAAAAAAAAAGCTAGCACGTACATGTTGCAATGACTTGGTTATAGCACGTCTCATTTTGGTAGTAATTTGTTCACAATATTGTAGATTTTCAGGCCGGTGTTGATATATCGTTCACCAAAATTCAACAACTATGGTTTTTTGAGATAAACAATTCTATATTAAAAATTGCTCAAAATAAGCACTTTTCGGTTTTTTTTTTTTTTTTCTAATTTCATACGAACACCCTTAAAATCACATTCTGCACATATTGAACGGTTTGGATCATAAAAATTTGATCGGAAACTATGAGATTGAGATTTGAGGTGTTTTTTTAGGTATTTTTTTGGGTGTCCACGGAACCGCCTATATACGATGCGGTTTCGCGGACACCCAAAAAAATACCTAAAAAAACACCCCAAATCTCGATCTCATAGTTCCCGATCAAATTTTGATAATTCGAACCGTTCAATGAGTGCAGAATGTGATTTTAAAATGTCCGCGTGAAATTAGCAAAAAAAAGACCGAGAAGTGTTTATTTTGAGGAGTTTTTAACTGAACCGTTCATTAAATCTAAGTTAAAAACTGCTCAGATCAAGTCATTTCCGGTCATTTTTTTTGCTAATTTCTCGCGGTTACCCTTAAAATCACATTCTGATAACATTGAGCGGCTCGGATCATTAAAATTTGATCGGACACTATGAGGTATTTTTGTAGGTGTTTTTTTGAGTGTCCCTTGAACCGCCTATATATATATATATATATAAACATAGTCTGGATCCTGTAAGAGATCCCGCATAGGCTTACCGTGCGGGACTCCCCTTTCCGGATCGAATTGTGACGATCCTAGCCGCTTAAAGTGATCAGAACGTGATTTTAAGGGTATACGCGAGAAATTAGCAAAAAAAATGATCGGGAAGGGCTTGATCCAAACAATTTTTTATTGAGCGGTTCAATAAAAAACTACTCGGATCAAGCCCTTCCAAATCATTTTTTTAACTAATTTCTAGCGAGTACCTTTAAAATCACGTTTTGAACACATTGAGCGGCTCAGATCGTCGCAATTTGATCGGAAAAGGGGAGTCCTGCAAGGTAATCCCGTGCGGGATCCCTCATTGGAAATTTCCTCTATATAAACAAATGTGAAGTAATCATCTGGTTATGAATATCAAATCAAGCCAATGGTTACATCATCAAAATGAAATATGGGCCGGGTCAATGGACGGCTTTCCAAAGAGTTTGGCTAGTCTAATTTAAAAGAATTTGGCTAGTCTAATTTAATTTAGAGTATTAATTAATCAACCAATAGCTACCAAAGAGTCTTTCCAAAAAGTCGCTTGTTTGACCAAATTAACTAGTAGTAATTGGAGTTAGGTCTCCAGTTTCTGTAGTGTATATATATTTACTAAGAGCCAAAGCAAATGGTTTTCCACCAGTATTTTTATAATTTGAGATTGTGCAGAGGCGTTGGCAAGGACCTTCAGCGAATAAAACAAATTAAAATTTCATATAAAATCCTCACTATGGTTTCCTTTGAGTACTATTCGAGCTATTCATTTTGTAAATCTCAATGTATAAACAATCCATGTAAAAATCAACTTGACCAGACATTATGAGAGGTTCGAATGGTTCAGATTGTCAACTAGGACCATATTTAAATCCATTTCGCGTCACAAAAGAGATTATAGGAGAGATTGCAAATCGAGAGTATTATCTCACATATGGTAGAGCATATTCATAATCAGATTCACTGTTTTGTTCAAAGTAAAGGGTTGACTGAATTTTTGGAGGTGTCGACTGATGCAATGGAACCAATTAGTGAATTATCTTTATGTTACCCAAAAATTGCAAATAAAACACTAAAAAATAATAACTTCAAACACAACCTAATGTGTATGTATAATATGCTCCATATTTTCCTTCTTTTGTTTTGTGATATATAATATTTCTAATTTTATTTGTCACAAATATTCAAAACAATATATACATGTGTTAGGGAAATGAGTACATTGAGTCGGGCCGAACACTTTTCAAGGTTCAATCCAAAAAAAATTAATCAGTGCTCCTAAAGCAATGCTCCAATCCATACCGATTAACTTTTAATTAATGTGACCAAGTAGCAATTTAAGTACGAAAAGTGCTAAAAATAACGAATTGGGCAATTAATACTCTTAACAAAAGTATTTAAAAATATATGAAAGTACATTACAATCTGGAGATAATTGCATTAGATATGTAATTTTTGATTTTTTCAAAATTTGTTTACAGTCAAGTTGACTGTCTTTTACTCCGTCCATCCCAAAATTATCGCCCACTATGAAAAGATGTATAATTTTGGATAAAAAACTAAAGTACTACTTACGTGTATTATTTTTGCAAACTAACTTTAAAAATTAGTATAACTACTGGGATAATTTTGACAAACTAACCCCTCTTGTCTTGTCTGCCCTTGTCAATGGCAGAGCTAGGATTTATATTTGGTAGGGGTCCAAGTGAAACCGGAAAAAATTTCAATCTCCAATTATTGAAATGTTTTAATATAAAAAATTTAAAAAGCACAATCTCCAATTCCGTGAGGTAAGGAATGGTAATTATGGAGGGGGGACAGGTAAGGAATGGCAAGGAGGGCAAAGAGGAGAGGAGGAAAGGAGGTGGGAAGGAAGAGGGGGAGGTGGAGGTGGGAGGTGGCGGCCACCCCCATCCCCCTAGGAAAACCATAGTCGGAGGAAAGCTCTCTCATATTTGAAGAATGAGAAAGATGCATGGTGGTTATCGTTTTTGAAATTATCTAGCTTGGGTTAGATTCTTGGGAAGGCTAACGTGATTTTAGTGCACGACAGCAAGTACTGTTATAAGTAGTCCAATTTCAGGTTCTTTTCATTGACTTTTTCATGATTCTTGGGAGGCAGCATCCTCATGTTAGTTGGGCAAAAGTGGTGTGGTTTAAACATGCTGTTCCAAGATGGGCTATCATCCAGTGGTTGGCGATTCGGGGCAGGCTTTCCACTTTGGATAGGCTTCAGAAATGGGGAATTGTAGCAAGTGCTCAGTGTGTTCTCTGTTCAACTACATTGGAAACCTGTGAGCATCTCTTCTTCCAATGTTCTTACTCTTCTCAGCTTTGGCAGAATATTCAAAGGAGGAACAGATCTCTTTATCCTCTTCTTGATATGGCTCACATCATTGATTGGTTGGAACAACATGCTTCTGAATCCTTGTTTGGTGGTTTATTGTCTAAACTCTCTTTTGCTGCTTTACTATACTATGTGTGGGGAGAGAGGAACAAGAGAATCTTTCAACACCATAGTAGTAGTTTGCTGCAGTTGGAAGCCCAAATTTCTACTGATATCCGAGCTTGTGCTAGTTCATGTAGAGGCATTAAGAAGACTGATATGAATTTGGCTTTATGTGCAGTTTGGAATATTCCTCACAGGGTCTTTGATAGGGCCTGACTTGTTACTACTTCTAGTTGTTTTCTAGGCTCGAGTTGCTTCTGTTCTGTAGTTGTTAGGGTGGGAGCCTGTTCCTTACCCTTTTTTCTCTTTCCTTGTTTGTATGCTGTGTTTCAGGGGTAGCTCCTCTGTTTGGTAATAAAATCTTAACTTACCCAAAAAAAAAAAAAAAAAAAAAAAATTTTAACTTTCCGTCATAGCTTTCAAGTCTTTGCATAATTATCGACACATCACATAAAATTTTCCTTGTAATTTGGCTACACGCACGTGCTGGATAGCCTACTAACTTCTACGCAAAAAATTATTTATTTATTTATTTGGTTTTTTGTTTCGATGGTAAGGGGTGTTCGGGCCAGCTTACGCGTATCTCGACTAATCCCCGTCCGCGGTCCAGTCAAAGAAAATCAATTTGTATAATTATTCTACCACTATACCCAACTACACACCCACACTTACAATAGGGATGGAGCCCGCACACACACACACACACTCACTGTGTGTGAGACTCACCCTTACTGTGAGGGTGGGTGAATATTTACAAAAAGGATTATTCTAATATTCGCCCAAAGGGGTAGGATAATAAGTAAAAAGTGCATTGACATCCGAGAATGATGTATTGATATTTGTGAAAGTGTATTAATATCCGTGAGATGTGTATTGATATCCAAACTTATTTAGAATTATTTGTATATTATTCTCCGCCTAGTGGGCGGAGGTTAGCAAAACCGATTTCTGTATTTGCTATTGTTTTGATTTTTTTTCTGTTCGTTTCTCGCTATCGTGCTTTTAGGTTGCAAGCGGCATACAATTGGCGGGGTTTGAGGTGCCAACATAGATGTCAGTGTCCTATGATCATGAGGCCTAGTTCTTGTGATCCTTCTGATTGTTGTAACTTCCTTCAAGGATTAATAAATTCAATTTGCCAATAAAAAATCGTTTGGAATTGGCTCGTCTCGTAAATAAGCTAAACATATTTTAAAGCTTGTTAAGTTTTCAAGAACAAGCTTTAATAACGACTGTTCGGCTCGTTCAACTTCTTTAAGGGTAAATTCCAAGTACACCCCCTGTACTTAGGTCATTTTCCAACTGCACCCCCTTTACTTCATTTTTAATCACTTGCACCCCTTGTACTTAAGACTAGTTTGGAACTGTTAGTATTTCCGTCCAAAATAACGGAAAAGCAGGTAAATGGCTTGTTGGCAGGAATTTTCCCTTCTAAAACATCTTCTCTAAGACCAAATTGATCCCAAAACCCATTTACAATGATAATTCATCACTACCATTAATTATTGGTCAAGGACGGAGTCATTAACATATTTTACAAGTTAATTGGCCAGGCATTTCAAATCTATGTGTTTTGGATTTTTTCTTGAAATTTCGAGAATGGGATTATTCTAAGAATAATTTATTTAGGGTACTGTGTAAATTTCATATTTTTCTGAGACCGAAACCCGGACAGCTTCTTGGCTACGCGTGTGCTCGGGCTTCTGGGACCACTTGCGCATGCAAGTACACATGTCACGCTTATAGACACATGGCATGGCCAATTTGACACCTAGAATTACACTCATGCATGTGTAAATATATTTGGTTATAACATTTTTTTTTATCATCTTGGTAAAAACTAGTCAAACATGTATTTTAATTTTTGAGGGAGGGAGCTACGAAATTTGAAGAAAGAGGAGGAGGATGGTGTTCTTCCACGCCCCCACCTCAGTTCTACCATGAGCCACCACCTCCCGTCACCATTCTCTCATCTGAAAACTTATTTTCTTGCCGGTAACTTCTTAAACTTTCTTGACAGCTTTCTGGACCATCACAAATTCGTATTTTGAGAAACCTTCTGCTATGATTCAATTTTTGAAGTCTTCATAACTTTTAAAGTACGTTTAAAGACGAAAATTTTGATACCAAGAACATGCAAAACCAATCAACACAGAATTAGTTATGATTTTCGGAATATGAACTGATACACATGTTTCGAAATCTGGGCAGAGCCATCTTCTTTTTATTTCTGGGAACTATCCTATTAAGTTATGAATCTGATATTTTCACTGAGAATAATACTTTACGTTACGAAACTTTGAGAGTTGGTTTCAATATTTTTGGAGTTGAAATGAATTAGTTATGAATTTTCTACGAAGACATGAGTGGCTGCCCTGTTTTTCTGTAGAACAGCTTGTTCTTTTGAAATTTGGACAATATTTGGTTAATAACTAATCTTTCAATTTTTACAGTAGATACATATGGATGTTACGCAAGTTTGGGCGCTGATTTGAGTATTTTTGGACCTTATATGAATAAGTTATGATTTTTCAAAGAAAGGGAATACGAATGGGTATATTTCAGTCTTTTCGTTACTTTGGACGGAAATACTAACTGTTCCAAACTAGTCTTAAGTACAAGGGGTGCGAGTGATTAAAAATGAAGTAGAGGGGGTGTAGTTGAAAAATGACCTAAGTATAGGGGGTGTATCTGAAATTAACCCCTTGTTTAATCAACGTAACGATAAGAATACAGTTAATTTTTTCTTGATTGAAAAGAATTTTGTTATTTTTGGGATTGAAAAGTACTTAAACAACACCTTTACGGCAAGTGTTTGGATTTTCAAATTCAAGAAGTGGGAATTCTTATTTTGACTAGAAAGGTGTCTCCTAAACTGAATGCTTGATTAAATAGGAAACATATGTTTTGGACTAGTACTAATAAATGTGTTGAATGGACAGACCAAATGCAGTACGTATCTTAAAATTTTCCTTGTTGCCAAGATAGAATTATGCTACTAATGGGTTCCTTGTCATCGTTAATTTCCAGTCCAAAACAAATGTGAAGTAATCATCTGGTTATGACTATCAAATCAAGGCAATGGTTACATCATCAATTAAAATGAAATATGGGCCGGGTCAATGGACGGCTTTCCTAAGAGGTTGGCTAGTCTAATTTAAAAGAATTTGGCTAGTCTAATTTAATTAGAGTATTAATTAATCAACCATTAGCTACGAAAGAGTCTTTCCAAAAAGTCGCTTGTTTGACCACTAGTAGTAACTGGAGTTAGATCTCCAGTTTCTGAAGTGCATGTGTATATATATTTATTAAGAGCCAAAGCAAATGGTTTTCCACCAGTATTTTTATAATTTGAGATTGTGCAGAGGCGTTAGCAAGGACCTTCAACTTATAAAACGAATTAAAATTTCATATAAAATACTCACTACATATGGTTTCCTTCGAGTACTATTCAAGCCGTTCATTTTGTAGATCTTAATGTGTAAACAATTCATTTAAAAATCAACTTGATCAGACATTATGAGAGGTTCGATTGATCGAATGGTTCAAATTGTCAACTAGGACCATATTTAAATCCATTTCTCGTCACAAAAGAGATTATAGGAGAGATTGCCAATCGAGAGTATTATCTCACGTATGGTAGAGCATATTCCTAATCAGATTCACTGTTTTGTTCAAAGTAAAGTGTTGACTGAATTTGTGGAGGTGTCGACTGATGCAATGGACCCAATTAGTAAATTATCTTTATGTTACCCAAAAATTGCAAATAAAACACTAAAAAATAATAACACCATACACGAACTAATGTGTATGTATAATATGCTCCATATTTTCCTTCTTTTGTTTTGTGATAATATTTCTAATTTTATTTTTGTCAAAAATATTCGAAACAATATTTGTGAGTATGTTGAGTCGGGCTGAACACTTTTCAAGGTTCAACCCTAAAAAAATTAATCAGTGCTCCTACAGCAATGCTCCAATCCCTAGCAATTAACTTTTAATGTAACCAAGTAGCAATTTAAGTACGAAAAGTGCTTAAAAATAACGAATTGGGAAATTAATACTCTTAACAAAAGTATTTAAAAATATATGAAAGTACATTACAATCTGTAGATAGTTGCATTAGATATGTAATTTTTGATTTTTCAAAATTTGTTACAGTCAAGTTGACTGTCTTTTACTCCCTCCATCCCAAAATTATCGTCCACTATGAAAGGATGTATAAGTTTGGATAAAAAACTAAAGTACTACTTCGTGTATTATTTTTGTATTTTATTCGCACCAATTTTAAAAAATTAATCAATAAGTTTGAATATGTAATCCGTCCATCGATCCAATCATATACTATACAAATGTGTTGAGCTCTCACAAGTCTCCAAACTCCCATCCCTAATTTTTTAGAATTTTCTTCTTTTATTTGTTAAAACAGAAAGATTTATGGTGGGAGAGAGAGATAGCATAAACACGGGGGTTGCTAAGAGGGGGAAGACTAATGTGACATGCATAGGAGGGGAGTGTTGGATTTTGGGTTTTCTTAATGTATTAAAGGTATTTGGAAATCACAATTTTTTAATTTTTAATTTGTTTGTTTTATTTAGTGTTTAATGGTTTTTTCTTGTTTTTTTTTTCATTCTTAAAAACAAATGGTCATGATTTTTTTATTTATACTTACATACAGTAAATTACTATAACAACTAGTGTTGTATCCCATTTCATTTGCGAGACAACAAATAAATTTGACCCCATGTTTTTCTATTGTTCTGTGTATCGATTGGGGCACAATGCTAGAATACTAGCAATATATTCATGTAACACATGTGGACGGCGGATACCTAAGCTTTGGGAGTACTTCTCAAGGTCTGGAGTTCAATTCCTCACATGATGAGTACCCTGAAGTAAGTAGGGGGGCCATGATTGGTGTGACCGCGCTAGTTTTTCTGGAGGTTTGGGTTGCGCAGTCATGTCCATTTAGTGGCTTAGCTGTAGGGCTGTCCGTTAAAAAAAAAAAAAAAAAAAAAACCGCATGTGGGGCTGCCTTATTATTTTACTCCTACTAGTAATTAATTAATCTTCATTTCAAATTTCACCGACTCCGAGAACTCCAGATTAGCAGAACCTAAATCAAATTGTATTGTGAAGTGGCCTGACTAACAACGATAGGAGATAGGGTTGCTTTAACGCAGCTTTCGGTAAATAATTAAAGTAATTTTTATATAATCTACGTGCCCTTTAATTAAGGTCGATGATATAGAATAATACTATCAAACAAAAAAAAATTGGAAACATTTTTTATTGTAAAAAGACCCTTTCGCAATTTAAAAAGATTATCCATCAATATAGCTTTCATTCTATTCATAACGGTCCATTTCCTCTCCAATTCAGTTCTTAGGCATCGTTTGGCTTTTAAGGAAAGAAAGTGAAGGAAAAATAAAAATAATTGTAAGGGATAAAGTGCTGTGCAAAATAATTTGTTTTGATCTCTCTCTCCAAACAAAACAATGAAAGAGAAACATGCTTCTTCAATTTCTTCTTCTTTTTCTTCCTTTCCGTAAGTTCCAAACTGTCTGTTAGGGATTAAGGGAATGTGCTGTTGAGTTTATTCTTGGGCCCTTTTTATGTCCACTTTGATGGTTCAAATTAGTTATTTTTGAGCTTGTCGAGAGTATTAACAATATTAAAAAAAAAAAATCATATTCATAAGATATTGATAGATGCTATTTTAGAACACATTTATCTCGAAAAAGATAGATGGACAAACTAGATCAAAATCCATTTATATTAAAGTAATATTTTGGGATCATCAATTGACCTCTGATTGACACCATATTGGACAAATCTTTTATTCTCGATGAACTCTAAAAAGTTTCAATCACCGAATTGGGGTTTAGAAGGACCCATAAATTGATATCTGATCGACACATTTTTTGGCGACAAGTTTGTTTATTGTAAAGTAAACTAGCATAAGCCATAGGCCCGGTCCTCTTTTTTAGAGATTTGAGCCCTAATTAACTCTTTTTTTTTTTGCTAAGCAGCCCTAATTAACTCTTAAGGTGGAGTAACAATCTCTGTATGATTTAACTTGTGAAGTCGGCAAAATTATATGCTACAAAGCCTTAGGCTGTATTTGAGGAATGAGACTTAAAATAATGGGGGACAAAGTTAGCTAGCTAATAGATGATTAATTAGGTTCTGAAAAAAATAATATGTTAATTAGGTAGCACCTAAGCAGCCCTTAAATTAATTGTAGAGTAAAATAGTGGTTAACACGTGACGAGACTCACGACCTTATTATTTTGAATATTAGCCAACTTGACTTAAACAATATCTACTTCGCCTATTCACCTAATTTTCATCAATGAATTTCCAACACTACTATTTATTTTTCTCTCTATCAATATAATTTGTTTTTCTAAACATTTACTCAGGAAAAAAATTATATTGATAGAGAGAAAAATAGAGGAGAGAGTAGCTAGTCTTCTTTGCTCTCTACTAAATAGCCAGTGGAAGTAAAGAAAGGCAAAGAACCTAGTCAAGTGAAAAGCCTTTTGGAACATCGAAATTTGAGTTTGGCTAAGTCCGTGTTTCGCTAAGGAAAAAAGTCAAAGCCTTTATTTTTTGAATTAAATGTGATATATTGTGAGAGAATGATCTGTCTTGTAAGACGAAAAATAAATACTAAAAAAAATAAAAACCTTTACAAAACGGAACCTAAGTATAGTAGCCAACGGGGCCTAATTAGAGAGCGTGTTGGAGGTGCTTCAAAAAGGTGGTGATAAGCAACAGGACAATGAGATATGAACAAGTCAAAAAATAAAATACTTACTTGAATGTGAAATCACGTTGGTGACATTTGATTAAACTATTTAAGAATATATAAAAACTGTTTATTTCGCATCATTTTAATTTATTAGAAGCAGGGGCGGACTTTCCACCCAGGAGGATCACGTGCCTCCCTTGATTTTCCAATATTTCACTTATACCCCTATAATTTCATGATATGCTTCATTTAGCTCCTCAAAAATTTCACTAGAGCCCATTTTTTTCGAACTGCACTAGAGCCACAATGGCATTAAAAATTAGAGTATCAAATATATCACTCTTATAAGTCTCTAAGAGTTCGGAACCAACCCCTCAAAGTATGCGTTTAACTTTCTGTATTAAAAATAACTCTTCGTCTCGATCATAAATTTGACATTATCAAAGAATTGGTTTTTGCATCATCATTTTTCATGTACTAATAGTAATACATAAGCACATGGGTGGTGGAGCCATAATTTGAATTTGGAGAGTTTGAGTGTATTGACTGATTAACTCCTAGGTTTGTCTTGTGTCTCTTTCACAAACGGTTGGCGAAATTACATTAAATTGACAGCTAATGCTAAAATTATCATTTAATACTCAAGAGAAGTGAATGTAGTCTAAAGCTAAACATCTATGGTTAAAAAAAAAAAGGGTTCAAGAAAAGTTCGCACGTTCTTAGGTTATCTCCCATCAACTTAATTAAAACAACAATAGTGCATGATCTTCCAAAATGGAAGTTGATGTTTTTTCAAATTCAAATTCTTAAAATCATTTTAGATTGATTGTTAACCGAATTCCAAAATAATTTTCCTTTAAATGAGTGTCTAAGGCCCGTTTAGTTGTACGGAAAGGATGAGAAAGGAAGGAAAAATAAACTTTCCTCTGATTTTCTATGTGTTCAGTTACTAGGAAAGTTGTAGGACTACATACAGCTTCAACTTTTCCACTGGAAAATACTTTTCCTGCAATATAAGTCTTGTCAAAAGGAAGGAATTCTTGTTTTTCTGTAAGATTTTTTGTCTTTTCTTGTCAACAAAATACTCATTAGGAAAATAAATTTCATTTTTCTTTCCTTCACGTCACTTCACTTTTCCTAAAAACTAATTTTTCGCACAACATTTCTCACAACTGAACGAAGCCTAATTGAAAAATGATTTTCTATTAAAACAGGGGTAGGCGCGCGCCATGTATCACTTCCGCCCTCCCTTTACCCCCGCGGCCCGCCCCCTGCACGAACACCCTTTTCTAGTTGTTAGGCGGCAAAATAAGAATCACAATGTCTTAATGTGAAATGAATTGATCACCTTGAAAAGCTACTTATCCTGAATGAAAAGTCAATATAAAAGTTAGATTATTCTAAAATTCACTCAAAGAGGGTAGGATAATAGAAAAAAAAAAGTCTTTCATATCCGAAAAATATATATTGATATTTGTAAAAGTCTATTAATATTAGTGAGAAATGCATTAATATCCGACTTATTCGAAATTATGTGTATACCAGGCGGAGGTTAGCAAAACCGATAAAAGATGTGTACAGAATGAGCTCCCGCTCCTCCATTGTATTTGGTTGAAATACCCCTATCATCTAAGCGTCGTTCAGTTGTCATGTGAAACACTTTTAATTGTTAAAAAAAAAAAGTTATTGCAATAATTTATTAGTACTAATTTAGAGTGGACGAGAAAACCAAGGTGCTTAAATTAAGGAAAGATGTAACATGGATCTGGACACGCAAATCTATGTACGTATTATTATCCTTAATTTTAATAAAATTTTAACCCAATCCACGTTTTCGTGAGCTGGCAAAATAGTAAAATTTTCACCCCTCCCACGTGCTTTGTATAGTTTTTTTTTTTTTTTTAATCTTGTCAACTTTTTTAGACAACTGCATCGTCATGCATAGAAAAGTCTCAAACCCTAACTATATATAAACCTAGATATCTATCTTATGTTTTGTTAAACCAAAACCAAAACCAAAACCATGGCTTCTCTCCCCCCTCCCACCACCACGGCCGCCTCCGCGGCCACCGCCACCACCTCTTCCACACTCTTTTCTTCTCCTTTTTCCAAGAAAACATTGCAAGTTCCCACCTTTACTAGAAATCACAAGTATTCCTTTAACGTCTCATGCAAATTAGCCAAAGACAATGAGAGAAATGGAGAGATTTCCCAAGGGAAGTTTGATAGGAGGGATATGCTTATCGGGTTGGGTGGGCTATACGGTGCCGCAGGTTTGGTAGCTGACCCGTTAGCACTGGCTGCTCCAATTTCTGCCCCTAATATCAACACATGTGGGGCGGCGGACTTGCCCGCTGGGGCAAGGCAGACAAACTGTTGCCCGCCCAAGTCGACCCAGATTGTCGATTTCAAGTTCCCTTCGCTGCCAAATGCTATGAGGGTCCGACCCGCGGCCCATTTAGCCAACGCGAACTACGTAGCTAAGTTTAACAAAGCCCTTCAACTAATGAGGGACTTGCCCGACTCCGACCCGCGTAGCTTCAAACAACAAGCTGCGGTCCACTGCGCGTATTGCGACGGAGCTTATCATCAAGTCGGGTTTCCGAATCTGGATCTTCAAGTGCATGGTGGATGGCTCTTTTTCCCCTTCCATAGGTAAGGTTTTATTTTTAAAACTAATTTAAGTGTCAGAATCTGCTTACGTTTATCTCAACTAATTTATAGAAAAGCAATTACAACAATGTCCATATAGTGGGGTGCCCAATTGAAACAGGTGAGATCCCATGTAGACTAACCTCATAAAAATCTATATAGCATGTCTAGGAGTTTCAAACTTGCTGAGAGTAAAGAAAGGAAAATGATATTGACACTCTAAAAGTTGATGCAGCCACTCCAAAATCAGTATAACTCTAAAGTCACTTTCTTTTATTTTTTAAAGTGTCTGCATCAATTTTTGGAGTGTCAATATCATTTCCCTAAAGAAATTACAAACTTCAAGGCCAGTATACCGAGGACCAGGCCTACCTTAGGGTTAGGTAGGGTTTGAATTAATTTAAAAGACGGTGAGTTTGAATATGATCGAATTAGGTTGGCAGTGCATTTTGGTGGGGCCTTGCCATAAAGCTTAAAACATTTTTTTCGTTATTAATTAACCTTATCAAAATTCAACAGAGAGTTTAACCCTTTAATATATACCAAGCCGATCACAAGATTATAATATTGCCTTATTGATAGAGTACTGGATAAAGGGTTTAAAGTAAATAATACTAGTAAATAATTTCACTTATACTTGGTCAAAACACGATACAAGAAAAGTTCAATAAATAAAAAATTCCAGTCATTGTAGAGGAATTTTGGTTAAAACGTGAAAATCACATTACGATATTTTATCTTAAAGGCGGTTAAACAATGTAGAGCTTCTCCATTTTATGCTTGAAATATTGTTGGAGTACTTTTTATTTTTTGTCAATTTTATATACATATTACATCGGTGTTGGGTTTAGCAAGAAATTAGTAGGACAACAACCAAAGAGGGTTCTATGTTTGGGAGCCAATAGTTAGATCAGATGGACGAATAAACCACACAAAAGTAAACAAATACTGTAGTTTGGCGTTTTTATTTTTTAAAGATTTAAAGTGAAAATATCAAAATTTTGTTGAATAATGCTGCACCAAAATATCGAAATTGTCTTTTTATTACAATCAATGGAACCATAAGCGCTCTCAGTTTGGTTATCATCTTTTTGCAGTACTTTACCAATAAAAGTATTTCCAGCCCTCCTTTAATTTGTTTGGTTTCTCTCTAAGAAGAAAAGGAAAAGAAAAGACATGTTTGGAAAAGTAAAGAAAGACAAATTTTCTTCTAATTTCTTTTCTCTTCACACTGCATAAGATTTTATTCTCTTTTCCTTTTCAAGCCAAGTTGAGTAAAATATACGAAAAAGACATTTTTATTCCACATGTCGATCTGAATTCATCATCCTTATGCACTTTCACTAAAAAAGTGCGCCCGGGCTTTTTCTAATTGTTCGCTGACTTCCATAAGATAACTTTCCGTTCACTTTCTCTTCTTTCCCTTTTCCTTTCACAAGTTTATTACATCGCGCGCATTCTTTTTGTTACTGTATTTTTTTGTGCTCATCATAATTGGCTACCACTTGAGTTTCTATTAAAAATCGTTGAGCTCTGAGGTATAACACATGATGAGTTTTTTGAAACAGGTGGTACCTCTATTTCTTCGAAAGGATTTTGGGAAAATTGATCGACGACCCGACTTTCACTATGCCATTTTGGAACTGGGACTCTCCTGCCGGCATGAAAATGCCCGCTTTATACACCAGCCCGAAATCGCCCTTTTATGACGCGCTTCGCGACGCGAACCACCAACCGCCCACCGTGATCGACCTCGACTACAACGGGAAGGACACGAGCGAAACGGATCAAGCAAGAATAAACAGCAACCTCAATGTCATGTACAGGCAAGTGGTGTCCAGTGGGAAGACACCTTCGCTTTTCATGGGGAGCGCTTACCGGGCGGGCGATGACCCGGATCCTGGAGCCGGGTCACTCGAGAATATTCCTCATGGGCCGGTTCACATCTGGTGCGGTGACCCGAACCAGCCCAATTTGGAGGATATGGGCAATTTCTATTCTGCCGGGTTTGACCCGATTTTCTTCGCCCATCACTCGAATGTGGATCGGATGTGGTCCATATGGAAAACCCTTGGAGGAAAACGGCAGGATTTTACGGATCCAGATTGGTTAAATTCCAGTAAGTGTTGGTTTGTCAATTAGCAAAAGTTTTTAAAATTTTTTTTTTTTTGAAAAATGGAAAACTAATTGGTCACATGTCTTGTTAATTCAATTTGGCTACAATTAATTAAATTTGACTTCATAAATATTTACTTCAATCTATTAGGAGTATATGACTCTGATAAAAAAAAAGCTCGATATATTATAATTTATAAAGGAGAGACTATTTACTCTTTGTAATTTATTTCGAAAGATTAATAAAATTCTCTTGACAGGCTTAATATTTACGAACCTGTTATCCTACCAAGGAGGCCGGGAGGAGCAGTAATCTAGAGAACTTAATATTTACGAACCTGTTATCCTACCAAGGAACGCACAGTAATAATAAAGTACATTGTTTGTTGAGGTACGGGTTGGCTGACTAAGACACATACCCCCAGTTGGCAAGTTATAAAAAAATTGAAGCACTCTCTATCCGGGGAAGACTAGGTCTTGGCCACATAATTTAATAGCAAGACTAAAAATGCCCCAAAAATAAGTCATTGCGTTACAGCCTATCACTAATTTCTATCTAGGAAAATGCATCATTTTTTTTATTAAATATTTCTTAGTACGTGAGAATAACATTTTCGGTTACGTTCTGCTAATTGACAGGCTTCGTCTTCTACGACGAGAATGCTAATCTCACAAGAGTGCAAGTCAAAGACTGTCTAGACTCCACGAAGCTCGGTTACGTTTACCAAGATGTGGACATCCCCTGGCTCACCACCAAGCCCACACCCCGTACCTCTTCGATCTTTAAAAAGGTCAAGAACGCCGTGTCTGCCATCGGCGCGGCGAAGGCGGCGGAAGAAATACCCTCCGCTGCCGTGGTGTTCCCCGGGAAGCTTGACAAGACGGTGAAAGTGATCGTGCCGAGGCCGAGGAAGTCGAGGAGCAAGAAGGAGAAGGATGACGAGGAGGAGGTGCTGGTGATTGAGGGGATAGAGGTGTCTAGAGATGTCTTCGTGAAGTTCGACGTGTTTATCAACGACGAGGATGAGACGACGAGTGGGCCCCACAGGACGGAGTTCGCCGGTAGCTTCGTGAACGTGCCGCACAAGCACAAGCATCATACGAAGATCAAGACTAGGTTGAGGCTGGGGATAAGTGAGCTCTTGGAAGAGCTGGGAGCTGAAGATGATGAGAATGTGTTGGTGACTTTGGTGCCAAAGATTGGGGCTGGGGATGTGTCCATTGATGGGGTCAGAATCGAGTTCGATTAAAAATAAAAAAAACAGTTATTTGGACCTCCGCGCCTCGTTTCTTTTCAATTCCTGACGGTGGTTCACTCGATAGATAGCTCTCATTCTTCCGGTCGAAAAACAAGACAACCGAATAAATTGGGACGCACCAGCTGGTCGGAAATAGTTATGGTTTGTCCATGATTTCCACGCCTTTTGTTTGTACTGTTTTGTTCTCCTTTTTTCTTTTCAATTCCTGCATTTTTTTTTGTTTTTGAATTTTCAATCTCTTTTATTTCGGTAAAAGAGACTACAGATGTATGACAATAATCAAGCTCCTGTTATGTTTTTCCTTTGGTAAAATAATTCATCATATATTAAATCGATACCTCAGAAAAGCAGCTAACGACAATCACACTTCGAGCCAATACCTACACTGGACATGCACCAGCCCATCACAACCAACCTAAGGTCTCCAAGGACCCACCCGGAAACACAGACACATTTCCAAACATTAACACTATTTTACATCAGGTTAGAGCTCTCGAAGTAGAAATAAAAAAAACTTTAAAATAGATGTTCCTTTTCCTAAATCAGCTAAACAATACCGCTTGCAATGCGCAAAGAACAATTAACAATACCAGTGTTTTGGTTGGTTAGTCTTTCTTGGTAGGGTGAAATCTTCAGAGTATCGATCTCCTGAGATTGGGGATTATTAATAATGAAGAAGAAGCATTGTGCAAGTTTTGTTCTGCAGAATTAATTGAAACAACGGATCATATGTTGCTTCACTGTAAACCTGTGTGGGATGATACTTGGGGTAATGTTTTGTCTTGGTGGGGTGTTCATGGGGCATTACCTAATGCAATGGAGGGATTATTCAGGTGGTGGGATGACTGGAACTTCAAACCAAAGAAAAAGATTGTGTGGGATTGTTGACCGCGTCGTTCCGTGTCAAAAATATATTTATAAAACTTTGGAGTTAACTACTACTCCGTAGAATAGTGATCAAGACCGAATATCGTTCCAACAGAGACAGTATGGCTGAGTTACGACCAATTCAATTAATTTTTAGATTAATTCAGGCAAAAGAAGTTTGGTTGTTTGGATTTGGAGAATTTATTAAACTAAGAGAATTAATTAAATGGAAAGTTTTAACGATTGGAGAGAAAATCTAGGGTTCGAATCCACCTCGACCGCGTAACTCCAACATGCATGGGCAAGATTAATTATTCGAATCAGAAGGGATTATTACTAGGGCTTGCAAACCCTAGCAATAATCATCTAGAAAATAATTGAGTTGTTAAAAGGCATAGATTATCCCATAGCACGGACCGTCTCAAAAGTACGGTCTGGCCGCCTAACGGCACGGCCCGTCTTACGAGTATAATCTATCTCAGAACTCCAACCACAATCGATGAAAACCATTGTATAACTCGTATTTGAAAGCATGCATACAAATACTCAATATATCAAAACCATCAAAATCATTCCATTCAATTGAAACGGAAAGCATTCTTAGTTATACAATCGATCCGAATAATAAACCTAAAACCCATACATAAAATAAAGTTACTTGGTGTGAAGTTTCATCTTCCCCCTAGACAAATGATTTAGCCGGCCATGGAAGCCGAGATTGGGCTTCTTTCCTGTGGTGCCGTTTTATGCGCAGCCCGTTTCCGAAGTAATTCGTCACAGTTGGATCTCGAAGCGTCCTTCGTTCTCTGTTATTCCCGAAGTCCCCATAATGAAACTCCTCTCTCTCTTTTATAATGTTGCTGCCGATTATATTCCCATAAAAGAAAGACTTCTTTTCCTACTTTAACTCCTCCCTTTGTGGTAGTCCTTTCCAAACCAATCTCTTCCTTGTATATGCACTGAGCCAACCAATATATACAAGTATAAATTGTATTGTTTTTCTACCAATTGCACTTCCACAATCACGTGCACAGTAGGAGCGTTTTTAATTCCTTTCTTTCTTTTGTTTTTCCACCACTGAATACTAGCCAATTAATCTTTACGGCAACGACCCTCCGTAAGACCTTCCAAACTGCACGTTTTTGCACCTATCGATCTCAAGGCCTGCAAACACTATAAAACACTAAATCACGTCAAGTAACAATATAAACAGACCAACAAGGCATAAATTAGAAGGATTAAATGGGTGCTTTTCAGCACCTATAAATTGTATACTATTTGCAGTTATATGGACCATCTGGCATACTAGAAATGAAGTTGTCTTTGAACAAAAGTCTCCAAATTGGTGTGAGGTGCAGGAAACGATCAAAATTAGGGTGGCTCTAGGGTCAAAACAAAAGCTGGGGACAAGGATCATACTATGGATAATTTTATCTTCAGATTGAAAAAGCATTATCGATGCTTCTTAATTGGCCTGCTTTGGGGGTGTGTGCTTCCCTTGTGTCTTTTTTTGCTTTCTTTTTGTGTCTTTGTGGTCTGTCATCTGTGTCTTGTGGGGTCTTGGGCTTCTTGTGTCTGTTTGGGTCCTTGTCTGGTCTGTCTCTCTTGTGTGTGGTCTGTTGCTGGTCTTGGGTGTCTGTTTGGGTTGGGAAGCACACTTGCTGGTTGTCTTGGGCAGGGGTTTGGTTTTGGGTCTCCTATGGTTAGGTGGTGGGGTAGGTGTTTGTGTTTTGGGCTTGAGTCTCTGCGTTTCTTGGTCTGGTGTCTTTGGTTCTTCTTGGGCAGGGGTCTGTGTTTTGGGTTGGTGTCTTTGGTCGTTTCTGGGTTGGTCTTCGTCTTGTATGGGTGTGGTCTGCAGTAACTATCATTACTGCATATTAGGGCTGAATATTTCATTATCTAGACTCAATTTGGGTCTTAACCTCTTACTTTTGACGGATTGATATGTTGCTGATGCCATTATTGGAGGCTTTCAACTGCCGCTTTACTTCGAGTACGCTGGTGTTGTTATACTGCTGTTGCTGCTATACCTTGAGCTGTACATGCTACCTATCAGACATTTAGCATGTATTGCTGCCAATCGATGCTGGCATTGTGTTATGCTGGATTATTGTTATGTTGATGCTGCTATAATTGGTGGCATTCAACTGCTGCTGCTGCTGCTGATAATATACTATGTACCTGATATTCTTGGAGGCTTGGAGCTATAGATGCTACTATTTTTCTTGCCGTCATCATTGACGAATTCAGACAATTAGCATGCATTGATGTCATTGGATGCTGTCATTGCTTGGGTGTTATGATGGTACAAATTATATGCTACCATACTCGTGGGTGTACCAGTCATCTTCTTCTCCTCAGGCGCTTTGCTCAAAACATGGAGCCTTATCTCTCATGGTGTCTAAGCTTGGTCCTCTGTATTTTGTAATGTTTGATCATTTGTATTATGTTTAGCTTTTGTGGGTGTAACACTGTTTTTGGTTGGAACTTTGCCAACTAATTATCTATGGGTGTCGATCATATGGGATTTTGGGGTGGCACAAGATTGTCGAGCGTTTGGGGTGCCAACATAGTTAGGATGTCATTCGCTCGTTGTGATGCCTTTTTCCCTTCCCATGGTTTGTACTGTTCACTTTGTTATTAATAAAATTATTTTTGCTTTAAAAAAAAAACATTTAAGAAAAGAATGCACCTTCTCTCTCTAGAAAAGCTCCACCTTCTCTCTAGAAACTAGACAGCCACCAGCAGTTTTCCGACTTGGGTGGGGGGGGGGGGGGGGGGGGGGGGGGGGAAGGGGAGACGTCTCTTCCTCCTCCCCCAAGCGCCTATTTTTCTTTCTCTCTTCTTTCCTTCTTCTTCCCCCCTCCCTTTTTCCTAGATCTAATCCTCTTATTTGTCGTTCTCCTAGATCCTCCTACCGTCCATTTCCTCTACTCTTTTCTCCAATTGAGCACCATCGCTTCACCCGCTGGTTTCCATCTCTTGGGGATTCTGGTTTGGACTTAACAAAGAGGGTGAAGCTAGTGCTTATGGAGAAGGGCTTGCTAGGTGATGCAGGGAAGCGTGTTGAAAAAAGGAGATCAGGCGACAAAATCCTGACAACTCTTCCTTAAACCTATTTAGTCTGAGAATATTCAGGAATAAAGGCAACAACAAGTGGTTGATTCACACAAAATACCCAAAAGTTGGCATAAGAGATAACACTCTTTTTAATTTCATTAATCATTAAAATTGAATAGCCCTAAGGCTTACAACTCAATTTATAGTAGGAGAAACCCTACACACTAGGAAATAAAGAAAAAAGAAACTACCAAAATTAGAATCGAGTCTTCTTGATCAAATAATTCGTAAAAGGAAACTTAATTTGAAAAACTAAATAATGTAGACACTTGTTTCTATAATTGCAAGATTCCTAAAAAAAAAAAATTAAAACAAAAATAAGAAACTTTATATTCATTTTTTCAAATAATATAATATTTTCATTCTGCATCACTAGGTTTCCCAATTGATCTATCCTAGGGAATTTTCAGGCATGCTTAACGGTGTCGGATCCCTAGCGGCAGGCGGTGGTCATTTGATGCAGGGGTTGCCTTCTTGCAACTTCTGGAGCTTATTGGGTGATAATGGTGCAACGGCCTTGTCGTATTGGCGTCTGGTGGGTTTTCTTTCTCGGCCAAGAGGTGTTATCTGGTGGTGGTTTGTTTCCCTGCTGGGTGGTGGTCGGTGTTAATAGGTAATTTCGTGTCAATTTCGTGTTATATATCAAAATCTTATTTATAAAATCCCACAATATTTTTCAACTTATCAAATCTTTCGTGTCATGTTCGGGTCGTGTCGTGTTCGGGTTGTGTTTTCATGTCAAAAAGTCCTACTTTTCGCTAAATTTTTATTTTTTTTAGTTGACAGTTCATCAAACTAATGTCCAATGTATAGAATTACCCATAAAAATGTTTATTTTTAGCTCAATTATATGAATTTATTTTGTTTTTCGTGTCAGGCATGCCCACCCCTAGGTGTTGGTGTGGTGGCGACTAGGGTTAGGGGATTCGGGTTAGGTTTTTGGGTTCTGCATTAAGTTTTTTGGGTTGGGTTTATAGGTTTTGTAGCGCTGGAATTGAGGGAGTGCTTAGATGTGCAGTGGAATTTAGGGTTTCTACAGCTTGTGGTGGCTCAATGGCAACTTGCGTTCGAGGCTGAGGACAACGAAGGTTTTTGGTGTTTTTTGGCAACAGGTGGTTGAATGGTGGAGAATGGAGGCTCATGGCAGTCTTCGTGGCGGCAACTCTCCAATCGTTTTTGGGACCGATAATATACGGTGGGTTCTCGGTGGTCTTGTTTCGTGGCAGTGGCGGCTTCGCATTTCGGTATCCTGTTCATTGTTTAGGGTTTAATTTTTTGGGCTTTACTGGTGGGTTAATAGTTAATACCCTTATATTGGGCTTTTGGCCTTTTCTGGTGTTGAGTTCATCCCATTTGCTTTGTACTATTTTATTTGGGTTTTGTGGCCTTATAGGTGTTGGGCTTTGACCTTTGGGGTTTCCTTATTGGTTGGCATCTTGCCAATTAAGGGTTCGGATCTCGGATAAACTTTTGTCGCATTTTTTCTTGCCCTTTTAGTCTTTGTAATCTTTTCAAAGATTAATAAAATTTTTTTTCCATTCAAAAAAATAAAAGATATAGATATTTTCATGTGGTTCTCCTGTCTCTGTGACACAAACGTTGCCTCTTAGACCCTGGAACATGACCCACCAAATTGAAGCAATGTGGAAGCCTAGAGAATTCTAGAAGCCGTCTAGAACCATCTCCTATAAAAGTTTAGATTACTGTGCAACTTCTAGACTTGTATAGATACTTTTAGAGAATTCTAGATTGAAATAATTGAAGAATTTCTAGAGAGTATTCTAGACTTCTTCATTGGTGTATAAATAGGTGAGGGTCTCATTTGCCCAAACCACTTGAAAGCTTTGTAATCTCTCTCTCTCTCTCTCTCTCTCTCTCAATTGGAATTTCTCCTCTTCAACAGAGCATTCACTCAATACACTCGAGGCCCATGAAAGGAAAGAAGAGGCTCTACAAGAAATACTGTTCCTAAAACTTGGAATCACTCTGCTAGACCGAGTGCTCGCTACTCGGTATTAGTCAAGATTACTCGGCGAGTTGGAAAGTGAGAAAAAAATTAGGAATAAAGGGAAAAAATTGGGGCAAAATACAAAATATGATAATTTCGGGGCTTTAGTTCAATTTATACTTACCCAGCCCTAAATCCATCGATGAGAGTAGAGACTGCATGTTCCCTCCTCCTAGCTAGACTACTCCTCTTCAACGATGACAACCTTTCTTGCTGCTATTGTTCCTCTTCAACCTTGGTAAGCTCGTCTCTCTCTCTCTCTGATCGTCTCTATCCCCCTCTCTCTCTCGGCTCTTCCTTCTCTTTGCTTATCTCTCCCTACTCTCTACAATACTGATGCAGTGGTATTATTATTTTTTTGAAAGTCCATGTAGTTGTGTTAAAGTGTTAATTGTGTTACTGTGCACGGCTAGGTAGTTGTATCAAATATCAATGGCTGAATCTCATAATGCATTTCAGCGGCCTCTACAACGGCCACTTATGATGTGACCACCTTGAAAAGAAACTCGGCGGATGGCAAATTTATTGAAGGGTGCTGAAAATGATCAACTTATTTTTGTTCCTTATAATATGGGGTAACTATCTCAATCTTGTTTGAAAGTCCTTGTGTTTCAAGTTGAAATGAATGCCGAGTAAAACTAATTTCTGTGACTTATTAATTTAGGGTCCATTGGATATTACTAGTCATTGATCTATCATCTCCAACGGTTTACATACTAGCTCGATTCACTTAACCTTGATATCATGAATTTGAATGTGAAGAATATATTTACTGTGTAAGTTCTTCAATTTGTGATTCCATTAGAGCTTTTTGATGCATTTTATTGACTATCGAAATTATTTCTTGTGAAGTAATATAAAAATCTACGATTCTACGAAAAGTAACATGAGGAGGAAGAGTCTTGATTGGAAGCAAGTTCAGGTATGGGTGTGTACTACTCTTTCTTGTTTGAGGGGTCGTTATAGTTGATTTTTCTAATAAGCGACAAAATATTTGTGTAGTGCCCGCAACAACCCACGAATGTTGAATATGGATTTTATGTAATGAGATTCATGAAAGACTTGATTGCTGATTAGAATATCCTGAGCAAAAGAGATGTGAGATAACTTCTCTTTGATTTTTTTTTTCCCTTATAGTTTTCATTAGTTCACTTATAATACCTTAATATATATATATATTTTTTAACTTTTGTCTTGCTTGTAGTTCAATGGAAAAAATGTTTACACCAAATTCGAGATTGATGAAGTATGAATTGAGTGGATGAATTTTGTTCTGAAACTTGAAATTTGAGGTATGCAACTTCCTCCCCTAGTTGGAATATTGTGTTATGTATCGTATTATATGGTTCATCTATATGTGGGCCAAATCTATACGTTCCTACTGTAGTAGAAATTGCCTCCTATGGTGGTACTTGACCTTAACCTCCCCTACTTTTAGATTATATGCCATCTGTATCAAATTTAGGGTCCCCTTGTATTGACACGTCTATCTATCTATATAAGATAGGGTAGAGAGGATTGAAAACAATTGTTGAAATATTTCGGGTCCCTTTCTTGTATCACTCATTATGCATGTCAGTCACTAATTTTTTACAGGTGCTAGAACAGTCACATGTGCATCTGATTCCTTGATTGTGTGCATATGTTTGTCCGTACTATTACGTTAGATAATCTGCTCTATCGGTAAGGTCCGTGGAGTAGCGATCAACCTTGTAGGTCCTTGGGGGAAAAACTTATTTGCTTCATATAAAAATTTTGTTCAACTTTTCCATTGCAATTCTCAATTCCATGGATTGTAACCTTTCTGAATTGCATATTATTTGTACTGAAGAATTTCGTTTTAGCATGCCTGAACAACTTGAAGTATTATGTGAAGTGACAATGAGACGTACGTATTGGCATGAGTGAGATAGTTGTGCTTCAAAGGCCATGAATATACCCTTCCACTCTTCTATATGCTGTCCTATTTTCTTAGGCTGTAACCTATTATAATCTTGGGTGGGAATGTATTTTCCATTGTTACAAGGGTATACTGCATTTACTACTTTTTAGTTTGGTCTGTATCTAAATTATTGTCATCTGCAGGTTTGACGTTTCTGCGTTGTGATGATGTTTGTTGCGCTAGATGCCACTGGAAAGGGATCTACGTACCATACAAAATTAGAATTCCTATTGTGTTAATTTTCTATCTTAGTATGTAGTTTGAATTTGGCTACTGAATGCTTGATTGAATTTTGTATGGAATTCAGATATTGTTTAAAGATTGGTTATATATACATATAAAGATTGGATTTAGCCTTGTTCAGACAGTTCATGCAAAAAAATTAAAGTGACCTGAGTTATAATGGAAAATGTACTGTAATATATGATAAAAAAAAGAAACTTAGCCAAAAACTGAGTTCTTTAAGTAGGCAAAATTGTGATGTTATACAGTCAAAAGATAATTCAACGCTCTAACCACATCACAACAAGCAGATAATTCATAGGCAAAAGATATGGTGTGAAAAACGAGGTGACATTTAATAAATAAATGACAACAAAAAATTGTAGTATCTAAATGAAAGGGAGTTAATTTGTTCTTAACTTACTAAAGATGTAAAATGGTACAAAATTAGAATTTTTAAAGTTTGCTAGAGTTCATTCTACTAACTCATGCATTAAATCATACACTAAGGTAACGAAGTGCAACCTTAGAGCTAAAATTTGTCACTTCGGCATTACTTACCAGGGCGAGAAATAAAAAAAATGAGCGAATGGAATTTTTAATAGCATCCCCCCCCCCCCCCCCCCCCCCCCCCCCCCAAAATTTACAAATTTTTGAGGTGAGCAAAAAATGGCCTGACCATTTGAGTTTTTTGAGGTACGAAAAAGTTGGTTCGGCCACTTGAATTATAAAAAAAGCATTCGCTCATTGTTTATTACCAGCCTTGGTGAGTAATGCCAAAGTGACAGTCGTGTATTGGAACCGGCCGCAAGAAGGTTGTTACTTGTTTACAGGATAGTTTTAGTTTTGTTTGAAACTTGTGGAAAAAAAGAGAAAGGAAGCAAGAACTAAAAATTTTCTCTCCCATTATTTGGTTTGGAGAAAAAGAGTAGAAAAAGACAGAGAATTGTGAATGGTAAAATTTCCCTTATTTTCTTTCAGTTCTCTTTCTTTTCTTTTCTCTCACTTTCCTCAAGTTCCAAATAAAGCATAGATCTCTAGTATTTCTCAATTTCGGCTAAGTTCCACCAAGCTTTTTGGGTTTTTTAAGAGTTTTGTTCTCATTCAAAAAAAGTTCGTGTTCGTTAATTTTGCACTAATCTTTTGCGGATTATTGATTCGTCTCGACGAAAAGAATTGAAAAAGAAATATTTTTTACTTTTACCTAAATATATTTGAAAACATCCAAGATAAAGCCCAAAAATTTCAAAATATCGGCTTTTGGGCTTTAACTTGGATATTTCTAAAACTATTTAGGGTAAAAGTAAATTTTTTTTGGATTTTTCGATTTCTCTCATT
Source organism: Rhododendron mucronatum var. ripense (assembly GCA_019656295.1). Lineage (NCBI taxonomy): Eukaryota > Viridiplantae > Streptophyta > Magnoliopsida > Ericales > Ericaceae > Rhododendron > Rhododendron mucronatum. Next base: position 629,419 of record BPLT01000173.1, read on the forward strand.
GAGATGATTCAAATTTTTTTTGAACTGTAAAAAAGGTGGGAGGGGGTCAACCAGCATAGCAGCCCTCCCTGGGCGTGACAATGAGGACTTCCTACCCACTGTGGAATGTTTGGTTGAGCCATAGCTATTACCCGGGAGAACAGGCAGTTACCATAGCACCACCTAGGTACATAGTTGGCAAATGACCCTGTCCGCGAAGTCCAGCAGCGAGACAAAGTCCTGCGGACTCGAACCAAGGTTTGTGTACGGAAGGGAGGGCACAAAGCCACTCACCTTTGCCAACTAGGCTACTACCTTCGGTGGTCGTAGAGATGATTCAATAGTTCACAAAAATTTGGTGCAAAAATAAAAGGAAATTTTTTTATGTTTTTATTCCTCAAACTATCACTCCTTTTTTTACTTCGTCCTTAAAGTACCAAAATCACTCATTTCATCCTTAAATTATCCTAATCTCACATATTGAGTGCAAAGACTGGGATTTGAACTCATTAAAGGACTAATTGGACTTATTAAACGACTCATTAAAGAAGTAATCATTTTATTAAAAGACTAGTTAGACTCAATGAGTGGGATTTCAGTAGTTTATGCGCGAAATGAATAATTTTGGTAGTTTAAGAATAAAGTAAAAAAAATGAATGATAGTTTGGAGATAAAAACATAAAAAATTACTTCCTCCGTCCCTATTCTTTAGTCTTTTTGAGGATTTCAACTAATTATGGGAATACAAGCATTACACTTTTGAAAACTTGTTTTTCTCATTTTACCCATTTTTTTTTGATAATCTCATTTTAACCTTCAATCATTACATTTTCTTATTTTTTAGGGCTTGTTTGGCTTAATAAGTCATTTGGCTTATTTTTTGGGAAATGATTTTGCCACTCTTTTTTTTGTTAATACCACTTCTCTGTAAGTGTATTTTTGCACAAAAAATACACTTGTAGAGGAGTGACGTTAACAAAAAGGGAGTGAAAAAATCAATAGCCTATTTTTTTTGTCCTTATTCAAAAAAAATTTCATATTTGTTAGGTTTTTGTCAATTTTTTGAGAATTATTGCTTCGTCGTGACGAGAGAAATCTAAAAAGTAAAAAATTGCGACCGAAACTCAATTTTTTAAAATAAAGACAAAAATAAGTCAATAAGTCAATTTTTTTTGTCTTTATTCAACAAAAAAAGGTTTCGATTGTAACTTTTTATTTTTTAAATTTCTCTTGTAGGACGAAACAATAATTCTCAAAAAATTGGTGAAAAATTAACTAATGCAAAAAAAAAAAATTGAATAAGAACAAAAGAAAAAGTCAAATGGCTTATTAAGCCAAACATGCCCTACTAGTACTATTAATTAAAAAATGAAAGTGTAAAAGAGGAAATTCCTTATTTATTACCTATTTAGTTTTCATATGGGACAATATCTTTGGGATGAAAAAAGTGTTAATTGGAACTAAAGAATAAGAACGGAGGGAGTAACAAACATGTATTGGTGCCCTAAAGACAAAATACCTGAAGAAAAAATCCTTGAAATGTGTTTGGACAAAGTTTTTGAGAAATTTTTTGGGATTATAAATAGAGAGAAAAATAGAGTAATGATAAAAAATTAAGGTGATGAGTAGAGAGAAATAGAAAGAGAAATGAGAATAGCAATTAGAGATAGGGGTAATGGGTGGAGAGTAATAATTCAAAGCAAGAATAATGAGTATTTTTTGAGTTAAATTTTTTTTCAAAATCCAAACCGATCAAGGTAGCTGAACTCATTCCTTTTCCTCTTTCCTCCCTCTCCCATTGGTGCCTTGTCCTTTGCGCCTGTTTCTCACAAAAATGTGAAAAACCGAATTAGCTAGTGTTGCACGGGCGTGCCAGAACAGGATTGCTGTCTGAATTTGTATCAAGGCCTGGAAGCCTCAATCTGACTTCTAATCGAACGAAAGTGCACGGCCTAAGGGGGAGACCGTGAGGAGGTTCATGGTTTGCCTTTGCGGGATAAGGACTTAGTATTTCCTTACTGTTTGAAAAATGGAAAGAAAAGTAGAACAAGGCCTAAAACAGAATTGAAAGGACTTTATTAACGGTTTAACAAAGTTTGGTTACAAGGAAATGAAATAAAATCTTGGTTTCACTAGATTGAATGAGAAAGTAAAGATAATTGAAAGATAAATTGGATAAGCCGTGGGCTTGATGGTCGTGGACATTTGCCAAGGCCTTCAAGTCTGGTATTTATAGGCAGAAGTTCCAGGCCTTGAGTTGCTTGAGCTGCTTCCACAGGCCTTCATGCATGGCTACCTAGTGTCCTCTTGGTAAAGGCTTAGGCTTGAGCTGCTTTTGCTTCCTCTAATAAATGTTTGCCACATGTCCAAGCCTTGCTCCTCACTCCAAGAAATCAGCTGAGGTCTGAAAGGCCTGAAAAAAGTCTCATTTCCTTCATAAAATTTGTACAAGGTCAAAAGGAATTTTGGCTGTGCAGAATCTCTGGGCCTTTTAAGCTGCTTGTAAGTTGTTTGAATGCCTGGATAGGAAATCTTGGGCCTACCAAGGTCAAAGGTCGAAGTTTTTCCAGGCCTTTCAGTCATTTCATTGTCTCTTGAGCCCCTTTTGATGGTCCACTTGCTATTTTTAAGTATTTTCACACACACACACACACACACATATACACACACACACATATACATTTATATATGGAAAAGAGAGATTTCGTGGGACTTGTGCCCTACCATTTGCTTTCTTTAAGCTTTCATGCAATAGACCTAGTTGAGCTGCTTGCGAAGGCCTGAGCTGCTTGGGATGTCTTCATGCATGGTTGCCATGTGTCCTAAGCCTTGCTTCATGCTGAAGGACATTAGAGATTCAGGCCTTGAGTTGCTTGCAAGCAGCTTACCCAAACCTATCATGCAAGAACATTTTAGGCCTTTAAGTTGCTTGCGAGCATCTTAAGGCATTTTCCTGCCAATTAAAGGCCATATGTGACGTTTTTTTTAAGAAGTAGACCCATCTATTACTTGTGCCTGAACTTGAGGAGCACCATATGCCTCTTCTATTTGTAAGCCATGCGAGCTTAAGTCTGGAAAGAAAACTTGGGCTTTAATTGGTTTAGGCCAATTTAGAAGGCCTTATTATTTTTAAAAGCTGACACAGGTCTAGATAAAACATTTAGATTTAGTGGGTCAACCCAAGTCTTCGGCCAATCTTGGGCTTGGGTTTATGATAATGAAATCTTAGGCATAAATTTTGTAACGCCCCGAATTTTGGGTACGTTAAATAAGACATTTTATTATAAAAACAAGTGAGTCTGGCTTATTATTACATCATAAACCTTACAAAAGTACTTTTATTCAAATAACGGAGGGAACTAAGGTTCCTATCTACTACTCCGCTTCTTCCTCCATCCTGGCTAGCTCCTCGGCTCCAAAGGCCTCCAAGGTGAAGATCTCGCCCTGTTAGTCTATGAGATCTGACACATTATATCGGCGTCGGCACCCATATAATATACTAGGGTCACCAAAGGTAACACCATGAGATATGAAAGCTCAATAGAGTAAACCCTACCCACTAACCCTTAACTTACAAACAATAGACATAGTTTCTATGCAAAATAGTTTAACAACACATCCTCATTCACTATTCAACTATCGTTGGTGTCCAAGATTTTGGAGTTTCTCCTACGCGACTCGTCGTAGACCGTGTGTTTGGGCTGAATTAACTCAAATCAATTGACAAATAATTGTGTGCGGGCGTGCCAGAAAAGAAATAACTTCAACGAAGAAATTACTCTTTTCAAAATGATTTGAAACAACTAATTTCAATCAGGCAATTGTGTTATCCGTTCGATTACCTCAACTAAGAGGATTTTTCCTTAAGGTATCAACCAAATAAAAGATTGACGCGCTTCGAAATCAGAAAAGATGATTGAACACAAACAAACCTGAATCTAATCGAAGGTAAGTTTGTATACAACACTCTTAAGATTCTATCAAGAATAATAAAGAAATGCAAGCCCACTGAATTTAATCAAAAGCAAACTTGCAAACAACTATTCTTTGGTAAGAAAAGAACTTAAAGGAAATAAGAAAACTTGAATTTAATCGAAAGCAGTCTTACATGCAAATAAGCCTTCAACTTACAAAAAAGACCCTATTCTAAACTAAAACTAATCTAAGATAGATCTCTGAGCAATCATTTAGTATGAATTGTTAGATGATATGGATTTTTTTGTCCTCCTGTTCTCTTCACTTGCTTCTTCTATTTATAGACGCTGAACTTTGCCTTCAAACCCCACGTCTTCGATTGATACCCACGTTGGCCACACAAAACGGTTGAGGGGGGGGGGGGGGGGGGGGGGGGGGGGGCTTCGAACGGTTACCCTGATATTTCCAGAATTCTTTCTTCCCCTGCTTGCTTCGATCATGGTATTCATGGCCACTTCCTGGATCGTGATTCCTATTTTCAAGCAACGTGAACTAATGCAACGTGTTTGCCTTCTAAAATGATTCCCTGCAATTGCACCTAATTTCAGTTATAAAACAGGGCAGTGAGGACACCGTTAGATGATCGTAAAGTCCAAATTAATGGTTAGATCCAATATCCTCTCAAACCATCGTTTAAATACTACTCAAACGACATCGGTTCACTCTAAAACGACACCGTTTGCCATTAAACAGTGTCCCTTTTAACTCCCGCAATCCTCTGTAATTGGCACTCGACTGGGACAGGTTTTATGCAACCGCCGTACCGTTCGGGGCCACGTGGAATTTTTTCATTGGGTGGCACTTTTTAGGATGTAAACACCGTGTCACCATTTTCCACTTTTCTTTTTCCAAAATCAACATTTCCAAAATCTCTTTTTAACACACCTAACCTCAGTTCCGGCGCTCCGAGTTCCCGAGTATCCGTACAATGGTTCCGCCTCTCCGGGTTTCCATTGGCACACAATTGCATTGGCACCTCTCCGCGGTAACCAAGCAACACACCCTACCTCGGTTCCGCCGCTCCGGGTTTTCGGGTATCCGCACAATGGTTCCGCCGCTTCGGGTTCCCATTGGCACGCACACACACACCCACAACTCACATAATGCCACCAAAATTGGTCATTATGTAGTTTCAAAATATTTCCTTCTTCGAACACTTTTTCCTCATTACCACACCCTAGGTGCCATGCTCCTAACTTTCTTGATTTCGGTGTCTCGTTTTCATGCATAGACTCCGCGGTAGGATTTTCCACACAAGTATTCATCATTCATTTGTAATCTTGAAACTAAACTAATAAGATCATTCAACTCTATATTATTTAGCATGCTCAAATCACAACTTAAAGCATAACGCCACATGTACGGATGCCCTTGGAGTGAAAAAATCACTTATGCTTTATCATACATCTCAAACATTATAGGTGACAGATAACCTTATATACTGACAGTCAACAGATAACCTTATATACAGACAGTCAACAGATAACCTTATATACTGACAGTCAACAGATAACCTTATTTACTAACAGTCAACAAATAACCTTATATACTTAGTGAAAATGGTTAAGAATATTTATACTTGAACTAAAGACATTCTACTTTTCAAGATACGGTTCTATGCTATACGTAGGGTTAGAGGACTAGGGATTCTACCTTACTTATTGGCGGTGGTCGGCAACGGTGAGTTGATCGTCGGTTTTGTAATTCGGCGGCGTAACGGTTCCGATTTGCTTTGAAAGGAAGAGAGATGATCTTTTCTCTTTCTAGAAACAACTTACTAACTAAACTAAGCTACTTTAAAGATCTAGAGGTAGTTTTGGAAGTGGTTTAGTGGTTTCTCTCAAGAACTCTCAAGAAACTCAAGAAAACTAGAATTTTTGAACTAAGAACACTTAGAATTTCTAGAGAGAAGTGAGAGCAAAGTGTGAAGGTGTGAGTTGAATGCTTGGAGTGAGCTTCTATTTATAGGCAAGGCTCACCCTCCCCTTCTCATGGCCGGCCCCCCTCTCTCTCTCCCATAGCACATTTTTTAATTCAAGAAATCAAGCTTTCTTGGAAGATCAAAGTCTAGTTTCTAGGCTTGCATGACTAGGTTTAGTCATTGATTTGATTCTTGGAAGATTTGTAGAAGAAAATGAGAGTTTGTACAAGATTTTGTGTTAAACATGCACTTGATAATTATACAAAGTAAGACAATGGAGGTTAGATTTTGGCTAGGAAGAATATACAACCAAGGATTTGAAGTACATTGGAAGATCAAGCCCAAGGTACAATCCAATCTTCCTCCTCTCTCTCTCTCTCTCTCTCTCCTCCCTCTCTCTCTCGGCCTCTCTCTCTCCTCTCTTTCTCTCTCTTGTACTAGGTTATACACACACACACACACACACACATATATATATGACAATATACAAGAAAGACATAAAATAATTGGTACTTTTGGTACATGTGTCAAAGAGATTTAAAAGGCTAAGATTTTCCCATTAAACTAATAAATTAACACATGTGTACTAAGTCATTACTTTAGTCATTCAAGTACATATATAATATATACATAAGTACTTATGTAATCTAGGGAGATCATCTCCCCATTAAATTAATCCAATTGGCAAAAATCCCATGTAAAATAATATAAGAGTACTTGAAAAATCTTAGGGTTTTAAAGTCCAAAAGTACATACACATATTATAATATAGGTACTACATCACTTGGGGATTTTGAAAATGACTAGTTTATTAAACCCTAGTACTTAGTTGAAAAACTAACCTTATTACCCAATGTATAATAAATCCCCTAGTATCTATTGTCCAATGGACAAAAGTAATAAGGAAATTTTTATATTAAAATAACCAAAATGTCATTTTAATCAATTATAAAATTCTATTTTTTTTTATAGATATTAGTACTTATTCAAATCCTCGTTTAATATAAAGAATATGATTTCTATTATTCAATCGATAAAAGTTCCCCTAACTTTTATCATCCAATGGATAACGAAGAAAACCAAAATAATAAAAGAAAATAAATAAACAATTTCCTAGTCTAGGGTTGGAAAGGTTTATAAGATTCAAAGATGGCAAAAAGGTCAATCTATGGTTAGAGAAATGTAACTAGGTGACTTCCTAGTTTGGTTTCTCCAATAAGTCGGTTAGAAGCTAACTAGGCTTGCCAAGTAGGGCTTTAAGTCAAGAAATATGATTTTAAAGATTTTATTTCATTCACTAGGAAAATATACAAGTGCTTTTACAAGCATGCTTGTCTTTAGAAAAGGACCATATTGTCCGGGGTTAAAAGATTCAATTTTTGTAAGACTCAAATCTAATTATGACAGATTATTAGAAATAATTTTTTTAAAAAAGTAATACCAAATAATTTAAAATAAAATTCAAATATTTAACGAAATTTTTATTTACCGAAAATCAGGGCCGTTACAAATTTAGCCTAGGCCTTTGAAAACTTAACTCGATCAGTGGCGTTCAAAACGGGCCGATTTTGTGAATGACCGATGATGAGGCTTTTCCAGGCCCAGGACCATCATTCAAGGCGGTTTTCTAACCAACGGATTGATTTTCTGAATGAGTCCTGCTATCAGCAGGGACAGTTTGCAGGGATCCACGCAGAGACAAACGCGTTTGACCCCATTTCGGATCCCGAAAAAATCTAGAAAAATATCCATAAATTTTTGAATATTATTTTATGGAGCCCTGTAAAAAATCAGCTCCAGTGGATATCAATAAGTATTACTTTTGGATTCGTAAGGGCAAACCCCTACGAATCCAAAAGTAATACTTATCGATATCTATTGGAGCTGATTTTTTACAGGACTTCACAAAATAATATTCAAAAATTTATGGATATTTTTCTAGATTTTTTCGGGATCTAAAATGGGATCAAACGCATTTATCTCTGCGTGGATCAATGCAAACTGTCCCTGCTCGTAGTATTTTTGTTTCTGAATTTTGCAAAATAAAAAATAAAAAGGGGTGTAAACAGCGCCTCAACTCTCCTCTTCAGTGGAATCCCCTCCCTCTTCAACCTGATATCTCTCGTTCTCTGGTAAGTTTCCATATTTCTCTCATGTTTTTATCTCTACAGATCTATGATTTCCTTGTCTCTCAATCGGGTCGGTGGGAGACGCGATGGTAGTCGTCCTGGTGGGTAAAGGCTGAGGAATAGGGTGGCCGGTGAGTCGGTGACGATGAGTTGTCCGGTCGTGGATGCCGTGGTGGGTAGTGATGAAGCGAGGAGGACGAAGATTATGATGAGGGATGGTGGTGGCTGTGAACGGTTGTGGATGATTAAGGCTCCATTACTTATACCTGATATTTTTGTCTATATTTTTTTTCCGGTAATTTTTTCTTTTTTTATCTTCATAACTTTTGTTGAACTTTTCGTTGTAAATTTCTGGAGTTAATCATTCATCTTGACGAAAAGAATCAGAAAAATATAAAAACGTTGTACGATGTTTTGTGTTATTTGATTATTTTGTGAATTTGGGGTATTTACAGATTACAGGGTTTCTTTTTGGTGACTAGGAAATCGGGGCTTCGAGACTGTTGATTATCGATCTGATTCAGAGCAACAGGGCTCTGTTTTTGTGATCTCTTGATATTTTGTGATTGCAAGGTATGAATCGATGGTCTGGTCCTCGTCTTTTGGCACCACACATCAAGTATATAGATTCTCTTGTAGTGCAAGTGCTTGTAGATGATGCTTTATATTTTTGTCTTCGGTATTTCCTGACTGAAATTTACTTTTGGTAATTTTTGTTTAGTTTTCGCCATAATTTTGGGATTAATCGTTTGTCTTGACAAGAGGAACAATGTGGACCGAAGTTGAAAAAAGTTCATATAAGACGACACTGTAGACAAAAAATACTCCCTAAGTTTTTCATTCTTCTTCCTTCCTTCTGTATTTGCAGCATAGTATGACATATTCCCGAAAAAATGATTTGAGTTTAGACTCACAAGGTTGCAGTAGTCTACGGTGAAATTTATGATTCTGAGTGGAGGTGATTAAATAGTCAGCTTATACGGTTGTCTTGTTTGTTTCTATTAGATGTGGTTCTTTGTTGTAGCACAAGCATACTATCATGTTCTCCCTTGAATGGGTCCTTTTCTTTTGAAAATTTTCCTTTTTAGGGTCAAACAATTTATTATTTTGACTAGAAAGTCCCTCTCAAATACCTCAGCATCCACTTTATGGATTCCCAATGCTCCCGGATTGCTTGCAAACCTGCTCACAACTCCCATTGCATGGGCAATATCCGGCCTCCTGCAAACCATCGCATACATTAAGCTACCAATGGCCGAGGCAAAAGGAACCTTGGCCATATACTCCTTCTCAGCATCATTATATAGTATATAACCTAATTGAGTTTTTTTTTTTTTTGGGTAAGTCAAAATTTTATTAACCAACCACAAGAAACCATCTTTCCATGGCCAAACCATAAGAGAAAAAAAAAAAAAAAAACGCTATACAACAAAACAAAACCAAAGAGGCCTATACAAACTGCCTCAACCCCTAGATATACCAAGAATAGAAGAAGAGATGTTCCAGTTATTGCAAACTGCAGCATTTTCGAAAGAATAAGGGAATCTCCCCCAAGAACAGACTCTATCCCTAACATTTGCAACAATAGCCGAGGTAATGTCAGTAGCAGCGCTTTTGAGTAAAATTTCTGGAATTCCTTTCCGGCCAGAGTTGGTAAAGAGCAGCTGCCAAAGCAAGTTTTGCGGAGAGGCTCTAAAACTATTCCCTTTGTAATGGATGCAAGCCCAATCAATCTCGAATCCCAATCCCCAGAACTCCTTAGAATCAAATTCTTCCGTAGCACATCAGCCCAAACAAGTCCAGAGAAGGAGCAGTCAAGGAAGCGATGAGCATGACTCCCATCACTTTGCTGACATAATAATAAGTGATAAAACACAAAAGGCAGGCACAATCATACCCCATTTCCTAAGCCTATCTTTGGTAGCTAGCCTCCTAGAACAAGCGAGCCAAGCAATAAAAGCCCATTTAGGCATCAATAATTTGTCTACCAATCCGATTCCTGGGGCTAGGCCACAACCAACCACCATTATGAATTATAGACACCATAGAATCACCAACAAATCTCTTAAACAATGGCCCAAGAGGATGCCAATTGTCCAGCCGAACAGAAACATTCCTGCCATTCCCCACAATATATCTAATAAGAGGCTGGCCCAAACATCGAAGTTTAAACAGTTTCCTGATGATTGATAATGTACATATGGACCCATTTTACCCATAGAGACTCAGATTTCTTACTCATAGCCCACAAATGCCTAAGCATAGTGGCTTTATCCCAAATCGTCAAGGGCTTCATAGCCCACAACCTGAATGAGTTGGGACCCAAAATATCAAATCTGGACGCCCATATTTTTTCTGCATTCCTTTGACAAAATGAAGCCAGTAAATGTAAGAGGAAAAAAAAAAACACAACACTTACATTTTAATGTTGTACAATGAGTAACAAGATACAATAGGGTTGCTCATTCTATCCTCATGTTCTCCTAAACAGAAGACCCATTGCTTTGACTCCTAATGGTAAAAATATCACCATTGCATCATTTTATATTAGGACTTCAATTACATTTTATAAGTTGTACTCTGTTATATTTCTGTTATCATGACCAAATTTGACTATTTGAGTACCAACAGGACTCCTATGTTGAATCCAGTTGATGATCGGTAATCATAATCAAATGTGATATTACGAAGGGGTCATCTGGCATCAAAAAGTCCAATTTACAAATCGTATACAAAATAATTGTTAAATGTTTCCTATAAAATTCATCTAACACTTTTTAATTACAAAATGCATCATTTTAATTAAATGTTTCCTATAAAATGTACATAACATTAGTATTTTCCTATAAGCAGGCTTCCTCTTCTACGACGAGAATGCTAATAATCTCATATGAGCGAAGGTCAAGGACTGTCTAGCCAAACCCACGCCACGTGTCTCCAAGATCTTCAGAAAGGTCAAAAAAGCCGTATCCAGCTTTGGTATAGTGATGGCGGCAGTAGAAGTACCCTCTGCCACCTCGGTCTTCCCGGGAAAACTCGACAAGACAGTAAAAGTGATAGTATCGAGGCCAAAAAAGTCGAGGAGCAAGGAAGAGAAAGAGGAAGAAGAGGAGGTGCTGTTGATTGATGGGATTGAGGTGGAGAGAGATGTATTTGTGAAGTTTGATGTGTTAATCAACGATGAGGATGAGGCGACAAGTGGGGCCCACAAGACGGAGTTTGCCGGGAGCTTTGTGAACGTGCCACATAAGCATGAGCCTCATAAGAAGATCAAGACTAAGTTGAGGTTGGGGATAAGTGAGCTTTTGGAGGATTTGGGTGCTGATGATGATGAGAATGTGTTGGTGACTTTGGTACCAAGAAGTGGGGTTGGGGATGTCTCCATTGATGGTGTCAAGATTGAGTTTGATTAAACCAAGAAAAGCTCTTAAAGAAACACATTTCACACATGCACACGCACTCACAAAGGCTGAGTGTCCAACACACACATAATAGGGCCCTCAGTCTCGGTGAATGTGTACGCAAAATGTGTATTGTGTCACTAGTATTGTTGTTAAACAAATCGCTATTTGGACCTCCATGTCAGCTGTGAGACTCTACCATAATTGTAGTAGATATGCATAGGAGTTAGTTTGGTTGTTGTAGCTTCAGGTACTTGATTTAGGATTTGGCTTCTTCTGTGCTCATTAGAGCTTGTTCCCTTGTTTGGATTGTTTCTGGGGTATTCATGCCCCTTAGCTTATGTACTTTTGGTTGCTTCAATAAATTAATTTATCAAATAAACTTGTATTCTGACCTTTTCAGTTTTGGATCAACACATATTTTTCCAAGGAAGCGAGTATTTACCAGGTGAAAATTCTGAATACATTTTAGTATTCCGTGTATTCTGTGAGCAATCGTAAACAATAAAAAGCAAAATTGCTATGATAGTTCGGGGTACGGAAAGAATTTGAAACCAGCTCGAAGGTGCTTTATTTATTTTTTGTTGTATGGATGTCATGGCTAGTTTGGGTGCACCTCGACTAATTTCGTAGACCTGAAGTTGTGGACTGGGAGAGGTAGTCTATCACTTCTCTGTCTTCTTTCTCTTGATTTTGGGGTCTGCTTCTACATTGAAGAGAGCTGTTCTGCTGCTTCTTGCTATGCTGGGGAATGCGTCCGTGGCTGCTATTCTAATCTAAACAATTAAGGCTAAAACAAATATTCATTCTTCTTCCAAGCATGCTGTCACTGAGAGTCGGACATAGGAGGGGAATCAGGACAAGCCCCCGTAAGGCCTTCTCGCAATCTTCACAACAAACAAATAGAAACACAGTAAATAGAGCCAAGTGGACATCTGCTATAACAAAATCCCTCCTCAAAGCATGTGTGGAAGAAATTGAGGAATCTAGTCAGGAACTAAACGGATTGAACGACCCAGCATGGCTTAGGATCGTCAATGTGTTCTTCGGTAAATGGTGGACTAAGGATCAATTTAAAAACTGGCATGATCGCTGTCATTACATCTCGTATTCGAGTAGTTAAATGGGGAATTTGAAGTGGGTTAATCATACCAAAAGGACAACTAGAAGGCATGGATAATACTCCCTCCGTCCCGAGCAATTCTTCGGTGCCGAGCGGGTATTGCCGACGTGGCACCCGCTCGGCGCACTCGAGCCGTCCGATTCATTTTTGGATGGCTCGGATCAAAACACTCTCTCTCCTCCCATCCAAACACTTTCTCTCTTCTCTTCTCTCTCCAAATCTGAGCCGTCCATACACATAATGAACGGCTCGGATGGCCGAGCGGGCACCACGTGGTACCCGCTCGGCACTGAAAAAATTTTCCTCCGTCCCAGTTTGTTTGTCTAATTATCGAAATACGTGTCTTTCAAAAATATACTTATATCTTACATTTTATAATATTTTTTTTTATTTTGAAGATTTTGTATAATAAAACTAATTGAGATCTATCAAATAAGATCCATATTGCATATTAAAAATATTACGAATTGAAAATTATAGCCAATTCTTTGAGAGATCAAACGCTTTCAAAAAGTCAAAAAGGGGACAAATAAATCGGGACGGAGGGAGTAGTTGTGGATGATACAAATCAAACGGGACTGTAGGGATCTCGAGACGGGGTGCAATGACAGGACGCGATCACTGGTGGGCAAATATGATAGCTGTAAGTATCACTAACACTGCCGTACTCATACATTTGACTGCAATTTTGGCGTATATATACTGCATGAACTTCACTACTTTATGTCACTCTGTATTGGCTGTTTAGATTCCACAGAAGTTGTGTTTGTTTTTTTCCTTTCGTTTTGGTCAGTGTTTTTGGGGGGTAATGAGAGGGATTGGCTACTGTTTAGTTGTCCGAAATAGAGGTAGGTAATAGGTAATTTCGTGTCAATTTCGTGTTATATATCAAAGTCTTATTAATAAAATTTCACAATATTTTTCAACTTATCAAATCTTCGTGTCAAATTCGGGTCGTGTCATTTTCGGGTTGTGTTGTTATATCAAAAAGTCATACTTTTCACTAAATTTTTATTTTTTTTAGTTGACAGTTCATCAAACTAATGTCCAATGTATAGAATTACCCATAAAAATGTTTATTTTTAACTCAATTACATGAATTTATTTTGTTTTTCGTGTCAGGCATGTTCACTCCTAGTCCGAAATGCTGAAAATGTCTTCTGTTTGGGTCCTCTGTTTCTGCCTTCTCTTCGGTATATGCGAAAGTGGACCGAAAAAAGTGGGTAGTTTTTGAAAATTTTAACTCTGCTCTGTCCTGTCCTCTGGCGAATCTGCTTGAAAGATTCTTTGATGATTTTGTTTTGAAAGTAGAAAATGGGGTTCACGGGCCATACAGTGCAACTACAGTCTGCAGCAGACCCCTTTTTTTGTTTTTCTCCCTTCTGAATATATGCGGTAAAGTTCTGGGGGGGGGGGGGGGGGGGGGGGGTTGTAATGTTATGCACATGGATAGTACCCTACAATTACAGGTGTAGGACACTGTAGTCTGCATGTTTTTTTCTCTATTTATGGTGTGAATTTCATTTGGAGTGCAGGAAGACTCGCAGAGAACCAACCTTGAACTTGAGTCCTTGAAGGAAAAGATGAAGGAGAATTAGGACAAGATTAAGCCCAACAAGCAACTACCCTATTTGGTTGGGAACAATGTCGAGGTAACTATCTCTCTTTTGTATATTTACTTTAAATCTTTATATTGTTGTGCGGGTTAGGGGCTGTTTAACGTGCCACATATCTAGACCATGGCTCGATAACTAGAGAGCTCCAGAGCGTCTTCCTGATAATTTGTTTGAAATCAGCGGGTTTTAAGTTAGAGGACTATCTTGTTTAAACCAACCTTGAACAATCTACTGATTGGCTTGTTTTATACGCTATAAGTTGATTCTTGTGTGTGAACTGGTATCTTCTTCCATTATTTTTTCCAAGTGAAACGGAGGGAGTTTAGAAGATTTAGGTGTTGCATGATTTCGTGTTTCCCGTGGCTTATTTCAATAAGTAGAATATGGAAATGGTTTTATCCATGCGTTTACTACTATCTGATTCTTTCGCGATTGGTAAAATTGAAACACCGTAGATTCCTTTGTGCATTGCATTGAATTATGTTTATTGCCAGGAGTCTGAAAAGGGGATCTCCGAAGTCTGCGGTTCTTTTTCAACTTTTACAAATGCTTTGAACGTTTTCCCCAATTATTTAACCGTAGAACAATTGTTTTTCTTATTAGAGTCATAACAATTTCCACATACACTCCACATGGCATCCGCTGCGTCGAATGCTACCTCTACATGGCCCACAAGGCTATGTGTTTGCGGATCTGGTCCTTGCATTCCCAAAATATCTGGCCCCCACGCAAAGAACTCTGGCCGGCACTACTATAAGTGCCCTCGTGACCCTGTAAGCCCTGCATGGCCCACAAGGCTATGCGCTTTCTTGTGGCCTTTTACTTGTTTGTTTTGTGAGTAGCCCTGTTTGATGTCGGTTGGTTGGTGCGATGAAAGCATTCCAAATGCAGCCCATTCGTAATATGATAGGTCGCGCCATTTCATTGAAACATCCCATGCTTACAACTTCGACGGCAACAACTTAAGTCAACACATGTTAGACATAGAAAAAGTCATCTGTGTCTTAATGGTTATTGGGATCGTAATATGTGTTATGCTACTTATCGTCCTAATGCGAGTGTAGTGTAATTTAGTACCTAGTCTAGTATGTAATATTCGCTTTACTGCATCATAACACATTGTAATGTTTTGGACATGCATGTAACATTTGGGACTTGCACTGTGCTTTGGAGAATGAATGCATCTTTCTTTTCTTATGGAAATGTGTTCGTGCCCGCCATTCTAATCTAAACATTTATGACTAAAACAAATATTCATTCTCCTTCCAAGCATGCTGTCATCGAGAGGCGGACATGGGAGGGGAATCAGGACAAGCCCCCGCAAGCCCTTCTCGCTGTCTTCACAACAAACAAATAGAAACACAGTAGATAGAGCCATGTGGACATCTGCTCTCACAAAGTCCCTCCTCGAAGCATGTGCAGAAGAAATTGAGGATTTTGGTCGGCCACTAAACGGGTTCCATCACCAAGCATGGGCTAGGATCCTCAATGCGTTCTTGGGCAAAACTGGTAAATTGTGGACTGAGGATCAATTGAAAAACCAGCATGACCGCCTAAAGGACGACTGGAAGGCATGGATTGTAGTTGCGCTTGGTAGGGATCCCAAAACGGGTGCAATAACAGGACCCGATCATTGGTGGGCAAATTTGATAGCTGTAAGTATCACTAACACTGCCATACTCATTCATTTGACTGCAATATAGGTGTATATTTACTGCATGAACTTTTTAACCAAAAAAAAATATACTGCATGAACTTTACTACTTTATGGCACTCTGTATTGGCAGTTTAGATTCCACAGAAGTTGTGTGTTGTTTTTTGCTTTCGTTTTCGTCAGTGTTTGTGTGCGTGTGGGAGGGTGGGGGTTAATGAAAGGGCTTGACCACTGTTTAGTGGTCCAAAATTCTGAAAATGTCTTCTATTTCGGTTGTCTGTTTCTGCCTTCTTCTCACGATATGGAATGAAAAAAGTGGGTGGTTTTTGAACATTTGAGACTCTGCTCCGTCCTGTCCCCCGTGGAATCTGTGTGAAAGATTTTTTGATGATTTTGTTTTGAGTGTAGAAAATGTATAAAAAGGTTTTGAGTGTAGAAAGATTTCTTGAGGAGAAAAGGTTTGAAGATCCCTTGTGTGTTGCATTCAGCTCATATTTGCACCATTTAGGTACTGCACTTTTCCCCTTTGTTAACTACAAACTTGCTTTTGTTTTGCCTCTTTTTGGTATGTGTTCACTGCAGCAAAATAAGCACGTCTCAAAGTTCAAAGAGCAGGGTTTGGAGCATGAGGAGCTCATGGAACGTGTCTTTGGCGATTTTGCCACCATGGGAAACAATGCTATATTTCCTGGTGAAGGGCTTTCGGAAATCGAGTCTGAGGGATCCGATGAATCGGATGAACTGCGTGTTCGTGGTGACACTATTTCCCCATCCATTGCCCAATTGATTGACCGTTTCAAGTCCCAACCAACAATAGTCATTAATCGTCAGGGAAGATGGGGCATCGACGATGCAATAAAAAAACTGCAGTCCCTTCCCTTTTTCAAAAATGAGGGTGAGAACGATGACCTCTACAGCTGGGCTTGTCGTCTTTTCGTCAGGCAACAACATAAAATCGATATCTTCTGCGAAGCAAACACAGTTAGCCGAACTATTAAATGGCTCAGTGATGAGCACGCTTTGGCTGAAGAATGGTACTGGAAGGCTCCCCCGACTCAACTGAGAGGCATTAAACCTCCCCCGTTCCCTCGTGGTCCTTACCATTAGGGATTTCGGCCTCGGAAAACTGCATGTCGTACTTCGTTTTTACGGATTCTTACTATCTATGGTGTGGTAGACTTTAAATTTGGTACGCTTTTAATTCGGGTACTTCTGTGGTTGGTGTTTGCAGTGTTTGCACCCCTCATCTCATGAGTTGGTGTTGTTTGGAACTATTTTAATTCGGTAACTGTTAGGACTATTTGGCTTATTGTATGTTTCGTAAGTTTGGTAATGCTATGACTGTTATTGTAGAAGCCGAACAAATTTTTTTTTTTTTTTTCGAATTGCATATAACGTTGGTTATCATCAACTGCGACGTAATCTCTCTCTCTCCCTCTCCCTCTCCCTCTCCCTCTCTCTCTTTATTTTCCAGAAATAAAAAAAGATTAAGAGTCAAATGAAGAATCGGCTTTCTCAAATTAAAAATTTCGAAGTTTGGGTCGGAAGCACCACCAAATCATCAACAATTTTTTAGAGCGATCTTCTCCCGACAGAGAAAATATTGGCACTACTTTGCTGTCGAACAATATTTTCACACTTGCTTTTGATTACTCTAACCGCGCGCATGCAACCGTAAAATTGCACTATTGAACACAAAGATAACGTTGATAAAAAGGAAAAAGAAAAAAAAAGAACGCAGATAATTCCCACAATCAAAGGCAACTTCCTCTCTGTGTTTCACATCAAAGGCACGTTTCTTTGAAAAGGAAATCATACGAAATAGGCCAACATGCAAATTAGGAGAGCTCTGCTACGCGCAGAGACAATTTGCAGAGAACCACGCAGAGACAATTTGCAGAGAATTACGCAGAGACAAATGCGTTTGGCCCCATTTCGGGTCCTGCTCAGTTCGTCCCTACGAATCCAAAAGTAATAATTATCGATATCCACTGGAGTTAATTTTTTACAGGGCTCCATAAAATAATATTCAAAAATTTATGGATATTTTTCTAGATTTTTTCGGGACCCGAAATGGGGCTAAACGCATTTGTCTCCGCGTGGTTCTCTGCAAATTGTCTCTGCTGTTAGTATTTTTGGAAATTATAATGTGTGAGCCTAGGCTGCACATTGAACGTAATACAGTAAAGGAGGTTGAGAGAGAGAGAGAGAGAGAGAGAGTTGTTAAGTCGTATGTTTGGGGAACTTCCTGGCCGGTCCTGTCTGGATGGAGAATAGCGCACTAGGTCCTGTTCAAAGAGTCCATAGCTCAGTAGGTCCTCTTCATTATTTTGTTGACAAAAATACCCCACGCAAAAAAAAAAAGGCAATTGGAGAGAAACATCGATAAGACAAACTAGCCACCACCACCACCATGCCACCACCAAGTCACCGTCGCCACCACTGCCAACCCCGCCACCTTTCCACCACCACCACAATGACTACTACCACCACGTCGCCACCACAACCACCACCACCACCACGCCACCACGACCGCCGCCACGATTAACAGTGTTAAATTCTGTCTAAATTTACGATTAACAGTGTTATACGATAATAGTGTCAACTTCTGTCTAAATTTATGATTAACAGTGTTAACTTCTAAATTTACAATTAACAGTGTTAATTTCTGTCTAAATTTACAATTAGCAGTGTTAACTTCTGTTTAAATTATATGTTGCAACAATCGATGTGTTACGGCAATTGATGTGTGCTATCAGAGTATGAATCACCCATACACATGGCTGAGGGGTACGATGAAATATTAAAAAAATGAAAAATAAACAAAAATTATGTATAAAGTGAAATTATAAAGTAAAAATATTAAACAAAGCAAGATCAGCGGAGGAGTGGCTGGTGGCGGGGCTGAGACCGGCGGAGGAGTAGCTGGTGGTGGCGGGGCTGACTGGATCTGGAGGAGGAGTAGCTGGCGGTGGAGCTAAGACCAACAGAGGAGCTGGCGGTGGAGCTAAGACCGGCAGAGGAGTGGCCGGTGGCCGGGCTGAGACCGACAGAGGGGTAGCCATTGGTGGCGGGGCTGACTGGAGAGAGAGAGAGAGAGAGAGAGAGAGAGAGAGAGAGAGAGAGAGAGAGAGAGAGAGAGAGAGAGAGAGAGAGAGAGAGGTGCATTCATTTGAAACCCTAAATGATAGGTTGTGTTCATTTGTTGCTATTTAAAGTGGAGTAATGAAGTAAAATTGCACTTACAAGACTTAGTGAGCATTGCACTTTTACCCCGTAGGACTTGGTGGGTTATGAAATCCAATATTAGGATCGACCCAGAATTAACTTAAGAAGTTAGGGCTGCTCAAGTGTGATTGGGTTTTTTTTTTTTTTTTTGGGCTAGGGCGTATTATATGGAAGGGTAATATACTCCAGGAGGTGTCACTGATTGGTAATCTCATACAGTCTCACAATGTTTTGGTTATTAAGTTTTGGGGATGCCATGTCATTTGTGATTTCAATCTTTAAGACCATCAAAGTGGTAATATATTCCAAGAGGTGTCACTGATTGGTAATTCTCACTTTAACGAAAGCCCAGTTTCAGAAACCTTCATCCTTATTTAAATGTCTACGTACTGTGGTTATGTGTGTTATTTTCAATAGCTTATATTTTTCAATATATATTATATTTTATGTTTTTAAGATCACTGTCTTATAAAACAAGATTTATATTGCATATTTTTAATAATATAATTTGAGAGACAAGCAAATAAAAATAGCATGTAAAACTGTAATGAATATTTAAATAAGGATGGAGAGAGTATGAAATACTGATTTTGCAAATAGCTATTAACAAAGAAACTTAATCGATTAATTATTTGATTTAATACAGAGTGAAAAAAAATAGCAACAAAACGTCAAAATCATCCATTAGGTTGACTTTCCTGAAGTAAAGTCATACCTCTCTTACTAGATACTCCCTCCGTCCCCCTTTTAAAGTCCCGTATTCTATTTTGGATTGTCTCTTAATAAATGTCCATTTTATAAAGTTTGTGAGTAAAAATTGATACATTTTCCATTTTGCCCCTAAAAATAGATTACATTTGAAAAATTAGTAAGTAAAAGTGTAATGATAATGTCTCAATGGAGGGTAAGTAGGAAAAGTGGAGGTAAAAGCTGATGTGAAATGTGTAATGATGATATTTTCTTAATAAGTTGGAGTTATGAAGCGGGATATTTAAAAAGGGACGGAGGAAGTACTATTTCTGGTTTTTGATATAACTGTAATAAACAAAAATTTTACAAATGGTAGTTTGTACGAGTTCTCATATTCGTCCCTCTAGTATTAATTGTATCATTTTTAACCCTATAGTTTTCATTCCGTCTCAATTTCATCCCTCTCCCTGACGCCGTCAATGAAACAAATGGAATTGGAGGATAAAATTGTCATTTCTCCTCATAGAGGGACTAAATTGAGATTTCATACAAATTAGAGGGACTATTTATATAATTTTATTTTTTACTTTTGTTTTTGCAAATAAATTCAAAATACATCATATGTTGAAATAATGACATATTTCTCATCTCATTTTATATTGAATAATCAAAATATGTTGAATTTTTTTAAAGTTTTTATTATATATATCACAAAAAATATGAGAAAATTCGAAAAGCAACCCCTATGTTAAATGCCTTAGTATTGTATTTTTTTTCAATTGAATTTTCAATCTCGTTATTTTCTTTGTCACATGATTAAAAAGAAAAAGTTGTTCAGTAATATTTAGAAATATTGTAATTGTGTTTAATTTAGCAATAAAATACTATTGAATATTAAGAGATCGAATACATTAAAGCATGGGTATAAGTGTATTTATTTTGGGATTTACTCTTAAGATCACTTATATAACAAATAAACACGGATTTTGAATATTTTTTTTATCGAGTGAAAAAAATAAGGAGATTATAAGAACATGATACAAAAACATTAGCTAAGGAGTTGATTTGTGCATTTTCTAATATTTTGTAATGTGTAATGAAATATAAATATAAATTTAAATTTTTTCAATACAGTTTGATTACCCAATAAAAAATAATTCAGTTGTCAAATACATTACTTATGGTCTTTTTTATTTTATTTGCAAAAAACGAAAGTAAAATTTTAGAAATAGTCCCTCTTGTTTACATAAAATCTCAATTTAGTCCCTTTATGAAAGAAAATGACAATTTTGCCCATCAATTCCGTTTGTTTCATTGACGGCGTCAGGGAGAGGGATGAAATTGAGATGGAATGAAAACTATAGGGTTAAAATTGATACAATTAATACTAGAGGGACGAAAATGAGAACTCGTACAAACTAGAGGGACCATTTGTAAAATTTTCCCATAAATCAAAAGATGAAATTTATTTTAGAACCAATAGATGGACTTGCTATAATGGGTAGAGAGAAACTTATTTATGGAGCCGTTACAAGCTGAGTAATTTCAGCCATCCGTTTCGGTATTGGACGGTCCGGTTAAAAACAATCTATGAACGGTAATAGACCGTCAATAGATAAATCTATCGGTACCGTTAATAGATTGTCATTAATTCTTATTAACGGTAATAGACCGTTAATAGATTGTTATTAATTCGGATCGTCTAAAATACTTTTGGATGGCTGAAATGGAGCTCCGTAAACAACACTTTTTTACGGCTACTTTGTAAACAAGATTTTCTCCAATGGATACAGTAATTTGGAAGTGTTATCATTACTTTGCAATTGCTGAACCAGAAAAAAAGAAAAAGGAAAAAGTGTAAAATACCTCACTACTTGCTTTTACTACTAATTTTCTCGCTTTCCAAACAAGCTAAAGGTTTTGTTTGACATGAATTAGGGAAAATGCGGTTAAAAAAAAAAAATTTAGGGAAAATGACTTGCCCCCAATACAAGCTCAACACGTAGTGGAATTCACGCACCATGCAACGGAACACGTGGCAAAATCTACGTGGTACGAATTTTCACTACTATAAAAGAAACACTACCGTGCGTACGCTTACTTTGCCTAGTGTACCAGATCCAATGCACCACCATGCATGTCGTAAATTCCGGCTCTGCTACAAGTGGCGTGGTAGCCAAGTGATAGGCACAAAATAGTTTCTTCGAAAGAATATTTGTAAACTTTGTTAACTACAACTAACAAGTTTACTACGTGAGTCAAGAAAAAAATAATTCTAGCTCCGCTGCCTGCCTCCACTCGATATATGATTGTCTATATACGTAACACCATGACTCTCTTGATATATCCATGGAAAAAAGAATATGATCATCTAACGCGTTTGAAGGATTAAACACTAGCACCGTCGAGAGAGCAATTTCGAACTCTTTTACTCTTTTGGTCTGTACTGTCAGAAACAAGTAGTACTTCGTATTTTCTTATTAGCCACTTGAAAACTTCCTTGACAAACAATGTCAATATCCCAAACCATACATCTATAAATACGAATATGCCTCTGCTGCGGCCGGCCCCGGGCAAACCTCACAAGCTCTCGGCAGTGGCGGATCCAGGAATTGTATACAGATGGGTCACTTTTCAATTGTAGCCTTTGATCAAACAACAGATAGTGAAGAACATTAAGAAAGAAATAAATGGAATACTCCCTCCGTCCCAATTTAAATGCTTCCCACAGGAATTTGTGCAATTTTGAACTAAAAAAAACATATTTCTACATATTATTATTTTTATTCAAAATTGCATGAATTTTTGCAAGGACCATGGAGATTTAAATTGGGACGAAAAGAGTAATGGTTTGGGAAATGATATTGGCACTCAAAAAATTGATGCAGGCACTCCAAACAACAAAGAAAAAGGACTTTGGAATTACAATGATTTTGAAGTGTCTGCATCAATTTTTGGAGTGCCAATATCATTTCCCAATAGTTTATTAGAATTAGTTGTGGAACTATAACAGATAGCTATTTGTTGGCATTGTGGTACATCTATTACATAAGCTCTTGGTTCAACTCCTTCTAGCGGCAAGATGGAAAGGTTATTTTTTTTTGTTTTCCAGCCGTTTGAGCATCAGTTATAAAAAGAAAAGTTGGGTGAAGTTGACAAGGTTCGAACCAGCGACGTCCCGTATAAAAGCTAAAATTCTTACCGCTGGTACAAGGCTCTAGTGCTGCTATGATTTGGCTAATTTTTATATATATTACTTATTTTCTCGGTTAAAAAAACACAGTCCTGACAATTTCAGCTGGGTCACGTGACCCGCCTGTGCTTTACTTAAATCCGCCCCTGGCTCTCGGGCTTGGGCAACCCCCATCATGGGGCAACCAAAAAATAAAAAAAAAACCCCGTAAGTATGTATTAAAATTTCAATTTGGCGCCAAAGTTACACGTAGTTTCTTTGTCCCAGTGGAAAGGATTTCTGTGTCCATAGAGACTGTGCAGGTTCGAGTCGCAACGTGCGTAGAGTCCCCATTTGACTTTATGTTTTTTGGCCCCCAAGTCCGGATGAAACACCCCCCTCCCCCCCCCCCCCCCCCCCCCCACACACACACACACACACACACACACATTTTGTGCAGGTTTGAGTGGCAACGCGGGACTATTTGACCAAGTCCCAATCATCTCCCCCCCCCCCCCCCCCTTCCCCCGGTCAAACAAACTATTGAACATCTCTCTCTCTCTCTCTCTTCATTCTTACGCCTCATATAGTCCTATTATTACTTCTTTTCCTTTTATTTTTCCATGTGACATCTACTATTAAAAAGTTAAAGGGTTTAATTATTTGGTAAATAAACTTTCTTGTAATATTACTCACTTAATTTTAACCTTATATAGTAAGGTGTTTTTTTGCTAAAAAGGATTTGTAAAAATAGTTGCTTCGGCGAAGAACAGTTTTCCTTAGTTGAAGTCATATAAAAATTTACCTTCGGACTACTATGTCACATGAGAGATTAAGTGGATCGCTTATGATCTCAATTGAAAATGAGTACATCATTAAGCTAAAGTACAATAACTTAATTGCAGATTTTACTTCAAGAGATGCAAGAAGAAATTATTTTCTTTAAACTAGATTGGGGTAATCAAAAAATAATATAACCGGAGTTATATATATATTTTTTAAATTTTTTGATGTAATTCAAACTAAAATCACAATGTAACATTGATTTTTTAACTTATACATTTTTTATTTGTTTTCCATTGACTTAATAGTATGTGGACAACCAAGCTTGGAGTCGGATTTGGACAACTTAAACATCGAGACCGGCCCTGCATGGAAATTCATTCAAGTTTTCTTAAAATAATAGTTATTCTTAAATCAGGGTTCCAATTTCGCAACTATTTCATGGAAGGATCGTTCATATTGATAGAAGAGAATGGATGCGACGTCCGTCCGTCACTTGTGATTCCACGTGCATGGATCGCACGAGCTCCTCTACTAGTGACTGTATATATACGTGGCCATGACTCATATAAAGGGCCGGCCAGTCCCACGGCCCAAGAGGCCTAGGCCTGGGCCTCGGGCATCCAAAAAATTTTAAATTTTAGGGGCACTCCAATTTTATTTGTAAATTAGTATATATACTCTCTCAGTCCCATTTTCTCTGTCTTTTTTTGATATTCGTGTCAGTTTTCAATCGCTTGTATATTCCAATATGAATTTCCAAAAATGTGTAATATGGATCTTATTTGACAGTTCTCCGTTATGTCTATAATACAAAATTTTCAAAATTTTGTAAAATATTGTAGATTAAGAGATACAAGCGTTTATAAATCGACACGAATAATGAAAATGGACAACCAAAATGATATGGAGGGAGTATTATTTATTTATTTTATAACACAAATGTTTTTACTGGTTCAGTGGTAAGTTGATTTTAATTCATGTGGAGTGTTCGAGTTTGAGTCTATTGGGTAGCTTTTTCTTTTGAAATGTTTGTCCCTACAAATAATGCTATTGTAATTAACTACTAGGTTTCAAAACCAAGTCAAGTAGAATTCAAACAAATCAATTTGACCGTTGGTGACAAAACAATTAACATGCATTATAAAGTCTAAAGTAGTTATAATATAAAGAAACATTAATTTCTATCATTGTTGTTTAATTCTAAAAATACGTAGAGCACTACTCAACAATTTAGTCTTGGACATCCAAATCTATTGGACCGGCCCTGCTTATATATATGTAGCAGTCCGAGCTTAACCATGGTTCCACAACCGACCACCTCCACTCCTTTGACACCTTCGGTTGCCATAGGAGCAGTTTGGCAGTGCCGCCTGTGCTTGGCCAGAGTCGCATCGTTCCTGTCGTCGGCTCCGTCTAGATCCCGCGTCTGCCTCGACCTAATGCCTGTGCTCGGCCGCCACCCGCGGGTGGCCCCGTTGGCGATGCTCGCCTAGCCTGATTCCGTCCGGGCTCGGCGATTTCCCTGTGCTCGGCTCACATCTTCGCTTACTGGTTTCGGCCACGCGCGCGGCCACGTGACCACCCACGTGCGAAAACGGTTACGCCTGACAATCATGAGCGCACATGGGTCATGCCAGCTCACCCCCATGAAGCGGTTACCAGATCTATCCGGTGACGTCACGATGACGCCGCTTGGCCTGCACGAGGCACGTGTCCGTGCTTGGGGAGCAAGTCAATGGGACTCTATAAATACCGAAGGATAACGCCTCTGGGAAGGTACGCACTCACAAACGCGCATACTCACTTAAAACCTTAATCTCTCCCCTCTCTGCGCATACTTATCCTCTCGCCGGAGGGCCTTGCCGGGCAACCCCCGGCCAAGTCTTAGTCGTGCGTTCATTGTGCAGGCTAGGCGGAGAAGGCTAGGCAACCATCGGACCACTGAAGGAAGGAGACGGAACGAGGATCACGGGCCACACAATTGGTGAACCCGACGTGAACCTTCTCAGCTTCTGATCCAAACGGCTCAAACCCTCCTCCAAACCACCTTCCTCTTCCAAAGACAGACGACAAACTCAACCGCGATGGGTGGAGATCCACAAGACGTTACCGTTTCGGGGGCCAAAGACGCCAGCGGGAACGTGATTCTCCCACCGTTTTCGGAGAGGCACATGTCCATCTCGCTTCCCCCCAGCTCCGGGCTGTCTCCAGCCACGGAGGACGTAACGGCGGCCTACATCCGCCTTCTGCAACGAAGGGACGATGAAAGGGATAATGAACTGGCGGCGTTGAGGGCGGAGGTGGCCCAGATGAAACAGTGTCTGCAAGTTGCGTCGTCGGCAGCCTCTGGATCCACCGGAGGTGGGAGGCGGAGACGAAGAAACTCTTCTCACCCGCCCCCTCCACCCCCTCCCCCACCACCACGCGAGCAACCCTACGACGCGGGCCACCGCGTCTCCGCGAAGGACCGCCTTGGGCCTACTCCAGAGGCAGGCAACGCCAGAGAGCTAATCCTCTACAAACGACCCACCACATCTGGCACGCATCGCTCGAAGGCCCACCGCGAGCGGACCCACACAAGGGACACTGAGTCTTTCACGAGTACGTACTCGACTGGTCGTGCGGAGTTCTCTCACACAACGGCCTCGCGCCGTAGCCGAGATTCCGTCGAGACCAGACGCCGCGTGTCTGAACGACTTGGGGAGATCCCACCAGAAAATTTGGAAACTGAAACCGCGTTCGGCGAAATGGGAAGGGTGTACGAATTGATGGGGCGGAGAACGAAAATAAAGCCTGCGGCGACGGAGAAAAATCGGTGGGCCACCCCCATCGAGCACATACAGATCTACGGGACAAGCTACGCAGCCGAGTCCGCGAGAAAACCTTGGAAAGGGAAAAGGACACAAAGCGGACGCGGACGGACGAGCTCGGCAAACCGCCGCGTCCAGGTTTCGAGCGCCAACTGAAAGACCTTGGCATCTCCCCTTTCACTTCCCACATCGTTAACACGGTCGCCGAGCCCAACTTCCATCTACCTAAGTTCACAAAGTTCGATCCGGCCACCTGCGAGGCATACACCCACCTGATTTACTTTCGCCAAACAATCGAGCTGTGCACCACCAAAGACGAGATCAAGTGTAAGGCGTTCCCGTCCAGCCTCGGCTCCCTTGGGCTCCAGTGGTTCAACAAGTTGCCCGCTGGATCCATTCGGAACCTGGCCGACCTCAAACGCTCCTTTAACACCCGCTTCATCACCAGCAACCGAACGGCGAAAGAGCCTAAGTCCTTGTCCCAAATGAGGAAGCTCCCAAATGAAACACTAAGGCAATACGCCGAGCGGTACTGGCAACTCTTCAATGAAATTCCTGGGATAGACGAGTATTGGGCCGCGCGAACCTTCAAAAATGGGTTGGAATCCGGCAGCAAAATTCTCGACGAACTGGCTATTCGGCCACCGCACGGCATGGGAGAGTTGATGCGTGTGGTCGAACGTTTTTGCGCACTTGAAGAGTTCTACGCGGATAGAGCCGCTCAAGGAATTCCAAATTCAACGACATTTCTGCCGACGATGGCCCCTCAGCTACCAACCGCAACTCAACAACACAATCAAAAGAAGCAAGTCCACAACATCAAAGAGGGGAAGAAGCGCCAGCCGAAAGAACATGATTATGTGGCCGAAACCACCCACTTCAAAGAGCCTATCTGGTCTTTCCTGAAAGAGATCATGCGGCAACCGTGGTTCGAGTGGCCGCAGGGCAAGCTCGGCATGGACAATGGACAGGCAGATCAAAACCCAAGGAAAAAGTGCTCGTATCATAACGAGCTCGGCCACTATACGACGGCGTGCGCTCCGTACAAGGCGCTGTTGGAACGGCTGGCGGCCCAAGGCCATCTCGATCAATACATCGACCGCACTAAAACGCCGGCCCGTCCACCTGCTGGAAATTCTAACTCCAATGAACCAAGGCCGATGATACACGTCATACATGGTCCGGTGACGAAAGAATCAGAAACACACCTTCGGCAGGACATCGATCGCGCCTCCACCTCTAAACATGTGCTCACCCTGGGGCCTGGTTCCAAACGCCCGCGCCCAGAAGAGCTGCCCAAATGGACCATAACATTCACCGAGCGCGATCTTGAATTCGTTCAAACCCCACATGCCGATGCTCTGGTCGTCACCGTGCAAATTGGTATCCACGACGTGAGACGGGTCCTTATTGATCAAGGCAGCTCCGCGGAGGTCATGTATTATGATTTGTTCAAAAAGCTCGAACTCCCAGAGTCGGCCCTACAGCCCGCCGAGGTCCCTCTCGTCGGATTCAACGGGGCACCCGTATGGCCCCTCGGTCGGATATTCCTGCCAGTCATTGTCGGGTCACGCACGGTGAGCGTCGAATTCATTATCGTCAACGCGCCAAGCCCGTACAACGCCATTCTCGGCCGCACCTGGCTACATAGCATGCAAGCGATTGCATCGACTTACCACCAGGTCGTCCGATTCATCGGAGCCAACGGCCGACAGGAGGACCTGCGCGGCGACCAGGTGGCATCTAAGAAGTGCTATGTTTCGGCCATCCACAATTCCATGAAGGCAAAACAAGTGCAATGGGTTGAAGTCCCGGACATGGCCGTGATTGACGACGTCGGACAAAAAGCTAAGGACAAAGCCGAAGAGGAGCTCATCCCCATGGCCATCAATGAGGATGGCTCCCGCTTCTTCTTGCTCAGTTCCTCTCTCAGTGACACTGACCGAGCAGAAATGTTCGAATACCTGAAGAAAAACGTAGAAGTCTTTGCGTGGACACCCAACGAAATGCCAGGGGTCGACCCTGACTTCATTTGCCACTCACTCAACGTCAAGAAGGATGCTAAGCCTGTGGTTCAGAAAGCGCGGCGTTCGGCCACAGAACACGCCGACGCCGTTGTTGAAGAAGTGAAACGGTTGCTAGAGGCCAATGCAATCCAAGAGGTACAGTACCCAACCTAGCTGTCCAACTCGGTAGTTGTCAAAAAGAAGAATGGCAAGTGGCGAGTTTGCGTGGACTACACCAACCTCAACGACGCCTGTCCAAAGGATTGGTTCCCACTTCCGAAGATTGACCAACTGGTTGACGCAACGGCGGGGCACGCCCGGCTAAGCTTCCTCGATGCTTACCGTGGCTATCATCAGATAGCCATGGACCCAGAAGACATGGAGAAAACGGCCTTCATCACCCCCTATGGTATTTTCTGTTACCGCGTGATGCCATTCGGCCTCAAAAACTCCGGCGCCACGTTCAATCGCGCTATATTCAAGATGCTGAGCGAACAAATCGGCCACACGGTGGAAGCTTACATTGACGACCTCGTCGTCAAAAGCCAGCAAGCGTCCAACCACCTTTGGGAATTGAAGGAAGTGTTCGACATTCTCAAACTCCACAAGCTCCGCCTGAACCCCGAAAAGTGTGCGTTTGGCGTGAGCGCAGGGAAATTTCTCGGACACTTAGTCACGCGGCGAGGCATTGAAGCCGACCCCACCCAAATCAAGGCAGTCAACGACCTTCGGCCACCACGAACAATTAAGGAAGTGCAACGGCTCACAGGGATGGCGGCCGCTCTCAACCGCTTCATCAGCAAATCATCCGACAAGTGCCATGCATTTTTCCACGCTCTAAAGGGCAAAAGCCGACGCAACTTTGAATGGACCCCAGATTGCGACATCGCTTTGGCCGACCTCAAATCGTACCTAAGCTCGGCTCCGCTGCTGGTGAAACCAAAAGAGTTCGAGACCCTTTATCTATACCTTGCTGTCTCCCCCCATGCCGTCAGCTCGGCGCTTGTTCGGCGAGAGGCGGCCAACGACTTACCCATTTACTTCACCAGCAAAACACTTCTTCCCGCTCAAACACGTTATCTTCCCCTGGAGAAACTCGCTCTAGCCTTGGTCTCAGCGGCTCGAAAACTGTTGCCATATTTCCAGGCCCATACGATTACTGTGCTAACCGAGCACCCTCTCAAAGCTCTCTTCCGTAAGGCAGATTTCTCGAACCGTGTCTCCAAGTGGGCCGTCGAATTGGCGAATTTTGACATACGCTTTGATCCACGGACGGCAGTCAAGGGACAAGTTTTGGCCGACTTCATCGCGGAACTCACACCAGAAGATACGGCGGTCATCAACGCACCGCCACCCGCTTTAGCCGAACACAATTCTGCGGATGCACCCTGGAACCTTTTTTCAAGGCGAGACTTGGCGCCTGAGCGTCGACGGGGCTTCCAACAGCAATGGCGCCGGCGCAGGGGTAGTCTTGGTTTCTCCTTGTGGGGCACTTCATGAAAGCTCTATCACCATCGACTTCCCCGCTACCAACAATGAAGCCGAGTATGAAGCACTCCTCGCCGGCCTACGCTCCGCCATTGCGATGAAGGCTACCAGCCTTATTGTCCTTTGTGACTCCCAACTCATCGTCAATCAAGTACTCGGTGACTACGAAGCTCGAGACCCTCGCATGTCGAAGTACCAAGCAGCCGCCGCCGAGCTCATCTCCCAATTCAGTCAATTCAGTATCGAACAGATTAACCGCGAGCACAACGCCCACGCTGACGCACTGGCTGGGCTCGCCTCGGCATCCAAAGCCTCGGAGTTCCGAACCATCAACTTCGGCAGCATCTCCCAGCCGTCTTTCGAGCCCGCCCCAGCGATCCTCAATGTTGAATTCAGCCCCAGCTGGATGGATGAAATCGTCGCGTTCCTCAGGCACGACGTCCTCCCCGAAGACAAGAAGGAGGCTTTCCGTGTGCGAAACAAGGCCGCCTACTACTGGCTTTCTGATAGCGGCCAACTCTACAGGAAATCCATCTCTGGGCCCTATCTCCTCGTCGTCCATCCCACTCAAGTACCTGAAATTGTTGCCGAACTCCACTCAGGCAGCTGCGGCTGCCACTCTGGCGGCCGCTCCCTTTGCCAATGCGCCATAAGCCAAGGCTACTTCTGGAAGAACATGAAGAAAGATTGCGAAGAGGCCGTCCGCCGATGCCGACCGTGCCAACTCTTTTCCCCAATTCCGAAACAGCCGGCCCAGAATCTCTCTCCAATCACCAGCCCCTGGCCCTTCGCCCAATGGGGGCTCGATATTGTGGGCAAGCTGCCGACGGCACCCGGGGGCTTCAAGTTTCTGATCACTGCAACGGATTACTTCTCCAAATGGGTTGAAGCCGAACCTCTCATCACGACAACTGAGGCAGACGTCCGACGATTCGTCTGGCGTAACATCGTTACCAGGTTTGGAGTACCTTATGCCATCGTCTCCGACAACGGCACTCAGTTCGTCGGAAAGGACCTCACAAGCCTCTGCGCAGAGTTTGGCATACGCTTCTTCAATTCCACACCCGCATACCCCCAGGGGAACGGCCAGGCCGAAGCCACGAATGAGACTGTTTGCGCTGGCATCAAACGTCGGTTGAATTCCAAAAGAGGGAGATGGGCTGAAGAGTTGCCCCGTATCCTATGGGCCTACCGCTCCACGCCAAGGCGCTCCACCGGCCGGACACCATTCTCGATGGCGTTCGGCATGGAAGCTGTGATCCCATTGGAATCCAAGTTCCCCACTCCCAGGACAGAGACATTTGATCCAGCCACAAATAATGATGCTGTAGCACAAGAGCTGATTTTGGCCGAAGAAAAGCGTGATGACGCTCGTCTGAATCTCGCCGAGTACCAGCAACAAGTGGCAAGGGGGTACAACAGGAGCGTGAGAATCAAGAAGTTCAAGCCAGACGATTTGGTCTGGCGAAAAGTTGTGCAAGCTAGCAAGAAAACGAAATTCAAACCCAATTGGGAGGGGCCTTTTCGTATTTTCAAAGTTGCTGGTGAAGGTGCCTACGTGCTTGAGGACATGAATGGCAAGGTCCTCACGAACCCTTGGAATGCACAGAACCTCAAGAAGGCGTACATGTAGAGGACCCCAACAGTGTGTTCATGTTTGGCTCCGGCCACTGCCTGTCTAATTTTCTCTTTTGGCTTCGGTCTACGTTTTTTCATTTCCATTTGTACTTCATGATTTGGTAAATGGAAGGAAACTCTCTTTGGAAGACAGCTTTATTTTCATTTACATTTTACTTCGGCTAACTTGGCCAACCACAAACGTTGACCTCGGTCACACCCACACATGGCTCTTATGCCACCTGCTTCGGCCACTCTTACCGCCCAAAGAAGCAGAACGGACGTTAGGTCCACCGAGCCCAGGGCACCACAACTTGGCTGGACTTTGGGCTCCGGTTCGGCTTGGCAAGACAGTAAGGTCGGCCACAGCCCTGTTACACTCACATTTTGGTGAGCAAACCACCCCCAAACATCACATCGCCTGAACGTCGCCTAGGGGCTGCCATTCTGCCGAGCCCAGGTTACGATTCCAAGCAGAAAACAATCAGTCGGCGTTTCACGTAGGCGTCTCAAACTATTCTCACCTCTGCCGAGCACGTCACCATGCTTGGCACCTCACCCCCAATGTCACGTACTCTACTTTGGTCAAGGCTCGGCCACCATACAACTACTACGCCTAGTCTGAACCAAAGTGGGGGCTATAAATACATACAAACTTCAAACAAGCAAGTAAATCAAGCTCGGCAAGGCAGTGAAATGTTGCAAAACAACTAACACCAAGGAAAGAAGAGTGCAAAAACATAGCAATCCATTAAGAAGAAAAAGCATCATTTGAGTTCGGCAACAAGTTTACAACCAACGTTATTTACATCTGGTACGGCAAAATCCACACTCGGATCCGTCCAGTCCAAAAGTACAAAAAACACAGAAACTACGAAAAGGAAACTTAAACAGCCCCATCCACATTTGCACCAGCCTCGGCCAAAGTCGCGTCATCTTGAGGAGCACTGGCATTGGCCTCGGCTTGGGCATCCTTATCAACGTTCATCGGATCACCTTCGGCCTGAGTAGCGTTGGGGTCGGCAACTTCAGCAGTCTTTTCAGCGACTTTGCCACCACCAGCATCGTCGTCGGCATCAGCTAGAGTGAGGTCCTCAACCTCGTCCTCGCTCTCGGGAAACTCCTCCGGAGGGAGTGGTGCGCACTCCTCCTCGGTATACGGAAGGACAAGCTCGGGAGTTTCTGGTGCTGGTATCGACTTCATTAAGTCAGCTTCGGCCCCCGGCTGCACCACACCGCAAACGGCCCTGACGCCGTCCTTGTACCCCGTCCTGTAGGCGATGGGGACCCTCATCAGTATGGCATCATTGACCATCGACCGAGCGTCGCGTATATACTCGGCGCCTGCTCGGTCAAAACCAGCTTCGTAGGCCGCCCCATCGACCTCCTTCATCATCCTCTTCTCCCTCCTCAGCACCTTGGCCACCTCCTGCTCGGCCTTCTTCAGCTTGTTTTCCATCTCGTCCCTCTCCTTTTCAAGCTCGGCTATCTGCGCCTTGGCCATCTTCAAGCTACCTCTGTAGCTCCTTACCTTCTCCCGCTCCACCCTCAGGTCCTCTTGGAAGCGAGCACGCTCGGCAACAACGAGCTCGACATCTTTAGAGGAGCGAAGCAAAGCCTGGCCAGCCTGTCGAGCAGAGGGAGCATCAGCATGCAATTGTGGAAAAAACTGATCAAGGAAAGAACATTTGGGGGGACGGACCGTACCTGAACAAGGTGAGCAGCAGCGTGGATCAGACTCGGCTGCAGCCCCTCGGGGATCTTCTGCATGTCCTTCGGCAAGGCGAGGCCCTGGAGCATTGCAGCAGCCAGCTGAGGCTCGACCTTGACGGAATCCTCGACGGTGACAATCCTGCCGTGGGTCAGGGCAAAGGACGGAGCAAACTCCTGAGCAGCGACGGCGTCAGCTGGCCCCAAGGACAGGGGGGCAGGTTTGGAGCCACCAGCGGCCGACGATTCAGTCCGCTCAAGTGGTCCCGCACGCGTCGTCGGCGGCCTCGTCGGGAATAGGTCGTGAGTGACCTTCTGCCTCTTCTCAGCAGGCATGGCCAATACCGACTCTTTTTGGACGACTTTCCCATCACGGATGTTGACCCGAACGACGTTGCGTTGACCCATGTCGCTGGTGTGCTCGGGAACGAGTGTCTGTTGGGGAAGGTTAGCTTGTGGGTGCTCGGTCAGATCACCCTCTCCGAACCAGAACTCGGCGGGTTTCCGGAAGGTTGGTAGCTTCACCCTCGGCGGTTTACTTCCCCCAGTAGTCACCTTCTTCCCTCGCCCTTGCCCCTCTGTGCTCGGCAAAGCCTCCTTTCCTCTTCTCCTCAGCTTGCCCTTGTAGGACGGCTCGTAACCGAGCAAGGTTGGCGCGTCCCTGCAGGATTGAGAAAGAAGAACGTCGACGTGTGCTTCGACAGATAGGGATTGTTGGGTCTTGGTAATGGCTCGGTGATCTACGAAAGAAAAAACATAAAATACAACGTTAGAAAACATCATGCAAATTCCCTATGCTCGGCATGGAACAAAGTTGACAAGCTACCTCAGAAATCCTTTATTTTCGGCACGCTGAATCTACGGTTTGACTGATTGCCGAACTCAAAATTACCACTAACTTCGACATAAAAGTTGGCCCACTTGTCGGTGTCGGGCAGGCCGTCTACCAACGGTTGCTTCTTGCCGCGCGTCGACAAGTATCTACGCTTGGTCTGGCCGTGCCTAGACATAATGTACATATGAAAGAGATCGGCGACGATGAACTCCAAGTCATGGAGCTCCTTCAGTTTTATCACAGACATCACTATCCTATAGCTGTTGACGGCAAAGTAGTGAGGAACGATGCTGAACCGGGCAAGGACCTCCCTCAAGAATGGATGGAGGGGGAACCTTAACCCAGCCTCACATATCGCCATCAGGGGTACGGTGATATGCTCGGGATGGTGCTCCCTCCTATCTTTTATTCTGTTGCCAGCTACTTGACTAACAACGACGTCGTCGGGAATATTATAGTCTCGGCAAAATTTCTGGTACTCCCTAGGGTCTCCACTGAAGTAGTGGGCGTGTGGGCAAACCTGTCCCTTCTCATAAAGGTCAGCGACCTCATTGTTCTCGGATTGAGCCTCGCTGTGTTCGGCGGAAGTACCGACGGCAGGAGGATACAACCTAGACCCGGCCTCTGGCCCAAGCTGGGGCTCGGCATCGGAGTGGGTCGATGGCGTCAAAGAGACCTCAGGCTCGGTGATGAACTCGTCGTCTCCATATTCGTAGACGCGCTCGGCATTCGAGTCACTGGTGTCGGACATGTTCGAAGCAATGGAAGAGTTCTGGTGTCGGCTTCTGTATCTCTCCACGCACTCGCGAATTAGCGAGGCCGCAGAATCGTCCCCCGAGCTTTCAGAGTCGGAAGAGATGACTATGATTGGGTGAGCCAGACCTATCAAACATAGATAAACAATGAGAAACCTTATCGTCGGCGACGGATGAGGATCTCCTATGCTCGGCTAAGTTACTGGCCCACCCTATCTTCATCTTACGGAGACTCAAGCTCGGGAGAAGTCTAAGGCTAACTATCGGGTTCGGCGTC
Source organism: Rhododendron mucronatum var. ripense (assembly GCA_019656295.1). Classification (NCBI taxonomy): domain Eukaryota; kingdom Viridiplantae; phylum Streptophyta; class Magnoliopsida; order Ericales; family Ericaceae; genus Rhododendron; species Rhododendron mucronatum. The sequence goes on from BPLT01000173.1 coordinate 664,591, forward strand.
GGCCAAATCCTAACAACTGTGGGGACGTGCTCGGCCGTGACATGCTCGGCGTTCCTCAACGCCTTACAAGCCAACCAGCATCTTTGCTGGGGCTCGGAAGAACAGATTGAAGACGAAGATGAACAGTTTGAAGACGTAGACGAACAGTCGTCCATCTCCAGGTTCGTACTGTTCACCCAAAGCAAGAAACCCCCCTTAAAACCCAGGGAAAGCGACGAAAAGAGGCGTAAAAGACGCAGAAAAGCAACGAGAAGCAAGATTCGAGCGTTTACCTGGGAATTTTGACGAGATTTGATGCTGATTCTGCTGGAAATTGAGGCTGAGGGATGAACGGACGATGAACGGAGCTCTGGCTATGGAGTTCTAGAGAGAGAGAGAGTTTGTGGTCCTTCTCTCTCCCCTCACCGCCCCTTATATACGCTAGGGTTTGGAAACTCGAGTTTCCCGCCCAAATCATTACCTCGCCGAACAGGTGGCCAATAAAAGCTTGACACGTGGCGGTGGAGGATGGGCCTGGAGGGCCGTGCGCGTGCCAGCCGTCGCTCTGACAGCCGTACGCGGCCCGGAGGACACCTGGCGCACCTCTATTGGACTTCTATGACGGTTTGTTGAAAAACGCTAGGGCTCGGCAGAATCTTACCTATCGACCGTAGCGCATGACCGACGTTGAAGACGTTCGGTGAAGTTGGTTCAATAGCTGCGGTTTGCGTTCGGCGTTCGGAATATTTGACCGAATTCATCTGAGCAATCACATGTGTGTTCGGCGTGAGGGACGCTCGGCCAAAGATCAAACATCAATATCAGCCGTGCATACGGCGACGGCAGAAATTGAGGGGCTATTGTAGCAGTCCGCGCTTAACCATGGTTCCACAACCGACCACCTCCACTCCTTTGACACCTTCGGTTGCCATAGGAGCAGTTTGGCAGTGCCGCCTGTGCTCGGCCAGAGTCGCATCGTTCCTGTCGTCGGCTCCGTCTAGATCCCGCGTCTGCCTCAACCTAATGCCTGTGCTCGGCCGCCACCCGCGGGTGGCCCCGTTGGCGATGCTCGCCTAGCCTGACTCCGTCCGGGCTCGGCGATTTCCCTGTGCTCGGCTCACCTCTTCGCTTACTGGTTTCGGCCACGCGCGCGGCCACGTGACCACCCACGTGCGAAGACGGTTACGCCTGACAATCATGAGCGCACATGGGTCATGCCAGCTCACCCCCATGAAGCGGTTACCAGATCTATCCGGTGACGTCACGATGACGCCGCTTGGCCTGCACGAGGCACGTGTCCGTGCTTGGAGAGCAAGTCAATGAGACTCTATAAATACCGAAGGATAACGCCTCTGGCAAGGTACGCACTCACAAACGTGCATACTCACTTAAAACCCTAATCTCTCCCCTCTCTGCGCATACTTATCCTTTCGCCGGAGGGCCTTGCCGGGCAACCCCCGGCCAGGTCTTAGTCGTGCGTTCATTGTGCAGGCTAGGCGGAGAAGGCTAGGCAACCATCGGACCACTGAAGGAAGGAGACGGAACGAGGATCACGGGCCACACAATATACACACACACACACACAAACATACACACACAGAGACATGAAAATAAGAACATGTTCATCAAATTACGCGTTTGAAAGGATTTAACAATAGCACCACCTAGGGAGTAAGCAATTTCGAACCCTTTTAAATACTACTCTTTTGGTCTGCACCGTCAACAATTACCCCGTATTTACTTAGCTACTACGGTCCAACGTTCTTCTTCATTGCCACTTGAATTCCTTGAAAATCAAATGTTTGACATCCAAAACCATACAGTATAATATACAGTAGTATAAACATTGGTCGTACATTCCTCAAGTACAACAAACACACTCTAGACTCTAGAGAGAGAGAGAGAGAGAGAAGGCATGCAACGTTCATCATCAACAGCCAAGAACTTGTGCCGACAAATTTTCCGGGACGGGAAACCACTGGAGTACCCCAAGCACTGCGACGTGTTTATCAGCCATCGGCGGATCGATACGTACAGAAACATTGCGGGGCTTTTGTACGATCACTTGTCCAGGCTGAATTTTAGACCGTTCTTGGATAGCAAGTCCATGAAGCCGGGGGACAAGTTGTTCGAGAAAATAGACGCGGCGATACGTGATTGTCAGGTATATATCGCAGTGGCTTGAACCTAAAATTTAGGATAACAAAACTCATTTAAACACAGACGGTGCTTAACCAACTCATTAGCATAGTGCCATTTAAACACAAATGGTGCTTAACCAACTCATTTTCGGGGGTCTTGGGTGGCTTATGTCCGGTGTGCCCTTGTTCCATTTTTTCAGTTTTTTGTGTATCAACAAAATTTTTCCTTTTTCGCCATTAAAAAGGTAGGGATCGCGGTGTTCTCTCCGAATTACTGCGGCTCCTATTTTTGCTTGCACGAGTTGCACATGATGATGGAGTGCAAGAAGAAGGTTATACCGATTTTCGTTGACGTGAAACCCTCAGAGCTTAGGGTTTCGGATTGTCGAAGCTGTCCAGCAGAAGAACTATTGAGGTTGAGAGAGGCTATTGAGGAGGCCAAGAACACTGTTGGATTGACATTTGACACTTCAAATGGGTGAGCACCATATATAATTTCCCATGTTACTCCATCTTTTTTAATTTTGTTACACTGTGAGGACTATTAATTAAGGTTTGTTTATATAGGTATAATCAGGGCTGGCTCAAGTACAAGGCCCAAGAGGTTTGGGCTTTAAGCATCTCAAATATTACAAAATTCAAAGGCCCTCCAGTTATATGTTATATATAAGTTTTTTCGTGGCTTAACACAAAAAGACATTTTGGCCATGTGGTGTTTGTAACTAGAATAAAATCACGAGGTTCCTGGTTCGAAACCCCAACCCTCTGTTTTTTGCACTATTTGTTTTCTCTTTGTAAACCGCGTACACTATTTGTATTCTCTTTGTAAACCGTGTACTCTTTGCATGTTTTTGGCATTTGTTTTTACTTCGTAAACTGTGGACTCTTCTTGCATATAATATGATGACTCTTTTTTTTAATTTATAAGTCTAATATGATGACTCTTACGTGTCAAAATATATGATGGATCGTAAACCTCTTATATTTTTAACTACTTAAGCATAGTGACTCAAGATCAAAGTTCAAACGCACCATAAATGTTCTAGTAAGAATTTTTTGTTTGTTTTGATTTTTCTTTTAACTTTGAATATCAAATTCACAAATAAAATGCACCAATATTGTGATTGTTACTGTAAAAATTGTTAAGTATTAACTCTTTGAGGGCACATTTTTTTTATTAGGCATTGGGCACTAAAAACCCTTGGACCGGCCCTGGGTATAATGCAATCATTTAATTTAAAAGCTTCAGCAAATATGCTGGTCAATAAAAAATCAATTTTACTTTAGAATACACTTTTTCTCGAGGAAATATTGACTCAATTAGTAGGACTCATGCATTATTGTAAAAATACCAACGTTTCTATCATGGGATGATCGATATTCAATTGATGTGAATTATTCAACATATTATTCTAATTTTTTAACGACTTCTATAAAAAGAGTGGTTTTTACTGTCAGAGTCGATCCATAATAGACCCAAAATCAACACACCTAAACCGGTCTATTTTATCTAGTTGAAAACAATATTTGAAGACAAGCTGGACCCGTTATTTTAAAGACTCATTGAGTGATGTGTTGTGTGTGCAGTGATTGGTCGGAACTGCTAAAGGATACTTCAGACGCCGTTATGGAAAACCTGCTGCAGGTTGAAGGAGAGATAATAGGCACAAAGCAAAATTACATATAGACTACTGAGGAATATATTTACATGATCAGTGACATAATTTTGACCAGAACTTAATTTAAATAAGAATTTATTATAGGAGTATTTAGGAGATGTGAAATTCTTTTATTTGTTTTTTTTTCTTTTGATGTTCTTAAACCTTTGTTCATTTTGTTATTTGATTATTTAATTATTTATTTATTGTTCACTTTGGTTTTTCTATCTTGCAACCTGCGAAAAGTAAATTTTAATGACTCTCGCTCTCTCTCTCTCTCTCTCTCTCTCTCTCTCTCTCTCACACACACACACACACACATGCACACACAACAACAATAACAACAACAACAACAACAACAAATGATTGCGGAAAAGTCAAAGTTGAATTAGGCCAGTAATTATAACTTACCTTGAAACTTACATTGCTTATTACTTGAAGAATACATTGCTCCGGCCAGCACTATTGTAATAAGAGATCAACCTGCTCAATTTATCTAGCTATTTCCTATACTTAGGAGTGAAGATGCGAGATAGTATTTAAAAAGTCTAATTGTTGTTGGTTTGAAACCTTGGTTTGGAGTTTTTTTTTTTATTATAAAAATCCACAAAACAAAATATATATTGATAGAAAACTCAATAAGGGATTTAGGGTACACCGATGAGGAAACAAAAAGGGACAAGCAATTGATTCATGATATTGATATATGAAGCAAAAAGCTAAACTACATAAACCATCCAACAAGGAATTGAATGTAAGGAAAAAAAATTACAATGCGAAGCAAAAAATAAGTACGTTCTCCTTGAAATAGTAGTAATTTTATGCCTTTCAATTCATTTTGTGGGTACGAATAATTAACCTAAAATGTTCCCTTTGTCCTAAATTGCTGGTCTCTTTTCATTATTTGGGACCTCTTAAAAAATTATCTATATCTTTTAATTTGTAATACTTTGCAGATTCGATATGGATCTTATTTGATAGAATTCAATTAACTTTATTAAACAAAATTTTTGAAACCGTATAATACATTATAGATTGTGAAATATAGATAATTATTTGAGGGACATGACTCTCCAGAAAGGACCAACAATTTAGGATGGAGGGAGTATTTCTTTCTTTTTTTTGAAAAGAGTCATTCATTCATCACAAGCTCATCGAGCAAACAGATTCTAGAACAGATACAGGAAATAACCAAAGTAACCTAAACGTCGATCTTAGGCACCTACTGTCGAAGCAAGCCCTGCGATAACACGGGTACCTCAGAGCCAATCTCAATCTAGATAGTAGAGGATCTAAAGAGATCCATAGCTCAAACCCTAAACAATTAAGCATCACTGAAATTTAAAGGCAAAACAACAACAAATCAACTAAAACTAACAGGATGAGAATCGGACACCACCGAACCACGGCAATTGGAGACTAGTCTTCTTCCAGTCGAAACTACTGCGCAGCCCAATCAAACACCACCGGACCACCACCAACCCTAACAACACCACCGAAACCCACCAGCCCCAAAAATAGACATCCAGAGACACAAAGACCACCACCACCATCACCACCGAACCATTCCTCAATAGGAGTCGGGTTATTTGCCCACCACCATCACCCACCAGATCTGAACACCCAGACTAGTACAAAACTGGATGGGGGAAACCTGTCGGTAGAAATGAAAAATGAAAAAAAAAGAGATGAAAAAAACGGAAAACCCCTTACACTAGCCGCACACTTTATTACGCTCGTCGTCGAACCAGGAACAATAGATTAGGAAACGATGGAAGAGGAACGGGCCAGAGGAGCCACCATCTGCCGGCTCCTGAGGAGCCCTCGCCGTCCTAACGATCCGCTGCCCGAACCGGGTTGTCAAAGAGAACACGACGAAGAGAGAGAGGAGAGGCGAGGAGGGCGGGGGAGGAGAGGACCGCGGCGGCCTCCCCAAATGGCAGCCGGAGAGAGGGTTTTTTTTTCTAGAGAGAGAACCTGGTGGTGGTATTTCTCAAAACATATACTCCCTCCGTTCCAAAATGACGGTCCCGTTCGGTCTCCAAGAAAAATTTTAAATTGTTAATATCTTTCAATCTATAATGAATTTTATGTGCAATATGGATCTTAAATGATAGATCTCAATTAGTTCTATTATACAAAAATTTTAAAATATTTAAAAACATCGTAAATTAAAAGATATTAACAATTTAAAATTTGCCTTGGAGACCGAACGGGACTATCATTTTGGAACGGAGGGAGTAGTATATAACGAAGTTTCATCGAGATGTATAAATTAATTCTTAAATGGAGAGGCACATGTCATTTTTCTGTGGGCCCAGACTTCGTGGTACAATCTCTAGTCAGAGGAAAATTCAACTTTTTGCACAAATGCAGAGTGAAGAAATTAATCTGTAGACCCTCTGGGGTGTTTGAGAAGCTCAGTTTTGCATTCTATTTGTTGCATTGTGGGTGTTTGGCAACCCAATTATGCAAAACCCATTTTGTAAAATCCATTCTCAGATTTTAACAAAAGAGGGCAAAAGCCAAAATGAGGTCCAAGCTCGTTTTCCAGGTTTCCCATTTTTTCATTTTCGAGCAATTACCAAAATACCGATACTCTTTTGACTTATTTACCACTTTTTGCCTTGCCTTTAATTTTTCGGACGCAGTACACACACATAAATTTTTCTTATCTTCCTCACTTAAAATTTTTTTTAAAAAATCTTTTAACACAATAATAAAGGCCTGCAAAAAGAAATAAATATTTGTACCCCTTTTCAAAAAAACTAATAAAGGCCAAGGGCAATTTGGTAAAAAATCAATCCATAATTCATTTTCATCATTCATCTACCAAACATTACTACTATTTCAAAATACATTCTGCACATATCTTTCAAAATCACTCCTTCATTCTTCAAAACACATTCTGACCATAATCTAAAAAATAAAAAACTTAAAAATGAAAAACCAAAAAATAGGTTCCCAAACACCCCCCTCTAAAGTGGGAGTTCTATCTATTACTCCTGTCCTCCCGCAAATAGAGTTTACTATGAAAAAACAAATAATGAAAGGTGAAAAACCAGCTTAGAGGGGTGGGATTGAACCACAGCGAGTAATCAAATGTCGACGATACAACTAACGGACAAGCAAAACTATCTATCTATATATCTATATTTTTTGATCAGCACTGAGTAATCAAACGTCGACGATACAACACGAGTAAATTACAGTAAACCCCCCTCAACTAACCCAAATTTTCACTTAACCTCCTCCGACTACAAAACCCAACAATGTGCACCCTCTAACTATCCAGAATTGACACTTAACCCCCTTTTGTTAGGTCTCCGTAGGAAAAATGCACCGATGGCTGTCTCCGGCCACCGGGCGGCCGATCCGAGCCGTCCAAAAATTTAAAAAAAAAAACCGAGTGGGTTTTCGCGGGAATCAACGGCATCCGACGTGCGTAGGTGCTCGATCCAAACATCCCAAGAATTTAAATGGGGTGTTTAGATCGAGCACTTACGCACTTCGGATGCCATTGATTCCCGCACAAGCCCACTCGATTTTTTTTTAAAATTTTTTTTGGATGGCTCGGATCTGCCGCCCGGTGGCCGGAGACGGCCGTCGGTGCATTTTTCCTACGGAGACCTAACAAAAGGGGGTTAAGTGTCAATTCTAGATAGTTAGAGGGTGCACACTGTTGAGTTTTGTAGTCGGAGACTCGGAGGGGGTTAAGTGAAAATTTGAGTTAGTTGAGGGGGGTTTACTGTAATTTACTCTACAACACTAACGGACAAACAAAACTATCTATTTATCTATTAAAGCAAAGTGTCTTATAGTTGGGAGGCCACGTGATGCAACATGTGGAACCTCCATTTCTAAATTTCTTGATAACAAATTATTGTAGAAATCAATCTTTTTCTACAATTTTTCCAAAATAGCTCTTGTTGTGATTTAAATTGGCTTGTGCAAAAATGGAAAGCAGATTCAAATATGGTTTTATTCCCTTTTTACTTAAACTAATTAATCTCTGAATAAGAACCATTTCAAGGGAGTTATCCTCAAATGTATCTAAATGAATATGGAAATAATCACTTTTTCTTATTGGCATTCGAAAATTATGACTAGACAATGCTTTTTTTTACCCTTTGAAAAGCCCTAGCATAGAGGTCTAATGATTTAGAGGAAATGATTGGCCGGTCCTAAATTTCACGTTTATAGCCGACTGAGTCTTATGCGCTATAAGTGTGATTCCTTTTATAGGTTTATTTATTTTTATTTTTTTCATGGATTCCTTATAGGTTCAGTGGGTGTAATTTTAGATATAAATAGTTGCCCTTATTAATTCCCGTTCAAGTAACAGGTCAGGGATCTTGCATTTTTCTTATGGTTCGGACCTTGTGCAGAAGTCCACTTTAACGATCAAATTTTGATGATCCGAACCGTTCAATATGTTTAAAATGTGTTTTTAAGGGTACTCGGCAGAAATCAACAAAAAATATGCTCCGAAAGAGCTTGATCTGAGCAGTGTTTCTTAAAAATGCATTTTTTGAAAAATTGTTCACATCAAGCTCTTCCCGGTTAAAGTTTTTGCCGATTTTTAACAAGTACCCTTGTAAACACGTTTTAAAAAACATTGAACAATTTAGATCATCGAAATTCGATCAAGAACAATGAGGTCCGGATAGTAAGAAAATCCAGGATCCTTCAGTTGGAAATATATATATATATATATATATATTTTAATCAAATAGTCTATAGTAATCGATTAATCATTTAATAGTATAATTGGATTAAAACCTAGATTAATTTTTGACAACTAAAATTAGTTTAGCAAAATTTTAATTCAACTTGTAACTATAAATGTGTGTGCATATTTTTCTATATTATTCATAATAATAATCATCCCACAATTTATGGGATTTGGTTACTCATCGCTCACCAATCTCTTCCTCTATCTTTATCTTTTCACTTATCTACTTCCCTTCAAATTCTTCCTAAACTATATCTCTCTATAATCTCTATAAAACCAAACCCATCTTTTCCATTCTATTTCATTCGGTAGAGAGAGAGAGAGAGACAAAAAATCTGGAAAAAGAAGAGAAGAAAAAGAAAAGTGGGATCACACCCTTCAATTTTCGTCCATATCACATCCCTCTGTTCACAGCCTGTTTCTTCCTAGTTGCTGTCGTTTTTAGGCCTAAGTTTCTTCACGAATGTTGTAGAGGGCGTCGAGAAATTCAATTTCGACCCAAGAATCACCCAAAACGGTCAAGAATTGATAGAGTTATCGCTGTTCAAAGATCAGTGAAATTCTCGGATTTCTGTTTCCTGACAGCAAACAGCACTTATGAAAACCCCCACTTTTCTCCTAGTTCGAATGGTTTTCGGGCTTAGACTTCTACAAAAAAGTTGTAGATCGTTTCGAGATCTTCGCGTTAGACACAAGAATCGTCCAAAACGGAAAAGGTTTGGTCAACTTATTCCAATCCAAAGTTGCTGTTAGAATACCGATCTTTCGCCGTCAAACGAAAATCTACCGGAATCCACCGAATTGCTTTATCCGCATTAATGGTATTATAATCCTTCTCCTATCTCTCCCTAAGTATATTAATGTACTAAGTTGTTAGTTTTTATGATTAGAATCGAAAAGAATCGAAATTGGAATCGAACAAATGAAACCCAGTTTTTCCGAAAATTCACTGTTCACTGTTCATGGGCATGAACATTATTCACCTTTTTTTACTGTTCACCCTGGAAATTTTTTATAAAAATGGCACAACAATTACAGTTATCCCCCTGGACTTCGTAAATTTATAATTTTGGCCCCACGAGATGTGTTTTGTTCTTGGTGGATTTAACTTACATGTTAGGATATATGAACGGTAATGAAAATAATTGAGTTCATAATTATGTTGCCTTGGTTTAGTGTTAATTGAATATGATACTTATAATAAATAAAAAGAATGATGAAAGAATACTAATTAAATTACTTGTTTGATAAAATTTCTCATTAAGAGCATTGGCCCAATCATAAAACGCTATTTGATTTACTTACTCGCACAATATCAATTGTTATGTTGGCTTTCACATAGATACGTATCATGTTTACGGATTCATGATTGTTGTATTTGTTGGATCAGACTTTGGTTCACTTGGTGGTTTCAAATGAGAAATTATACAGACATTGATATGGTTAATGGAAAAGGAAAACAGATGAAAGTTTGTGGGCTTAGCAGGACCTCGGGTGTGGCCTGACAGGACCTCGTGTGATCGGGGGTAGCCTGGTAGGACCTTGAGGGTAGCCTGAAAGACCTGGTGTTGCTAGGGTGGCCAAGCAGGACCTCAGGGGTAGCCTGGCAGGACCTCAAGTATTGAGGGTAGCCTAGCAGGACCTTGAGGGCAGCCTGATGGACCTAGAATTGTGAGGGTGCCCAAGCAGGACCTCAGGTATTGAGGGCAGCCTGATGGACCAAGAATTGTGAGGGTGGCCAAGCAGGACCTCAGGGGTAGCCTGGCAGGACCTCAGGTATTGAGGGTAGCCTAGCAGAACCTTGAGGGCAGCCTGATGGACCTGAATTGTGTGGATAGTCTAGTAATATCTCGTGATATTGAAGGTAACAGGTCATTTAAAATATGTTCAATGAAATACTGAGTTCGTAAGACGATGGATGCTATGGTGCAGGTATGATTATGAAATGTGAGATTCAAAAGAAGGTAATTTAAAGGCTTGCTAATGGATTTACTTATTTAATGCTTGTCGTTCTTTTATTTTCATATGAATTGTGATAATATTGCTTAGCTGTAAAGTAAGGGGTTGGTAGGGTTAGGATTATTCTACTGGGTGATTTATCACTCACGGATACGTCTGTATCCTGGCAAATCGTTTGCTTCGGCAATCAATTTGCCAGAGGGCGCAGGATTCAATGGAGGGAATTCAATGATGGTGCAGTTCGACGCGGAAAGAATATCAAGAACGAAGATCGAGTTTGCTCGGAATTTGTATCAATCGTAGAGTCGGCTCTGAAGCTAATGTATTTGAATCAGTAAATTTATCTTAAGTTTGTAATAGCTAAACTTTATTTTGGAAAATCATATTTATTTAGCAAAATATTTCTTAAGATATTATTTTCTTTTGCTTCCGAAAAATCGGGGCGTTACACAAAATTTATTGCTTACCTAAATTAGTTTCATTGCTTTATCACATTCATCAAACTGTTCCAATTTGATCATTTAACCATCTTAATAAAATCAAATGGTCTTTATCGTTAGCTCATTATTGTGGAAACCAGATAACATAAACATAGTGACTATAATTATTGTTATATAATAATGGCATTGTTTGGCGAAAAATGTTAGTTTAAGATTTTTTTTGGCTACTTTTTAACATATGAGAATTATACATAATAGTGTATTTATATCAACTTTGACTATATTTAAAAGATATGAAAATAAATATCAATAAATTACAGCAATAAAAAATAGAAAATATTCAATTATTTTTATAATTTTAAATTTAATTGTTTAGAAAGTAAAAAAATATTCTAAAAACTCCACCCAAATTTATGTTGGACCGCATGTGAAAGCCTGTTAAAGAGAGAAGAGAGATAAATTCAATATGAGAGTGAGGAAAGATTGGTTATACAGGTAGCCCTTTTCTCTTTGATTAAAAAATTGAATCGTTAAGAACTTAAGATCATTAGATTATCTCAAATCCAAGGAAGTATACAGAGGGTGCGTACGTACGGTACACACCTATGGTTGGTAATTCAATTAATTTGTGGAACTAAAATGGTGCCCTTATAATTCTTGTACTCTTTGTGAGAATCGACGGCTTTTAGACATTTTTGGTCCCCAAAGTATTTCTGCTGTGCCAATTTGGTCCTCAATATTTCAATTGCTAACATTGTATTTCCAAAATATCAATTTTGTCTTTAAATGGTCTCTGCGGCTCACGCCGTTCCTTCTCTTCTTCAAAATTAATTTTGACTCTTTAAAATAAAATGATTAAAAAATTAAGATCTTCACACATATTCAAACAGATTGAGAATTTGAAGACTTAATTTTTTGCCATATTTTTTAATATATAAATAGCCTAAAAAAATAAAGTGTTTCAATTTTCAACCCGTTTGAACTGGTGCAAAGATTTTAATTTTTTGATCATTTTATTTTAAAGGGTCGTAATTAATTTTTTGATACATAAACAGCCTAAAAATATATAACATTGACTTTAATTTATCTTCCATGGTTCTTTTAGGGTTCTCATTAAAAGCCTTAAAGTCAAAAAATTAATTATGACCATTTAGGATAAAATGATTAAAAAATTATAAGATATTCGCACCGGTTCAAATGCGTTGAAAATTGAAACACTCGATTTTTTTCGGCTGCTTATATATTAAAAAATATGGTGAAAAAAATAAGTGTTCAAATTTTCAATCTGTTTGAATCTGTGCGAAAATCTTAATTTTTTGATCATTTTATCATAAAGTGTCATAATTATTTTTTTGACTTTAAGGCTTTCGATGAGAACTCTAAGAGAACCATGGAAGAGAAAAATCAATCTTTTCAACCAAACGACACCGTTTTGAGGGAGACAGGGGGTTTGGCATGGTGGGAGAGGTGAAATACTAAGCTTGCCCTTGGTTTTGACGGAGGGAAGGAAGGGCGTGAGCTGTAGGGACCTTTTAAATACAAAATTGATACTTTGGGAATGCAATGTTAACAATTGAAATATTAGGGACTAAAATGGCACTGGGGAAACACTTTGAGAACCAAAAAATTCAAAAAGCCAGAATCGACATGTGGGAAAAGTTTATGACACGCATTCCTTTCGAGTGAGCATATATTATCTCTGGCCTAAGTGTTTAATTCCTTAATGTTAGTATATGGTTTTTATTTTTATTTTTTATGCCGTGCTTAGGTTCTAATGTCTCATGATTCGAAGGAAGCTTACTCCAAAAGCCTAATCCAAAAGCTAGCTTGACTAGAATTAGTTGCCATGTTCGTTTAGCACATTTGGGTATTTTGGTTTTGGTATTGGATGGAGAGAGAAATAGAATAATGATTAGAGAGATAGGTAATGAGTGGAGAGAGATAGAGAGAGAAATGAAATTAATAATTGAAGAAATAGGGTAATGATTGAAGAAAGATATATGGTAATGATTGGAAAACAAAGTTAAAACAAACTAAATATGCTAAACGAACAAGGCCAGTATTATTACATATATTAAATGTAGGGTGTCTCAGGCTAGTTTCCATTTACTTTGGATTAATCCCTACAGCCCCTCCCACATCCGTTTGACACGCTTACACGTAGGGTGAGGTGATCCCAATAATTATTGGCAAGAATGATCGAACCTAAAATATTAGAATAAAGCAAACTTAAGTTCCAGGCCAAAATCACTTGGCTAACTCCTAACTCCATAGGGTTACTAGAATTATCTTAACTGGACGCCCTTGCTTACCATATTCCTTCATTTCCATAGGAGAATGATCTGCCGATTTGACGACAAAATAAGATTCCCTTGCTTCTTTGGAGAATGGCACATTAACACTTGATTAGCAAGAAAAGAAATTAGAAGCAAACATTTAGAAGAATCATTGAGTGTGGGGGAGAGTGATTCTGGTATTGAGAGCAGTATTCCAGCTGGTATCAATAGACTTCTTATCGAAATACAATCTACAGTTTTGGTTGGCACAAGATCATTGGGGATAGATCGAATTCAGTGAAAATCATGTCAAAGCTATGGCACAGCTGATTGAAAAAGAAAAGAATGACTACAACCTTCTACTAAGAAACAATAGTAGATGTTGGGCAAAGAAAAGGCGGGAATAGGGTGAGGGATTGGAGGGAAAATTGAGAGAGGGAGGAAAAATTGGAGGGAATACGATCTGCCAATCAAAGTGGGCTGCTGACAAAAAAAAAAACGTGGGTGGCTCTTGGGGGTATAAGAGGTATATGATTTTTCTTTCATTTTCCCCAAGTTATTAGATTACCCCGTAATCTCGGATTCCCAAGGGGTATGGAAGATTTGAGATTCCTCCTCTATTAAGTAATCTGATTGCTCCTCCGTTAATTAGGAGATCTGGAATTCTATTCTTATTCTATTACTATCCGAACTGATGGGTTTGGTTCAAATTCCTTATTGCTTGCACGGGAATTTATGAATAGCCGGGAAGCTTGGGTAATTGGTTTGGTTGACAGGTTAATGCATAGCTATTAATTGCTAATAGTCATTAGTATGTTTGTTTTTCCTATGCATGAGTATATCAAAAGTCTCCGGTAATTATCAAGCTTCTGGATTCTTCTCTTATGCTTTATTTAAACCCATGTGTTTTTTGTTTTGGATGATCAATATACGGCAGTGTATATTGAAGTTGTGTGAGTGCAAGTGTCAAGTCTTTGGGCTTGGTGTGAGAATGTGTTCTTGTATGAGTGAGGGTACAAGGGTTGGGTGTGGGTCTTTCATACTCAAGTGTACTTGTACTAAAAATTCTCATAGTGAAAAGAACGGGATCCTCTCCGTGGAGTAGGCGTGTTATTGCCGAACCACGTAATTCTTGTGTGTCTCTCTCTATTTTATTTTTCATCGTACTTCCATTAATTGCGATTGTGGTTGTGTTTAAATCTCGGTTCTTGGGTGCTTCCGTATTTAATCCCAACACAAACATGGAAATTTCAACGTTTAAGAATCATATGTATTTTCATTCTTCCTAAAGATGTCTGCCATTCAAACATAGTCTAAGATATTTAGATTCCTTTCCACTAACTCACTGTAATTCGTTTGAAAAAACATTAGTGCTACGTACCCGTAAAGAATTCCCCGAATTTGTCCCGAAGCCTTTTAGAGTAATAAAAAATAATTATAGTTTAATGCAAATAGGTTACAACTTTGAGAAATGATATTGCTACACCATTTTTTGATAATGTCACACCCTGCAAGTATAATTTTGCACCAAAAAATACACTTGTAAGGTGTGACATTATCAAAAAAGGGTGTGACAAAATCACTACCCTACAAAACTTTTGCCTTTATCTTTTTTAAATTACAGTTAAGTCCTTGTAGTATTGTCTTTCTTTCAAAGAGGTTCTTATATTTTGCTTAATAGATCTAAGAGCATGTATACCAAGCCGAGCAAAAAAAAGAGCATGTATACCAAATTAGGTAAATTTTGAGCCAAAAGTGCAATTGAACAGTATATTAGCTAGGAAATTTTCAGGCCCTCTTCATAGCAACCTCTGTATACCTTCTTTAGTTCTTCAAAATATTGATATAAATAATTTTTTCAAATCTTATATATTAAAAAATATGATTAAAAAATTAAGTGCTCTAATTTTCAATCTGTTTGATCTAGTGTGAAGATCTTATTTTTTAATTATTTTATCTTAAAGTGTCAAAATTAATTTTTGTCTTTAGGGCTCTCATAATCAAATATATACTCTCATAATTTTTTCCCCTTTTTTGTATAAATTTTTTTCTATAATATTCTACTGTCATTCTAAGACATTGTTTTTCTTTTTGTAATTTTTTTTTCTTTTTGCTTTTACTAATATTTTGAATCTATTTAACATAAATATATTTATATTACCAATGATTTGGAGATTTTGGTGCTGACCATCTATAAATTGAGTCTAGAAGATTTTCTTTTCTTATATCTTGTCCTACTATAGTTGAGGGTGGTAATTTTTTCTCCATAATATTAACTGTCACAAAAATCTTCTTATTTATCCATAATAGTCTTTTAAATGAACTCTATTTTCTACTACGATTCCTGTTTGACGGTTGGTCTCTCTTAATAAATATTTGTGAATTATATTTTTTCTTCTTATATCTATCTGTATATTAAATCTATCAATTAGATCAACTTTTTCTCGTATACCTCGTTCGTCATAAGACTAAAAGGGTACCAAAATTTCAAAAAAACTTCTTAGAATTATTTTTGCTTTAACTTGGTACACGCTACTGTGTTGCTGACAAGGTTCTTGATCATAATTATGATAAATTTTGATATTAATAATTGTGTTATGATTTGTTTACAATTTTTGAGGTAAATGCAGTAGATTTATTAAATTGATTCTATTATGCCATGGTTGACAGTGTAAATAGTATCTTGTAATTATTAAATCGATTTTATTTCTTTCTAAAATTTTGCCTTTCAAATCTTTATATTGTTGAGGTATGGGATTGTACCAATTTTTTCCTTGGTTTCCCTATTTTGAATCGTTACGTACAGCATTGATACCACATATTGATGGGGCTTTGAGTTCAAAGTATGTGTAAATTTTTGAAGTGTGTGTAAACTTTTAGTTTCAAAGTGTAAATTGTATTGCTTTTGATAGTTTTGTATTAGTGGTGTATCAACCTCACCTGATTATATGTTCTTGAAGTCTGTCTTTATTCTTTCGGGATAAGTCTTCAGTTTTGCTTTTGGGGTTCCTAGACTTTCTCTTGAACAAAAGCTATAATCTGCGTCTTTGTCAAAAGAGATCAATCGCATTGCAATATTTAAAAATTGGGAAAAACTTCTTTACGGAACAACCAATAAATAAAGTTTACGGCGCTTGATTGCTCACGTTCAAACGTGATTTGGATGGCCCGAATTTTAAAAAAATTATTCACTAGAATAATTTTTTAAAATTTAGACCATTAATTGTCAAAACGAACAACTAAAATTACTCAGAACCGTGAATACCTTATTTCTCTCTTTAAAATTTACTGCTGGTGTTTGTCAAAAGAGGTCAATCGCATTGTGATTGACTTTGAAGGATTAAAGCAACCCCCAGATGGTCAACAAAGTCAAGACTTTTTATTCTCTGGCCTTTTTCCGTAAAAAAAAAAAAAGTACCTTCTGGCCAAACATTAAATTTTTTTTTTCCCTGGTCAATTGGTTCAAACATTGTTAGAGAGTGTTTGGGCGCCCACTTTTCACTTTTCACATTCTCATTTTGGTGTTCTGCTCAGGGGCGGACCCATCAAAGGGCATGTGTGGTCACGTGCCCACATGGGTCCCAAGCCTTTAATTTTTTATTTTTTTTTTTTGCGTTTTTGTATATATATTATTTATGTTGAATGCACATAAGGCTTTGGCTGTTGGTGTAGTGGTTAAGTGCCTTCATGATGAACAAAGAGGTGGCAGGTTCGAGAATTGCCTGTGCTCTCTTGTAGTTCTCTCTCTGCCTTTTTGCCAAAAAGCAGAGTATAAATGTTCTCTCTCTCTCTCTCTCTCTCTCTTTTTTTTTTTTTTTTCCAAAAAGGTAATAGAAAAATCTGACTTTTTCTCAAAAGGCAGAGTAGAAAATGTGTTTTTTTTTCTTTTCTAAAAGGCAATAGAAAATAGTAGTGCGTTCCTTAATTTTTTTATTATTCATGGGTTCGAGTCTACCTCCACATTGCATTTGTATACTTTTTGTCCCCAAAACTGTAATAGTAGAGTTAGTAATAGAAAAATAGATGATGAACATGTGATAATGCATATAGTCAAGGTGCGCAAGTGTGCCCAAGTAGCTAATTATAAAAATACATACATACTCTTAAAATTGTTAATTTATCATGAATGTTAAAATTATTTTGGAGTAAATGTGCTTAACTGTAACTCGCAATAACGGTTACAAAAAAAAATTGGTGCCCTTAGTATGTCAAATTCTTAGGTCCGTCACTGGTTCTGCTTGTTTGGATGCAAAGTTGAAAATCCGTTCTAGCAAAATGTGCTTTTCATTGTTCACTTTCTACAACAAAAGCCAAAAAAGAAGAATTCATTTTTCACTTTCTATCACTTGAAAAGAAGAATTCGTTTGCTTGAAAGTCGACGTCAACTTAATTATAAATAGCCCCCGTGCACTAATATTCCCAAAGCACAACGTACAAAAATCCTTCTAAAGAAGGAAATTAGAAGAGGGAGAAAAGACATTAGGCATGCAACGTTCAACAGCCATGTGTTTGCGGGGACAGATTTTCCGGCGCGGGAAAACGACCCAATCCAACTGCCATGTGTTTATCAGCCATAGGCGGATAGATACGAATAAAAACGTCGCAGGGCTTTTATACGATAACTTTTCTAGACTAAATTTGAGACCATTCCTGGACAACAAGTCAATGAAGCCGGGGGACAAGTTATTCAAGAAAATAGATGCGGCCATACGTGATTGTAAGGTATGAATCGCTGTGTATGTCTTTCAAACTTTCCTGACCGAATATCCCATTCAGTTGTCAGAAAAAAAATTCATGTAAGAAGTATGGCAAGATATATGTTTTTTTTAAAACATATCAGAGGACGGTTCAAAATTCCAAGGAAAGAGAGACATCTTCCTCGAAGTCAACATCATCCTCCAACTCAAACTTATTCTCCAAATCATCTAGAGCGTCAATTCTTTCTGCTAATTCAGCCTCCTGCATTTCCACAAGAGTCTTAAGCATAAAGTTCCTCCCCCCTTTATATTGAATGCCCAATTTAGCACTAAGATCCATCATCTCTCGAGCTTCCTTGAAAGAAGAAAGTTTCGGTTCTTGATATCACCAGAAGATAAAGAGGAAGAAGGGATTATCTTTTTTTCACTACTTACTTTGCCAACCTTGACCCCAAGCTCTGCAAGAAGTGTCTTCTTCTTAATTTTCCTCTTTGATCTTCTCAACCTCCCTTCCATATTATTAATAACCTTAAAAGTTGATCTCTCCCCAAAAGAAGAGAAAATTTCTTTTATATCCTTTCGATCTTGACCAAAAATTTATTTTGGTCATTCACCTTTCAATTTCAATATAAAAGTATTTACTTTTTAATTTTTTTCAATGTCATCCTTTAGGGATATATACATATATACACGAAAAATAGGGTGTTTAGATCAAACACCCTACATACATCAAATGTCGTTGATTCTCGCATCAGCCCCCTTGTTTTTTTTTTTTTTATAGAATTTTTGGATGGCTCGGATCGGCCTTCCGGTGGCCGGAGACAGACTGGCATGGCCGTCGGTTCCTACAGCAGGACTCAAAGAAAACGGATTCATTCTAAAGGATAACATTGAAAAAAATTGAAAAGTCGAAATGTTTTTATATTAAAATTGAAAAGTGAATTACCAAAATGAATTTTTGATCAAAATCTGAGGAATATTAAAAAAAATTTCCCCCAAAAGAACTACAACCAGTCCCACCCTTTTTGTGCTGCAAATCCACACGGCTCCCAATGATTTCAAGATTGGGAGCTATCCTCAACAAGTCACAATGTCCTTCTGATAATCATTAATTAACGGACTCCTTTTAAGCTTTCTTCAGGTGTTTCGTTTTCTTTTTAAATTTTTTTTAAAAGAAGTAATTTTAAGTTTAAATATAATAAAAATAAAAAATAATTTTTTAATTTTTTTGCACTGTTTAAAAGATTTTAATAAAATCTATCAAATAAGATCCATATGCGTAAACATATAATTTTTAAACTTGACATTACTTTTATTTTCTAAAAGTCGCTTTTTAAAGAATCCAGAACACCCCTAATTATATCCCCTAAATTCACCGGATCCCCATTGGCCGGCATAGCTTGAGAGTGAACCTCCAACTCCCCTTCTACCATCAAGTTCTTTTCTTTTCTTTTCGATCGTATCCATATTGACAATTGATTGATCATCCGCCTTTTCCTCTCCTACAGACCTTTGTGCTTTCCATGACCTCATCACTATCCTTTCCCAACAGAATAAGAAGAGAGAGACACCTCCAATTCACCTGTTCCAGATCATTCATTCTTGGTCAAAAGAATCGAAGAAAAAGGTTCTTCGCATTCCTCCTCCCAAACTTTGATTCTGTGGTTCGCCCCGTTGACCGAAACATTAATCCACTCATCGATCTTGTACATGAAATTCTTGGGCGGTGTTATTTACTTGTTACTAAAGCTACTACAGTCCGTTGAAGTTACTGTATGATTTGTTCGGTTGTTATCTTCAAGATTCTGAAATTAATTAGTCGAGGTGTGCTCAAGTAGACCCGAACTTCCAGTCATAGAAAAAATAAAAATGCTACACGCACAACTATTGTGTCGGTTTGTGCAATTAATTATGGACATCTAGATGTGCAATTAATTGTTACTGGTCAAAATTAAAAAACAGATCTCAACCGAAATGGACAACCAAGATTGTGCAAAGCCGTGAATAAGTTATTTCCCTCTTCTACGAAACCATCACTTAAAGGGGGGGGGGGACAACATAACATTCCTAAAATCGGAATACAGGAAACCATCACTTACCTTAGACTAAGGGGTGTTTCCGGTAGTAGTGAAAAATTTGTAGATTTTTATTTGTAGTTGAAAGGTTGTTAGATGTTTCCGGTAGTGAATAAGTTATTAAGAAATGTCAAGTTGTTTCCAGTCATAGTAAACAAGTTTTTGCTGGGCATATGAGTGAAAAAATTGTTGAGTTGGTAAAAAAAAATTTATTAGCGGAAATGAGATGGTAAAATGAGTTAAATTTTTAGTGTTTTTTGTTAGTGGAAACGGGGGCCTAAATTATTGACAGGTGAATGGAGGTAACAACAATTCGATGCTTGTATCGTTCATTTGTTCCTTTTCCCTTTATTTAATTGGCCCCTTTCAGCGTCTATATCAACAAAATTTTTCCTTTTTTGCCAATACAAAAGGTAGGGATCGCGGTGTTATCGCCGAATTATTGCGACTCCTATTTTTGCCTGCACGAGTTGTACATGATGATCATAGAGTGCAGAAAGAAGGTTATTCCTATTTTTGTTGACGTGAAACCCTCAGAGCTTAGGGTTTTGGATAATGGAGGCTGTGCAGCAACAGAACTATTTTGGATTAGAGAGGCGATTGAGGGGGCCAAGAACACTGTTGGTTTGACATTCGACTCATCAAATGGGTGAGCATCATAATTCTCCATTTTATCTTTCTTTATTATTGTATATATATATTTTCAGAACTTATATATATATATATATATATATATATATATATACACACACACACACACAGAGTATACACTTTGTATTTTGTGTTATCATTTTAAAAATCCCGAAGTGATCAACTAGGTAAAAAACTTTAATATTACTGGCATATATATATATATATATAAAATATAATATAATATAATATAAAAGGCATAGATAAAATTAGGGAGGTCTAATTTAGGTGTCTGGACAGTTTACGCGTACCTCGACTTATCACGTACATTAATAAAATTATGTTCGAATCATTATGACATGATCGAGCTTCTCCATGAACTTGCAAATAAACGATTGCAATCATAAAAGTGAGTCCAAGATGGATTCGTATTGCCAAATTAAACTGGAGTACTAGTCAATCTTTTTTTCTAAAACTAGAGAGAAGCTAAACCCATTATCCAATGACGATCGATAAATATAAGCCCATTACTTAAAGGGCTAATTGAGTACTGATGTTTGATTAATGTGTGTGCGCGCAGGGATTGGTCGAATCTGGTTAAGAAAGCTTCGGACGGGTTATGAAAAACTTGCTGGAGGTTGAAGGAGAGACACTAGGTCAGAAGCAGTACCCGAAATATTGATGGAACGTTTAATTGCATGAATCCTGGGCTCATGTGCGTCGTACGATTTCGAATGTGTTTTTAGTTAAATATGTGGTTATAACTCTTTGTACACGGACTTTCTCTATAAATAGGACTTTTGTTGTCGAGTTTTTGGATAAGGAGTTTTCTTATTTAGATGTGGCCCACAATCTAAATAGGGAATGGGTGACCTAGATCTACACGTGGGCACCTTGCGGTTACGTGGATGCATTACATGGCAGAGGAGGATTTATTGGTGCCTACCACTACTACCACCACCGCGTCTCATACCCTATTACTAATACCACCACCACCACCACATCTTATGAAATACTACTACCATTATCCAGGCATCATTTTCCTAACGTGTATATTAATGTCAATGGTACCTGATGATTTGCATTAATACTAATTCTGCACAGCAAGGTAATGAGGTTTAATAAATGAATTTTATGTTTTAAACTTAATTCAAAACTCAACAAATAAAAAAATAATTGATCCCCTCTTTGTTATTACATTTGACAATAACGTAATCAAAAAGTACCAAAAAAAATTGTTAAACATATATGTTACAAATGGAGTATTAGATATTCTATATACCGAAAAAGTGTGTTTGGTGCAGTTGGTTGAAGCCTTGTGCGAGTTGGTTTTGGTTGGCCGAATACGCGGGTTCGAAACCCAGGAGACCCCAGAAAGTGAGATTTTTTTTCCCATACAAAAACGTCTTTGGCAACAAAAAAGTTCGTGTCCAATGGGTCACCTTTGGCAAGGGAATAATTGGCCATGAATTTTTTTTTCGCCACCAGGGCCATTTGCGTGAAACTTTTGGCGATGAATTTGCCAATTCGAAATCTGATGCTTTGGAGATGAAAATAATTCCGCGCCTATTACTTGGTTTCTTCTATTGTACTCTTTCATTCAAATAGATTTTTCTTACGTTCGAAGGGATGTGACATTCTTTAAATTGTTACTTGTTGGTTCTCAAACCGTTGATTTATTGTTAGTGGGTAAATTTCCAGACCTCCCCTTGAGATTTCTGTCCTGAGGTTTTTGACATGTCATTGACCACCCCTGGTGGGAATCACAAGCACTTTGTTTGGTTCTTCTCTCAGAAATAATATTTTCTGTTTCGTCATCCGTGTTTTTTCGTCTTTAGTGATTTTTTGTCAACTTTTTTACTTATTTTATACTTTTTGAATGTACATAGCGTACCTTTATTCAAAAAGTAAAAGAGTTTGTCAAAATGCTAAATTTTTTTACTAAAGACGGAAAATTACACAAATCTATAAAAAAAATTTATCTCAAAAATAAATCTCAAAATTACAAACCAAACACAGTGTAGGTTTTTCTCTCTCCCTATAGCATTCGCGTGTAGTATCAAATGGAGAGTAGAGGAAAACAGCTTTTGTCAACCCGGTTCAAATTGCAAGTGTCGTAGAGTTCAGTTGGTGTCTCCCTTATATTCTCATGCACATGGACAAGGTTCGATTCTCATAAGCATTCATTCCCTTCCCCAAATCTCCTAAGATAGAGTAGATTATGATTAACGAATGACCAAAAAAAAAAATTAACCCAGTTCAAATCTTAAGTTGGTTCAAGTATTAATTAAGCCCAAAACTTTGTTTGATTTACGTTGTAATAGGCCCACATCAAAGTCCCTCCTAGAGATTAGGTACCTGGTAGCTAGCCCAAGCCTGGAACTTTGTATAAACTGTTAACCCAAAATTACTGTTGATGCATCGGAGGCTTATTTAACACAACAATAACTGCGCGGCCCCCCCGCCCTCCCCCCCCCTCCCCCCGTTTTTTTTTGGGACTGTGTTTGTTTTTTTTATCGGCGAAAGTTTGTATCGTTAGAAACTTAGAATAGTTAGATTAATATCTTGGAGGAGGACTTGATCTCCTAAATTCTTTTCTCCTAACACTTGAATGCAACACTAATACCGTTGAGTTAAAGACGTCTTGTTTTTATTCATTTTTTTTATTTTTTAAGGTCTGTTGGCCTTCTGTGTTATTCTTTTAATGACCAAAAGAAATGCAACTAGGAATTGAGGTCCATTCTTGTCCCACAAATATGGGAGCAACTAGGAATTGATGTTGGGAAGGTTTTTTTTTTTTTTGAAAAAGAACTTCAATAAAAAAATATCAGTTTAAAGGAAATTAATAAAGGCAACACAACAAACGGCTACATAAAGATACTACGATCAGAACAATGTGGTCTACTCAAAAGGTGAAGCCCGCTTGTAACTGGAAACTGCATAAAAGATGTCAATGCTATCTTAGCTATGCAGTTGGATTGATGGATATTCTTGCGCTGCGCCCCAGAAATCTTACAAAAAGTAAGCTTCATGATCTCCTCACCAACATTTAAAAAAAAAAAAAAAAAACAACTCAGTGAATCGACCCTCAGTTTGACGTTCTATTTGCGTTACAACATTTAAACAATATCAATCCAAATATATGTAACATTGAGATTATTACGCAATGACCATTTAATAGTAAGTTGGATTGCGCGCCATGATCTCCGTTTGTAAGGGGGGCTGGAGCTATAGAATGATGTTGAAACACATTGGATGATCCGTCCAATTTGGGCGCCTAGCCGTGAAACCAAGACCACTCCAAGCAGGGTTGGGCCCGGGGTAAGTCCCGCAAGTTCTCAGTCTTGGACAACCCCCGGGCTAGGGAAACCAAAAGGAAAAAAAAAACCATTTAAGTAAGATATAAATCTAAAAAGTTTTCCATAGTATTCTAAACGATTGAGTTGGTGATGTTGTCGCTGCGAGTTGCTAAAGTTCCAGGCGGGGTGAGTTCAAGTCCAAGCACCATCCACATGAAGGATAATCAAATCTCTCATGGCTAGGAGGGGAAGAAGGGTATGGCTTGAAATAATGGAGGGAAATTTAGCTTCGGATCTCAGCCAGGGTCGGTCCCATGGTAAACCCCCAAGTTTGGGCAACCTCCACCCTAAGGCCAACCAAAAAAAAATTTAGATGAGGTATATATGAAATAGTCCAAAAAATTGTAAATCTCCTTGTTTGGACCCGTGGTAGTACTGGATGGTTCCACACTTGCTATTGAGTTCTAGTCCTTGAGGCTAAAAGAAAACTCATTCACGAGTTTTACCCTTATTGAGATTTGAACCCCACATAAGTTTATTTAGCATTGGCACCGCAAAGATATCTCATATGCCCCATAGATAAAAAATAAATAAATAATAGTACTACTAATACTTTCCACATTTAAAGATAGATAGAAATATTACTGGTTTTTTTTAAGGGAATGATTTCGGTGTCTCCGGTCATTTTGGGGACACCGTAACTTTTGGCATAACAAAACCATTATGAGTATAACCAAAACTCATTACAAGCATAACAAAACCATAACAAGGCATAACCAAAACTATAGTAAGGCATATCTTATTTGTTATGCCTTGGTTGGGTTTAGTTACGGGTTGGTTAATTGGTTTTTTGGATATTCCTTGGTTATATCTTGTTTGGGTTTTAATTTGTTATGCTTGTAATTGATTTTAGTTATGCTCCTAATGGTAAAATTATACCAAAAATTACGGTGTCCCCAAAATGACCGGAGACACCATAGCATCATCTTTTTTTTAATATATGATACTCTTTCATTTAATTTTTTCTACATTATCAAATTAGCTAAAACTAATAAGAAAATATATGTTTTATGTACCGTTGAATATATTTTCTATTTTTTTTTGGTTTTTGACTTGTATTTCTTTATTTTTTATGACTAATTGAAAGTGGATAACCAAACTTGGAGTCGGGCTAGGACAACCCAAGCATCGAGCTCAGCACTGATCTCAACCCGTGATTTACCTAACTAGAACAAGAAAACCAGGTGGAAGCCTTTTTGAACCGCGAGTAACATATTCACCGTGGAGCCGAGAAGAATAAGTTATTCACGGCTCCACTCAATCTATTACCGTTAATAGATTATTTTTAATTCAGATCGTCCAAAACATTTTTGGATAGCCGAGATTGAGTGTCGTAAACCTTATTCACAGCTCCTCCGTGAATAAGATTTTCTCTTTCGAACCAAGCAAGAATATTAGTGCTTGGCATGCAGTTGGCACAAATTGGGTGTTGGAAAAGACTTTAATTCTGATTTAAACTAAGCTAAATGTTTTCTTGATTTTTTAAAATTTTATTTGATTTGCATCAATTGTATAGAATTAATCATTGATCACTTGACGGGAAGAATCTAAAACTAAATAATTATTACCAAAAGAAAGAGAATACAAAAATGCGTTGTTTTTTTTGCTCGTCTGGCTAATACGATTTTATTTATTTATTTATCAATTTCAGACAATATTTTTATGCTTTTTCAATTCATTTTGTCGGTACGAATAGTTAACCTAAAATGTTATGAGAATATTAAAAAATATTTCTCAAAACATACATAAAACCAAGTTTCATTGAGATGTATAAATTTTGTCTTAAATGGAGAAGGACATGTCATTCGTGGTACAATCTCCAGCCAAAACTAAGGAAAGGAATGATGGAAGGAGGGAGGAATGAGCTTGGATGTCATCCCTACCCAAGTTTCAAATTTTCTAGTGTTCACATGCCATAATGATCCTGTTGAGATTGCGACTGCATTCAAATTCCGATCTGTTTAGGTTAATTGAGTTGTGATTTGTAATATATACTATATATTTTTGGGTTCCACGATTAGTGGTGTCGACAGGACCTACTTATGCTCACCTCAATTATTTTCCTTCCCAGTCTGGTAAAAGAGGGACCATTCAAGCCGGAACTAAGAGATTCACAATAGACCGTCTCTCTTGCAGCCTGAGCACCGAGAGTTTGCAAATTAAATTTGTGGTTTTTTTTTGCTCGGAAAAAGGAAATTTTATTAGAATTCAAAAGGCCTAGGGTACATCGAGATGAAAAGCTGGGGAGCAAAATAGCTCAACTCAGCAAAAGAAAACAAAAGCAGTTCTCATCCAACAGGAGATTGGATGAGTACACCTCAAAGATTACAATTTTAACAATCGCATACCATCTAAAAACCCTTTGAACTCCTTGATTGAGTACACCTTAATATCAAATTTAACTTTCATCCACATGGCCGCCATGTACTTGATAAAATCCACTACCTCCTCTGAGCTGATCATCACATTCTGAAAAATAAGCCTATTCCGCATTAAGCAAATTGTGACAAAGAAACAAGCTTCCCAAATGTGTTTTTCCAAGTTACAAAATCTGGTATCAAACCACCAACACGCCATACCAACCACTGAGGAAGGGCAAACCCAAAAAATATGGTTTGTAAAGTTATGGTTTGTAACATAAATGTCCCGCAGCGGGATAAACAAAGCTTCGGTATTGGCCGTTAAGAATTTATTATTGGTAATTCAGAGAAAAAATGATTTTTGACCCTGTTCCACTAAGTCTTCTTAAAGAAAAAAAAATACTTATTTGTAATTTTTAAATTTAAATAATTTTTTTGCACCATGCAAAAGATCTCATCAAGATCTATCAAGCAAGATTCATATTGCATAAAAAATTATTTCAGTAAGTCTATTATTTTTAAACTTGAAAATTACAAATAAATACTTATTTTTTTAAGAAGGCTCGGTGGAACACTCCAATGATACCCTTACAATTCTCGTATTCTTTCTGAGAATATTCGACATGCTGGAAAAGCTTATCACAGCTTGTATTCCTTTGGCCTAAGCATATATTATGTTTGTCTGGCCTTTGTGTTTAATTTCCTTGTGATCACTATTAATTAGTAGTGTTAGGATCAAGACCTTACCATCGTATCAAAATCTGCAAGTGGTAAATGCGTAACTCTATTTCTTTAGATTAAAGCTTAACAGGTCCCAAACATCATAGTTTGACCCGCGTGGACAGATTGCTGACCCGCAACCAACAAGTGGTAGGCTCTGATGGGTATAAGGTTTTTTCTAATTATGATTCCAAGGAATTACCTTACATTCCAGAAGCCTAATCCAAATTAAAGTTAGCTTGACTAGAACTAGTATCTTAACTGGAAGCACCATGCTCAACATATTCCTTCATTCATTCCCATACGAGTATGATATATATTGTGCCGATTTGACTGTAGAAATTCCCTTGCTAGATCCTTTGGAGATTAATGCATCATTAACACTGGATTTGGCAAATCCTAGCATATTATCTCAGCGTCAAGAGGATATATGAACAAATCTCGAATAATAATGTCGATAATATTGGAGACAACAGAATCATAACATAGACCTTAGGAGAAGATCCAATAATGCTTGTGTCTTTCCATATCCCTAATCTCGTTCAATATGCTTTCCTTTAGTTTATTGACTAAACTTTTGTAGTTGGTAAACTTATCCTGAAAGTACCCCGAAAACAGCAATCAATGATTGAGAATCACTTTGATGATTATGTCACACACATCAAAGTGAATCTCAATCACTAGTTGATCTTTTCGGGATAGTTTCGGGGTAAATTTTCTTTGTCTCTGGCATTTCTCTTGAAATGAGAGGAATTCATGGAATCGCCCAATCTCAGTCATTTCTTTTGGCAATCAATGGTTGAGATATATTTTTTAAACTTTTACCGGTAATAAATATCTTTTACCCGAGACCCAAAGAAAAACATTAGCAAGAAACCAACAAAGAAAATGAAATTCCTTTCGAGCTTTCATAATAAAATTTTGTTTGCCGAGGAAAAAAAAAAAAAGAAAAAGAAATTCCTCATACACAACCACACTAAAGAAAAAACAACCACCACATAGACAAGACTAGAAAAGAAAAAAAAACACACAAGTACAAGCGGACAATAGGCATCAGCACCTACAGCAAAATGGGAGACGAAGTAGTTGGAAAAACAACAACAAACAAGCTTAGCAACAACAACTACCTTTGACCAACAACACCAAGCAAAAACCCGGCAACCGCAGCCAAAGAAACAAACAAAAACAAAAACCTAGAAACCGCAACAAAACATACACAATAAGCTAACAGCAAAAACAGC
Organism: Rhododendron mucronatum var. ripense; assembly: GCA_019656295.1. Classification (NCBI taxonomy): domain Eukaryota; kingdom Viridiplantae; phylum Streptophyta; class Magnoliopsida; order Ericales; family Ericaceae; genus Rhododendron; species Rhododendron mucronatum. The sequence continues at coordinate 692,861 of BPLT01000173.1, forward strand.
AGATCACGTATACACAAACAGAAGAACAGAACCAAAACTCCACTGAAATGGAGGCACCTTCCTCCAAATCATCAAAGCCATCAACAATGCCATCAAGCTCCTTATCAGAAATCTCATCTTCTTCCATCTCAATATATTTCTTATTATTATTACTCTCTCCGACCACCATAATGTTTTAACGCCCAAAGTAGCGCCTATATATCCTTCACAACAGGTCTCAAAAGAGGAGTTGGTGTAGTGATAGATTGGCAGTACTGTAAGAGGAAAGAGTTCCTCTAAGAGACCAATCCATCAACCTTCCCTATGTGATTATCACGGTTCTCAATAACATTATCTTTCTCAATTGCCGGAACGTCATCTAATGATTCAACATCATATGAGCAAAAAGGGATCTCCTTATTTTCACCATTCAGGTTTTCAGCCCCATTATCAGATGAATCCTTTTCCATATCTCCCACGTTGACCCCCATCTCTCCTCTAGATTTCTCCTTAGACTTTGAAGGTTCTAGACTAGTTGTTGTTTTTATTTTGGGCAAAAGAAGGATTTTATTAATCATTGCAACAAGTTACAATGATTAAAAAGATCCAAAGAAAGATGGTTACAATGAGGAAAAATTAGGTGCCGTTCCGATTTCTTTTTAAACATTTTTTTTCAAAAAGAAGATAATTTCAAGTTCAAATATAATGAAAATGAAAAATAATTTTTAAATTTTTTTGTACCATTTAAAAGATCTTAATGAGATCTATCAAATAAGATTCATATTGGTAAGAAAATTATTTGCGTAAACACATGATTTTTGAGATTAAAATTACCTTCATTTTCTAAAAGTTCTTTTTTTTTTTTTTTAAGAAATTGGAACACACCCTTAATATCCCAACAAGTTTGGCACCTTAGCCCTCAACTATCATCTACCTCTAAGGACCAAAGGAGTTGGTGAGGGACCAACCAATTAGAAACTAAATAAACATATTCTAGACTAGTTAATTTCAAGTTTAGATAGGATGAGCGTATTAGGTGCAATTGTATGTTCACCGTTCACTCCCATATATGTTACCTCTGTGAGTTGAGATTACAAAAGATTGAGATTCGATCCTTTCCACTTTCTCTCTTTAATTCGTTTAATTTAAAAAACAGCCACAATATGTGTCTTTGTCAAAAGATTTATAGTTGAGATTAAGATTGAAATTCCTTTTCACTTTCTATCTCTCTAATTCGTTTAAAAAAAGTATGTGTTAATTACCCAAAAAAACACAAAAAAAAAAAGTATGTGTCTATGTTCAAAGAGATCAATCGAAATGCAACATTTAAAATTTATGTATTTGGCCACCTCATCATTTACATCCTGGCTCTGTTCTATTATATGTTGTAAAAATTTTACATTCATTATGAGGGAAATTCTACAATACACATCCTTATTATTTACGGTTGGATGCTTGACACACCGTTATTATTAGTTACAACTAACTACAGCGCATTACTAATTACCCGAGCATAGGTAACTCAAGGGGGGAAAAAAACCCCCAAAACTAAGGTATACGTTCTATGTTCTTTTCCCTTTCGAGCAAACTCTAGACCAATTCAGGGTCGATTCTAGGGCAATGCTCAAGAGGCCGCCACCTAGAGCCTTTAAATTTTAGGCCCAAAATAGGGAGCCCTTTACAAGTATATATACTATTTGCTTACAAATAAGCAAAGGAAATTGATTTTAGCACTCCAAAAATTGATGGAGGGGCTTCAAAACGACGTCGTTTTGTGTATCAATACAGTGCAGTTTTGGAGCCCCTTCATCAATTTTTGGAGTGCCAAAATCACTATCAGTAAGCAAAACGTCTTTGTTTGGTTCGATGGTAAGTTGTTTCCCGCCCACACATGGTGGCAAAGTCCAAATGCATTGGCACCTCTTTCTTTTAGTGTTTACTCCTTCTATTCCATATTGAGGAATCCCTTTCACTTTTTTCTGATATTTTTATTTTCTTTATATCTTTTAATTTATAATATTTTTTTTATGATTTTAAAATTTTTGTATAATAAAACTAATTGAGATCTAATAAACAAGATCTATATTAGATATTTTTAGCATTACAGATTGAAAGATATAAAAGCAATTTCCTAAAATATTCGGAATAGTAATATGGACACTCAATATGAAACGGATCGATGGAGTATTTGTTAAAAAATAAATTTATTCGAGACATTTGGAGCTATAATATGTTGAACCAGAGGATTTTAAGGCAGCAACACAAGCCACTAGAACCAAACCTACTATTATGCGCATTGTGGACTGAAATGATTATAATAGAAAAAAAATTCCATTATTTTCGTTTAATTATTAAAATATAGAGGGCCCTGCTCCACAATTTTTTCCAGGACCCTCAATTACCTTGGGCCAGCCTTGGACCAATAGGTCTATCAATCGCCTTCCCTCTTCTCTGTGGCATCATCTCCGTTGAGGTCCTCTCTACTCTCTCCTAGCTGGTGTTCGTCTCAAAACATAATTAAGAAGATTTTTATTCCTATCTTCACAATATGATTATCCACGGTGGATCTGAATTTGATCTATGGGGTATTGTTTGATCCATGGAGATATGTTCAGATATTTGACTTATTATGCCGTTGCACCGTTCACATAATTGGGCAGGATTGGAGCATTTAGAGCACAATATTACTGATTCCCTTAGTAGCAAATTAGAAGGGTAAATTCCAGATACACCCCATGTACTTTGGTCATTTTTCAACTACACCCCCTCTACTTCATTTTTAATCACTTGCACCCCTTGTACTTAAGACTGGTTTGAAACTGTTAGTATTTCCGTCCAAAATAACAAAAAAGCAGGTAATGGCTTGTTGGCAGGAATTTTTCCTTCTAAAACATCTTTTCTAAGACCAAATTGCCCCCCAAACCCATTTACATCTTATATATACTGTGAGAGCCCTCATGTTAAAAATATTAGTACAATGATAATTTGTCAAGCATGTATTTTAATTTTTGAGAGACGCAGCTACGAAATTTGAAGGGGAGGAGGATGGTATTCTTCCACCCCCCCACCTCAGTTCCACCACGAGCCACCACCTCCCGTCACCATTCTCTCGTCGGAAAACTTATTTTCTTGCCGGTAACTTCTTAAACTTTCCTGACAGCTTTCTGGACCATCACAAATTTGTATTTTGAGAAACCTTCTGCTATGATTCAATTTTTGAAGTCTCCACAAATTTTAAAGCACGTTTAAAGACGAAGATTTTGATACCAAGAACATGCCAAATCGATCAACACAGATTTAGATATGATTTCCGGAATATGGACTGATACACATGTTTCGAAATCTGGGCAGAGCCATCTTCTTTTTATTTCTGGGAACTATCCTATTAAGTTATGAATCTGATATTTTTACTCAGAATAATACTTTATGTTACAAAATTTTGAGAGTTGGTTTCAATATTTTTGGAATTGAAATGAATTAGTTATGGATTTTCTATGAAGACATGTTTATCTGCCCTGTTTTTCTGTAAAATAGCTTGTTCTTTTGAAATTTGGAGAATATTTGGTTGATAACTAATCTTTCAATTTTTACCGTAGATACACATGGATGTTACGCAAGTTTGGGCGCTGGTTTGAGTATTTTTGGACCTTATATGAATAAGTTATGATTTTTCAAAGAAAGGGTGATAGATTTTAGTAAATGAACAAAGTATTGTTTTTATTTCGTAAAATACTTTGCATGCATAGGTTTGAGGCTACCAACGTATCATAAATGAACAAAAACCCAGAAAATTTTGGGACTATCAAAGTACCAAAAATGAACAAAAACACTAGACGATTTTGGGGCTATCAACGTGCCTTACGAACACAATCTTCTATTCTTTGAAGCAGATGATTCACGATCTTACGTTTCTCTCTCCACCATTGCAGAACCAGAGCTTTGCAGAGAGAGAGAGAGAGAGAGAGAGAGAGAGAGGATAATTCGTAAATGAAAAAAGGGGAAAAAGAAAGGGGAATACGAATGAGTATTTCAGTCTTTTCGTTACTTTGGATGGAAATACTAATAGTTTCAAACCAGTCTTAATTACAAGGGGTGTGAGTGATTAAAAATGAAGTAGAGGGGTGTAGTTGAAAAATGACCAAAGTACAGGGGGTGTATCTGAAATTTACCCAAATTAGAATTGTTGTTTCCTCTTTTTTTTTTTTTTAAAGTCGGATTCAAATCGAAGTCTCTGGAATTCACTAATGGATTTGGAATCGATAGGCCATCCTGCAGGCTAATGGGTCACCAACTTTTGGGTTTAATTTGCAGTAACTAGCAAGCTTTTTGTGCTTTAGATTTGTTTAATGTGGATTTGCTCATCTGAATCCAGGTTCCAATTTGTATTTATACTAGCAGATGCCCATCGGAGCGTAATACGATCTCAATTTGAATAAATTATTTGTTCTACTCAACTGTTCTATCCAACAAATGTAATCTACGCATAGCATCAATATATTTTGAGATGTTTTCCTGTTTGATCATAAAAGCAAAGTTTAAATAGCGATACATTGCCTAAACAGTGAGGAGAGAGAGAAATATTGGTCTACCCATTTGGAGAATATTCTTCGTATATTTATAATAGAAATGATCTAACGGCTAAAACTTAATAGGAAAATATGATCTGACCGTCGTGAATGTAACTTTATTTGTATGCCCAGACACTTTGTCAAAACCGCTGTGTTTTATTTGTATTTATTATTTATTATATTTTAAATTTGGAATTGGGCCTCCGCTGTGGAAAAAATAAAAAAATGTGGTATCTTAAGTAAATTAGTGAGTTTGACGGTATAAAGAAAACTGATCTTCAATGATTTGGATTACTCCTTTGAAATACATTGGCCTCGACAATTACAAAGGCATGCAAAAAGATACTATTGTCAGAATATAATAAAAAGTCAAGCTAAGGAATTTTATCACTAATTAATTTTAAGAGTATTTCAAGTATGAAAATTCTTTTGGAATCTTTTTTGAAAATATTTCTTTTGTTTAATATTGCACAATACCTTTAGGCTCAGTTTGGATGACGGGAATCTTGAGGAGGAATGAGAATGTAACACCATACTTTTCTGATTCCAACGTTTAGAAGGAACATGATAGGAATGTGACGACACACTCTCAGGATTCCCATGTTTGTGAGAGACATAAATAGGATTGTGATTCCTAACAACAAATTAGATTAGAAATCACATTATCAGATTGAGTAAAAATTTGATCCCTCCCTTACCCCATGAGAATTTTAGATTCCTGGCCCAATCAATAAAAAAAAGGAAATATTGACTTTGATAAATTTCCAAAATAATTAATTTCTGTATAAGATAACTGAATTAATCCAAACACTGAAATGAAATTACTTCAGGTATTGTATTTCTACGAATTTCATTCCTAGTAATCATATTCCTATTCTCATTCAATAAAATTTCTAGGAATTTGATTGATCATAGTAATCACATTCATATTCCGACTAAAAATTTCGGTCATCCAAACGAAGCCTTAGTTATATAGCAAACGAGAACAAAAAAGTTTTACTATCATCACATAAAAGCTCAAGCTACTAGCTAGGTGGAAAGTTTCCAAAATTATGTTATGTGATCACTTATTTCACTTCCCAATTGCAACGTACATGAGATTGTATATCTTAACTCCCCCTCGGTGCAAGTGGCTGATTGCCTTAGTGGTGTGGCCTTATGCTACCATGCACCCGGACATGGTTCGATTCCTATAAGATCCATTCCCCTTTCCAAGTTCTCTAAGATAACATAGATTAGATAGGTTTAATGAATGACCAAAAAAAAAAAAAAAAATTCCTCTACATGCAGCCACATTTGAAGTTTGTCACATGTAATTTATGTTTTGCATCTATTATAGTGTAGCCTTTTGTTGGGTCTATTATCATGGGATCTGTACTGGGAACTTTTTTAAAATGTTAGGTTATTTGAGTCATACTCTAATACCATGTATAAACCTTATCTGTAACCCAATTCTTTGATAGAGTGGTTTCAAAACATTAATGTACTAGAGTTTGGCATTGCCTATGACACTACCCACCCCAATTGGAATTGATTTGTACCCTTCCGCTAGATTTGAACCATGAGCAAAAGCTAGAGAGGGGCGAGGAGGTCTCGATTGTGGAGAGCTTGAAAGGCGGGTCAGTGTCATCTTGAGTGATGGAGGACAGTGAAGCAAAAAAGGACGCATGAGAAGAAGAGAGATGGTCTGGGTAACGTAGTGTTTGTATGGGATCAGAGAGAGAGAAAATGAGAACTCTTCTGCAGTAGGGTTTCAAATTTGAAAGTGGGTGTAATTTTGATCGGTGGCAATTCTATAATTAATCGAAAGAGGCTGGACAATTTAATAAAAGGGAAATTTCACCTCAACAATGCATTGAGTCAATTCAATCTCAACATTTGCAACAATTTGTCCCCACACCGTTGTGTTTTATAATAGAGATGAGAGATGATAGATGCACACTCATTAATATATGAGAGATGCTAGGTGCACACCGATCCGAACATAACCCCTCACATACACGTGGGTTCCACACACGGGACCCACGTGTATGTGAGGAGTTGTGTCTGGTATTATATTCGGATGATTGTGCACGTACGTACGTAGTATTTTTGTTAATATATTATGTAATCACTTATTCTATTTTCTAACTATATGGCATCATATGGTGTCATATTTGTAATCCTTTGGCGTCCTATGGCGTCACATTTTTGTTAATATATCCTTTTAAATTTTATAATTCTTTATAAAAATTAATAAATTCCTTTTGCTTAGCAAAAAAACATTATGGCATCATATTCCGTATTTATATATGTGTGTGAACACATGGCCATAAGGAGTTTTTTTCCCTTCAGCAGAATAATGATTGATCATTGAAATTTTCATACAAAAGATTAAATTAGAAATCAAAAGCATGCTATATACGAAAGCATTACAACAGATACATATGTCACTACAAAAAATAGTGGCTTAATTTCAAAAACACCCCTTCAACTATCACTTTTTTGCAACATGACCCCCTCATCTAACAAACCCGACAACATCACCCCCTCAACTATGAAAATTAAACGACATTACCCCTTCCGTCAAAAAATTGCCAAATCTATTAATTTCTGTCAAATTTTTTGACGGAATAGTATTTTGGAGCCCTAAAATACCCTTCCCAAGGGCAGGAATTCAAAACCTGCGTGTAAAACCTTCCCCAACCCCATCCCCAACCCTATTATCCACCTAAAAGCACATCACTCCTTCTCCTCTCCCTCATACTTTTTTCATCCCATAATGTTTGTCTAGTTCGTAAAACGATAACATAAAAATAATATAATTTTTGCAAGAAAAATTTCAATTTTTTTCAATAATTGACTAGATATCGATGAGTTCTTTAAATTTATGAAGAAAAAAAATTTTGAATTTTTTCCTTAAAAAATGCATTATTTTTTAGCCTTCGTTTTTGTGCGCTGGACAAATATTTTGGGACGAATTTCAACCCAGGTAACCAAACTATTTCTTCTTCTTCTTCTTCTTCTTCTTCTTCTTCTTCTCTTCTCTCTCTCTCTCTCTCTCTCTCTCTCTCTCTCTTCTCTCCACTACGCAGTACGCCATACTCACAAAAAAACTAAACTCAAACCAAACACCCAGATTCAACCCAGAAATTGAACCCAGATTCTCTCTCTCTCCCAATAACCAAGAACACACACCCTTAATCATCCCAGATTTCAGGTTGGTTGGAACGCAGATTTTCAAAATCTCTTTATTCCTCCCTCCAGAACAAAGTGAACAGAAACAGAGGAATTTTATATCAGCCATGGCTATGCTTGCAAATTTCCTTGATCTCCATATGAAAAACAAGATAGGAAATTAATCAAAGGCCACACATTCTGAAAAATCCTAAAAATTTCTTTTTCGTTACCATTATGTCTCATGAAAGTTAACCACCCATCAAACAACACCATAAGCCAACCTTCCAAACTTCAAAACCATATAAAAATTACACAAGAAAAAAACACCCTAAATTTGAAAGAAGGAAAAAAAAAAAAAAAAAAGAGAGAACAGGATTAGAGCAAAAAGAGGTTTAGAAATCCTCATCAAGTTTGAACAAATGAATCCCACCATTCTCATTCAAGCTGTTCATAACCGAAGCCTTCTGCACATTAATTAGCTCCATCCAATCAAGTGGGTTCTTAGCATCATACATTTTCCCGTACCCGAGTGCGCCCAGTAGCTAAGTCGCTACGAACTCTATGTCCACCAGCATTCGCCAATCTCCACCTCGTCCGCCACAATCTCCCTGACCCGCTCCTCGCTCAACTTGTTGCTCAGCAACTCGTACGGTAGGCAAAGATGTACAGTTTCCTTTCAACCTGGTTTGGAGCTTGTCTTCTATCGATTGGAGAGAAGGAGATGTGCGTTTTGATCAACTTTAGGGCTTTGATCAACTTTGGGTTTCGATCACTTAGTTTGTAACGTAAAATCCATAGCAGGCGTGAGAGAGAGAGAGAGAGAGAGAGAGAGTTCTGGAGATGAGAGAAGAGAAAAGAAGGCCAAATGTAATAATGGTAAAACCTAATTTCACGTCTAAGGGTTTTTTTTGTCTTTTCCCCTATTTCCGTCTGCTAATTTAACGGAAAATTAGCAAGGGGGTGATGTTGTTTGATTTTCATAGTTTAGGGGGTAATGTTGTCAGGTTTGTTAGATGAGGGGGTCATGTTGCAAAAAAGTGATAGTTTAAGGGGTGTTTTTAAAATTAAGCTAAAAATTAGTAGATGACGTGAAGCCAAAGACTAGGCTGACTTGACACCGACAGAAAGAAAAACGTGACAGATGACACAAGGCTAATTACAACATAAACTATAGAGTAAATTACAGTAAACCCCCCTCAACTAACCCAAATTTTCACTTAACCCCCTCTAACTACAAAACCCAACAGTGTGCACCCTCTAACTATCCAGAATTGACACTTAACACCCTTTTGTTAGGTCTCCGTAGGAAAAATGCACCGATGGCCGTCTCCGGCCACCGGGAGGCCGATCCGAGCCGTCCAAAATTTTTTTTAAAAAAAACCAAGTGGGCCAACGTGGGAATCAACGGCATCCGACTTGCGTAAGTGCTCGATCTAAACACCCCATTTAAATTCTTGGGGTGTTTGGATCAAGCACCTACGCATGTTGGATGCCGTTGATTCCCGCGCTAGCCCACTCGGTTTTTTTTTTAAAATTTTTGGACGGCTCGGATTGGCCGCCCGGTGGCCGGAGACGGCCTTCGGTGCATTTTTGCTGCGGAGACCTAACAAAAGGGTGTTAAGTGTCAATTCTGGATAGTTAGAGGGTGCACACTGTTGAGTTTTGTAGTTGGAGGGGGTTAAGTGTAAATTAGGGTTAGTTGAGGGGGGTATAATGTAATTTACTCTAAACTATATAAGATGCATCAATGAAAACAATGTGATCATTTAGGGAGTGTTTCGTAATCTCATTTTTTTTTTGTTTTTTCTGTTTATGTTTTTCTCTTCTTTTTTCAAAACTAAAATAATAATCATGTTCAGTAATTGTTTATTTATTTATTTTTTCATCGGCATGTTTTTTGTATTTTTATAAATGGTTTTAAAATTTCTAGAAATTATGAAAACTTAGAATAGGTGTTTGTCCTTGTTTTCAAAACAAAGGTTTTAAATTTTGTCGGGGTTGACTCTTCCGTCTACTAGTACTCTCTCTCTCTCTCTGACCCGATATGAAGTTTTAATTAGACTTTGATTTGGCTTATTCAAAACTGAACATTTTGATCAAACATTTAGATGAGGTATTGACTAGGACGGAAACAACTCAAATTACTTTAAATCGCTGCTTAATTGAGTGAAGATATTGTAGAGAGACAAACCCCAAAACCTGATTTTTTCTACTACTGGGTCTGCCGAAGGTGCTTTTTGATGCACCCTATTGACTTTAGCTTAATCGGGCTAGTGTTTAAACTTGGGTTTGACCTTATCCACCATGTTTTGAGATGTATTATCAAAATTTTGACCGGTACAGAAGGTTGACTGTGTGAGTGGAAATGACTTCAAGAGGACAAAATCGAGTACAAAAATCATTTCTCTTTGACAAACCAAAACAAAAGACAAAATGATATTACCAAACATGTTTTATGTTATTTTTATATTTTACTGTTTACAAAAAAATATTACTCCCTCCGTTCCAAATTGAGAGTCCCGCTTGGGGATTCCAACTATTTAAGGGACATGCAATGATTACAACTACAATACCTATCATTTCCACTATTACCCCTATATTCTACCTACTCTACAACACTTATATTTACCTAGGAGGGACATTTTTGAAAAATCACCAAATTTTTCCTTTCATTTTTGGAAAAGGACCATCATTTTGGAACAACCCAAAATGGAAAGATGGACTTTCAATTTGGAACGGAGGGAGTACCAAACATGTTTTTTTTAATAAAAACATAAACCTGATTCTACTTTTTGTTTCTTAAAAATAAAAAACTGAAACGGTTACCAAACGCCCCTTATTAAAAAAAAATGGCAAGGCAATTGAAAGATTAAGCAACCCCTTAGAGAGTCACAAAGTACGCAAACTTTATTTTTATTGGTAACTCAGGTGTCCGGATCCAAAAATTTTTTATACAGGAGTCACCTCTTTAGGACCGGCCATATACATTTATAAGTTGTAAGTGAATTCACATCATTTTTTTTATTTAATTCAAAAATGATGTTATACGTTTATCACTTCTTTTTTTTTTTTTTTGTTAGTCTGAGCTTGTAGAAAAAATAAACAAAATTCAAAATATTAAAAAGACAAGTATTTTTATTAATTTTTACGTGGAACTTATATAATTGATTTGTGTAGTATCTTTTTGGAGGATTCGATTCTCCATCAGTAATTAATAGGGAAGCACTCAAGCCCAGTGCCCAGCTTACCTCTAGAACAATAGCCGTTGTGTTCGATTACCATTTTAGTTTAGTTTTAGTTTAATTTTTTAATCATTATCTTATTTCTCTCTCCAATCATTGTCCTATTTATCCAATTATTACTTTCTCATATTTCTCTATCTCTCTTCAATGATTACCAGCACCACTTAGACTTGGGGATATTTTAAATTATGGGGATATTTTATATAGACAAGTGATAATGCCAAAACCAAAATTGAGGCTGCCAAAACTCAATCATGTGAAATGACTTCTTTGCCCTCCTCCCAATCTCACCCTACTTTACACACTCTCTCTCTCCCCCTCCTGAACAAAGAGAAACCCAATCTCCCAACTCTGCCGCCGACGCCAAAGTTTTCTGTAAAATCCGGTTTGGTTCGTGGAGAAGAGGAAGATCCGGAGGCGGGCCGGTTTGCGCGAGTCGCAATCGCAGACGCGGTCGTACTCAGCCATCATGTGCTCGAGGTCGTCGTCGTTGTTGATGACGGAGACCAAGGCATCGAGATCCTTGTTGGGCAATTGGTACTTGAAGGAGACGACGTCGTCGTCGGGTGCGGCACCAGAGAAGGAGGTTAGCTTGGCCAGAATGTCGGAGAAGGCGACGCGGCGGTCGACGGCGAGGATCTTGGTGTTACCGTCGGCGTAGGTGAGGTGGTGGTTGTGGGGGCGCGGCTGGATCTTCCCGTCGTAACTGCACATCAACTTCACCTTGTGGCTGGGCGGTTTGGAGTAGTCGCCGAAGGAAATGGCTCTGTTCTGTTTCTCCATCGGTATGGAGAGAGAGAGAAGTTTGTTGGAATTGTGGTTGGTAGTTGAGTTGTGTGATGATTTTACTGGAAAAGAATGTTTCGTTTTAAGACTCCATCTCCATATTTGATTTGATAGAGATATATCTTCTGTCCTTTATTTTTTTTCTTCTGTCTTTTTTTTTTTTTTTAGGACCTCACCATTTTTTCAAACAATTTGGGCAATCGTTTTACAGAAAACATTGGCGTTGGCGGTGGATTTGGGCGGATTTGGAGAGATTGAATTGGGAGACTGGGTTTCTCTTTGTTTAGGAGGGAGAGAGAAAGAAAGAGTGTAAAGTAGGGTGAGATTGGGAGGAGGCAAAGAAGTCATTTCACATGGTTGAGTTTTGACAGCATCAATTTTGGTTTTGGCATTATCACTTGTCTCTCTCTCTCTCTCTCTATATATATATCTCATTCTGCTTTCTTTTTAAACTTTTTATTTTTTAAAAAGAAAGAAATTTCAAGAGTAAATATAATGAAAATGAAAAATAATTTTTTAATTTTTTTTGCATCTTTTAAAAGATCTCGATGGGATCTATCAAATAATATCTATATTGGTAGAAAAATTATTTGCGTAAATATATGATTTTGGAGCTTGAAATTATGTTCTTTTTATAAGAATCTGGAACGGCACCTAACTTTCTTAGACTTGGGTGCCTTTTTTGGGGCCCAATTTTTACGGATCACGTGATTCCTTTGTGCCTATACTGGATCCGCCCTTCTGTCCGGATTAGTTTTTTTTTAAAGAGCAAAAAAGATTTTTTTTAATCCTTAGAAACAAATTACAAAAGAGTGAAAAGATTCTAAGCATGATGCATCAAAATGGGACAAAGAGTTAACCAAAAAAGGGCAATCCTGCACACTAATAATCAAATGCCACCAAGACCTAAAGGACAAATAACAACATGAGATTGACAAGATGTCAACCAAAATAAAACACCCACAAAAAGTACTCTAAATTGTGTGCACATTGGCTAATCATTGGAAACTAATGTCACCGCCTACTTGTAGGGATCTCAATTAAAATTAGAACAAAATTTTATATAAACCAACTTCGAATGAGTTAATAACACCTAAGAGATTTCAAACTGACTAAACCCCTAGGTCCCAAGCCTTTTACCACAAGCTTTTTAAACTCTTTAATTTGATCTTTCCCCGACAACAATTAATCCCACTGCATGAAATGTAGGATTCCTTCCCTTAAAAATGGATCGATCTCAACTTATAAATACCCCCGTGCACTGATATTCCCCACGTACAACAAAAATCTTTCCAGAGAAGGAAAAATAAGAAGAGGGAGATCGGAAAGGCATGCAACGTCGTTCATCAACAGCCATGAGTTTGTGGGGACAGATTTTCCGGCGCGGGAAAATGACCCAATCCAATTGCCATGTGTTTATCAACTACAGGCGGGTCGATACGAATAAAAACGTTGCAGGGCTTTTATACGATCACTTCTCTAGGCTGAATTTGAGACCATTCTTGGACAACAAGTCAATGAAGCCGGGGGACAAGTTATTCGAGAAAATACACGCGGCGATACGTGATTGTAAGGTATGTATCGCGTGCAGTGCATGGCTAGCTTCGAAACTCTTCCCAAAGGCCCCATTCAGTTACGAAAACAATTCAATTATTGCAAGTTTTAAGCTTTTGTTGTAATAAGACGGGTAATGCATTTCGAATATATACATATATCGACAACAAAAATTTTATTAGAAGTCGACAAAATATAAGACAGAAAATCAAGTACCGAGGCCCTCTAACTTGGGTTGCAATTATTTTTGCTCTACTTCCTACATGACACTCTGAGATGCTCCGTGTGACCGTGTCCATAATTAAACTTTAGGAGACAATGCATTTATACTACAAAATCTTACCCTATAGTCAGACAAGCTAGGTATATATAAAGGTTTTATATAAATAGTGGTGGAGTACAGCGGAGTGCATGGTAGCAGTAGATGGAATATCGAATGATAAGTGGTGGGAACAAGATGTAGAGATTATAAAGTAATTTTTTAGCTCTAGAGCACCTGAAACAGTTGTTGCGGTCGCGTCACAACCGTGAAGAGGAAAATGGCCCGATGGGTGGAATTTTGCATAGCACAGGTAAAGTGGAGTGTAGCGGCATTGGTCGACCAAAAAACTGCTACATAGCGACCAATAAGCTATGTAGCAACCGATCTTTAAATCCATGGCATACATATACGCTACGTACTCTTTGACGGCTCTAATCTTGATATTAATGGGGACAAAAAAAGATTCCTAGCCAAAATCGGATTATAATAAACCATCACCTACTATACCTTAGACTAATTGTCCGCACAAGATCCTTGTCAGCTAAATGGAGTCAACAACGATGCTTGTTTCGTTTATCCGTTCCTTTTTTCATATCTATTTGGCTTTTTCTATGGTATCAGCAAAATTTACTTTGTTTGCCAATACACAAGGTAGGGATCGCCGTGTTTTCGCCGAATTACTGCAACTCCTATTTTTGCCTGCACGAGTTATGCATGCTCATGGAGTGCAAGAAGAGGGTTATTCCTATCTTTGTTGATGTGAAACCCTCAGAGCTTAGGGTTGTGGATAATGGACGCTGTCCAGCAAAAGAACTAGATAGGTTTAGAGAGGCTATTGCAGAGGTCAAGAGCACTGTTGGTTTGACATTCAACTCAACAAATGGGTGAGCATCATAATTATCCATTTTGTCTGTCTTTAATCATATTGTCAGGACGACTTTCAAAGCTGTAGACATCTATATATATTGTTCACATTTTGTGTTTAGGAATATTACCAAAATCACGCCAAGGTTTTTGCAAATTGTAGATTGGCCCTTCATGTTTGAGAAATTACAATTTACCCTTTGTTACATAACAAACTATCCTCTTGCCATGATGTGATGGCTATAAAATTCATATTGTAGTTTGTGAAAGACTGCAGATATGTAAAAATAACCTCACATACTACAAAAAAATAGATTGGTCCATTGTAATACTCTCTCAATTCCATAATATTTGTCCGGTCCGTAAATGATGTCTTAAAAATAACATATTTTTTCAAAAAAGAAATTCAATTTTTTTAAAAGAAACTCAATGATATCTAGTAAGTTGTTAAAAAAAATTTGAATTTTTCTAACAAAAATTGTAGTATTATTTTTAAGACCCCGTTTTGGGGAATGTACAAATATTTTGGGACAGAGGCAGTAACGTTTTGATGATGTCCGATAAATTCAATAAAATTTCCTGGCTGCTACATCACGACAAGGTATCAATTTGCTATGCGTCAGGACTATTTTATAATTTTCCAAATGTCAAGGGTAATTTGTAATTTTTAAAAACCTTAGGGATGATTTTGGCAATTTACAAATTTACTCTTTGTTTTTTATTTTCATTTTAAAAATCCAAAATAACTCAACTATGTAAAGAAACTTTGATAGTACTGGTATATAATAATTTTTTTTAAGGAGCAGAAAAATTATAACGCTCTAGTTTCGGCAATTTGGGATCTATATCGGACAAAACTTGATGATTGAAATTGTAAATTTGATAAAAATCATTGCAAAAATCAATCATTCAAAAATTATAATGATCAAATATTAGGTGATATAACTTTAAAGCACATTTATCTTGGAAGAAAACAACAAACTACCATACTGGATTGAAATTCATATATTTCAATATAAGGGGGTGTTCCACTTTCCAAAAAAATTACTTTTTGAAAAAAGAAGGTAATTTCAAGTTTAAAATCACGTGTTTACGTAAATAATTTTCATATCAATATGGATCTTGTTTGATAGATTTCATTAAGATCTTTTAAACGGTGCAAAAAAATTGAAAAAATATTTTTCATTTTTATTATATTTGAGTTTGAAATTACATTTTTTTTTTTTTCAAAAAGTACTTTTTTTGGAAAGTGAAACACCATCTAAGTATGTTTTGTATAATTCAGTTGTATAAACTAGTGTATCCGTACCTCGAATAATCATGGGAGTCAATATAAGTATGTTCTCATAAGTTGTTGACCTATATTCGATTAAACGTGATTTTTTGACATGATGGAACTTCTTGACAAACATACAAAATAAATGATTGCATGCAATCATGAAAGTGAACCCAAGATGGATTTGGTATTATCAAAGATGGACTAGTCCAACTTTTTCTAAATAAGCCCATTACTTAAAAAACCTATATATTGAAGAGAATGTTTGATTGATGTTTGAGGTGTGTGTAGGGATTGGTCGGATCTGATTAAGAAAGCTTCGGATGCCGTTATGAAAAACTTGTTGGAGGTTGAAGGAGAGACACTAGGCCAGAAGCAGTACCCGAACCATTGATCAATATGCAAAGTGAAAATTTTTTTCACAGCTCCGTCTTGAATAGTTGTTTAAAGAGCCAATCGCAATTTGGACGGTTCAGATGTCTTTTTTCTTTAAAAGTTTCATTTAAATTTGAACCGTCCAAAGCCGAATGGACAGCCGAGATCGCATGACTCCGTGAACAATCTGTTTACAACTGTTCCGTGAATAAGTCTATCCCTTTTGCATAAACTGTTCCTCGGGCTCAAATGTATTGTACGATTTTGAACATGTTTTTATTTCAATTAATATAATCTTTGTACACCGTCTTTCTCTGCAATTAGAATTTTCTTATGGAGTTTTTGGATATTGAGTTTTCGTATTTAGATATATGTCTGAGTATAACCTGGATTTGAGTTTTGTCTCTCAGAGTCAGAGGTTACGCTGTTTCGGCTAATCCTGGTGTTGTTGCTAAATATTTGAGGCTGTTGTGGCAACTATATATAACTGCATATACTTTTTTTTATCGGCAAAAAAGATTTTATTAATCCTTGAGAAGTATTCAAATATTTAACGGATCTTGGGTACACCGGCAAAAAGTCACTTGAGAACCACACCAAATTAAGAGGACGGCAAAAAGCCAACCAAAACATCACAAGCAACTTTTAGGGACAAAATAGACAATACACCAACTTTTAACCACTAACTTTATAAAATGGACACTTATTAAGGGACAACCCAAAATGGAATACTGGACTCTAAAAGAGGGACGGGGGAGTACAAAAGAATGGTAGTGATTCTATCAAATTACTTCAAAGCATGTGACTTGTGGGATAGTGTTGGAGAAGAGCCAACAGTATAGGGGAGACGAGATCTCCAAGTCGAGTTTGGAAGATGCTTGATTGCATCGCCTCTAATCGTAGAGGAAAATATTTGCTCGCTGAGTAGTGGGTACAATGCTTTGAAGAAGACAAGTATAAACAAGATGATTGTGATTTTGAAGATCCACCTTTTGAAGTTGAGAATGAGTGCTATCCCATTGAAGCCAAAGAGCCTAAAGAGAGTAAAGTTGAAGGTCAAATGCACGGTGAAATTGTGGACTCAGTAGAAGAAAAAGAGAAATAAAAGAAATAATTGTTGAAGTCAAGGCTCACAAAGAAGAAACCTCCGTAGAAAAGGAAGAGGATGTAATTGATCAAGAAATCGGCGGCAGAATTGAAAAATGATCAAAGGAAGAAAGTGAAAATCGATCTAGAAGGTTAAAGAAAATATTCAAGAAATTTTTTATGACAAAGTTGAAGTCGGTATGTCCAATATAGTCAAGGATTATGGACTTCAACCATATGAATTTGTTGGCAAAATTACTCTATTGAAGCGTGAGAATGGAAGTCACGAGGGAAAGATTCCTAATAGTTGGATTTCACAGATTGATTTGAAGAATATTGGTGCATTTGACACTGGCTGGGTAAGTATGGATGAGTTTTTTAGACCATAAGGTCGGAAGTATGTAAAATTTAAAAGGGTCCATCTATAATGAGCCCAGTAGCCTGACGGTGGTGTACTGCACGCGCCCAAAAAGGCTGTACATCTGCCGAATGTCAAAGCATTGCCAGCCTTTATCATCTCATGTGATTGACTGATGTGAGTTGTTAAGGCAAATTTTACCCTTTTTTCCCGTCTGAGATGCACCTCCTTTTTTACTACTCCAACGATCAATAATTCATTAATTTTCTTTACACGTGTGAATTTTTTTTTTCAACTTTCGAAATAAAGTTATTTTACCAAACAACGCTGCTAACCACATAGACATTTGCGTACAGATTGTGCACAGATTTTATTGTGGGATCTATCACGGGTTCCATACAAACGATCTGATCTGTTCATCAAACGTAAAATATTTTTTCAATGGTTTCCATGAAAAATCAACTCAATCCGATACTTATAGGTGCTCAATCCAATCATTCAATTTTTTATTCAGATTTATGACTGTATCTATAAGTATCGGATTGAGATGATTTTTCACGGGAACATTTAAAAAAATTTATATTTAATGAATGGCTAAGATTATTTGTGTGAGATCTGTGGTGGATGGATCCCACAACAAAATTTGTGCCTAATCTCTGTATAATTTGCCTATGTGGACAAATTTACTGTTTAACAAATTTGGACATCAAAACAAGCTTGCATCAACTTAGGTAAACAATTAGCCATTTTTCCTTTACAAAAAAAGTTCACTACAAATATCGAACCACCGTTCATGAGTTATTTATTAAAATATTATTTTTGTCTTTAAAACTTTTATAATTAAGTTTCTACTCTTTATTTGGAATCTTGTAGAGCAGATACTTGATTATGACAACCCTATAAACAAAAATTAATCATAATTCCTTAAAATAAAATGATCAAAAAAATAAGATATTTGCCTCGGGTCAAACAGATTAAAAATTAGGGCACTTAATTTTTTAATCAAATTTTTTAATATACAAAAGTCTAAAAAATCGGAAATGGAAAAGAAAAGAGTAAAATAAAAGAAAGAGGAGGGAAAAGAAACTTGAGGAATGCTAGGAACAAAGAAAATTGACAAAGAAAATACCTTCAAAGTGTACATGAACGATTCAAATTCACTATACAATGCATCTGAACTGCTTATGTTCACTTTAAGAGTATTTTTGTTGTTCATTTTCTTTACACCTCAAAAAAGTTACTTTGGGGGGAAAAGGACGGAAGGGAAAGGAGGGCTATTTTCGAGAAAAATGAGGGAAGGGAAGGGAAAAATGAGGGTCATTTCTGTCATTTAAAGAGAGGAGTATTCCCTGACAAAAAAACTCTCAGAAAACGTACAAAAGTAAAAAACAAAAATCCACTCATAGTCAGCCCAAAGAGCTGACGGTAGATTTACCCAATTTAAAAACGGAGATTGCTATATATATATATAGTAAGTCTCAAATGAGCTGGTCCGCATTTTAGTTAAAATACGGACCTCTTCATTTCTCCCATTTTTTGATCGAATTTCGATAATTCGAGCCACTCAATGTGTTTAAAACGTGATTTTAAGGGTACCCATGAGAAATCGGCAAAAAAAATGATCGGGAAGGGCTTCTTCCGAGCAGTTTTTGTTTGAAGCCCTTCCCGGTCATTTTTTTTATGATTTCTCGTGGGTACCCTTAAAATCACGTTCTGAACACATTGAGCAGCTCGGATCATCGAAATTCAATCGGAAAAGTGAGGTCCGCATTTTATTAAAATGAGGTGGTACTCATGAGAGACGGACTCTGTGTCTGTGTGTGCGTGTGTATATATAAGCGTAGGGCTAATATGTCAGTTGAAGCATAATAATCCAGAAGACCGGGTATCGCACCCAAGGGAATATCATCACGGCTTGACTGGATTTGTAGAAGTAAGATTCGCAGCCTTGAGACGACCAACTTTAGGTATGATTTGTAACGGAGAAAAAAAGTGCGATAAAATTGAGTTTTAAAACTATTAAGACTAGGAGGCTAGGTCTAGGGGATCTCAACACCCATAACTTGAATCAACCAACTTTTCTCTTTAATTACTCGGTTTGGATACGCGTCAACGATCTGCCAAACCAAAAAATTTATCATTAAGACCATTTTACTAGAAAAGGAGTTGAAACACCAAGCGAGTTCTAGTATTGATCTAGCGAACGCAAGGGATGACATAGCTCCAAGCATCATACGTGGCAAATAGGCTCGCTCTTGCCTACGGAAGATCAAAAAGGTTAACACCGTCAAGTTTTGATAGACAAACACAAACTACCTTGATTTTGCAACTAAACATGAAGATTTATTGAGAAAAACATGACCAATTCGAGCCATATATGGAATGCTAATTACCCCATGACGAAGCCTAATTAACCACTCACTTATGCTAGGAATTGAATCAACCAAGCTAATTATGGAAAACATAACGGAATTCAAATTAAACTAGAGATTTTTTTTTTTATAGGCAACAAAATTATTATAACTCGACAAATAGTACATCAAGAAGGCCAAACTCCAATTACAAGAAAGACTTGGATGAAAGAGATGGGCACAAGATAGGAAAAAGGAAAAGAAAAGAAAAGAGATCAATGAGAAATTGAAAGAAACCACTACAGGAGTGGAGTCACCACATCCCAGCACACCTAACACCTAATCATTATCAACTCCTCACAACATCATACTCTCTGGGATGAAACCGGCTTTGGAGTAAACTTCAATCAAACAGCAAACTTTCGCAGTTGAAGCATCGGAATGTATCAATGGGTGTAGAAATCCTACAGCAACACATCTGGGGCATCTATAGTACTAGTATGTGAGCACGCCTTCATAACCACACCTGGAGTAGCTATAGGACTAGCAAATAAAGCGATAACCTTCAGAACTCTTAGCCCTCCCGATCGAATTGGGAGTTGAAAAGAGTAACCTTCCATTCTTAAAAACTCCTAAGATCAAAGTTGCATCAAACGAAACTTAAGCAAGTTCTGCACTCCTTCAAACAACTCTTGGCCCTCCTCTGAAATGGAGTTGAAAGAGTTATTCTATCCCTCCTCTAACCCTCTCAAAGTCTTCCAATAGGATTGAAGATGAAACAGACGAGCAGCATCAGTTTAAAAACAGTACATGGAAGCCAAAGATTTCCATAGTATTAGAAATAGTCGCAGAAAGAAATAGCATCTCATCTCTCTGATTTCCAAACCTAAACTCTCTAATACAACAGCTCTCAGCCCTCCAGAGACTTGGAGTTGGAGTTGAAAAGAGCAGCCACATCGGATCTCATCAACAAGTTAAACCTCTAGACATTATAGCATGACCAATCCAAACCTCTTAGCCCTCCATTGAGATGGAGTTGATTAGAGCATCCGCTTCAGGCCTCATCAACAAATAACCATGATCTGAGATCAAGAAATAACCACATAGCATGATTTCAATGACTCTTAAAATTTGGCAACTTCCAACAGACTCATAGAGAAAACACAGACCAAAGACCAGAGAAAAACACCCCAACAGGAAACCACCCAACTAATTAATAACCTTCCCCAGACAACAAATAGCACACCAAAAGACAAGACCAACACCAACACCTGCACAAGACACAAAGACAACAAGATCAAAAAGACAAAAACAAGATAGCCTAACAACCTGAAGACACCAGACCACCCAAAGGCCCAACATAGACAAAAAGAGACTTCTAGGACACCCAAAAACAGACACAACAAAAAAAAACCAAGAGTGCAGCTACAACTTTAATGAAGACTAAAACGACAAACTACAGTTAACTAAGGAAGAAAAGTGCAGAATTACCTAAAAACAATCAAGAAAAAATAGCAAGAGTAAGCAACAAGTAAAAGAAATCTAATCTAGATCTGAAAAAGTGTTCTCTCCCTAGATATTTGTGACATAATGGTGTATTTATACGATCCCACATTCGCCCACAAAATATCTTAAAAATACCCTAAAAATTCACTGCGAAGGCCCTCGGTATCGATATAAGGGTTTCTTGTATCGATACCGAATAGCTTTGAACAGAATGCATTAGGCCGCCGTAGGCACTCAGTATCGATACACCAAAACGCTGTATCGCTACCCAATGGTTTCGAGCCCACTAAATTTATGCTTGTAAACGGGTATCGATATAGCATTACTTTGTATCGATACTGCATTCGTTTCTTCAGGCTCTTTAGCTCCTAGCCTCCGGCTTAGCTTCCAAAGGTCTTAGCCACCTGACGGGTCTTCAATTCTTCGTTATTGGGCCCCGTTGGCTCCATTATTGATCATCTTGAGTCTTGGATGCCTTTGGCTTGCTTCAAGTTTTAAAACCCTATTTATTAAGTGATTTTCATACAAAATGAAATAAACTACCCTACGCGCAATATCAAAGAAAACACAAGATTTAATAAACATAAAATGATAAAACTAAGGACTTAAGCACCAAGAATATGCATTATTTGGTACTTATCAGATATCGATAGAATGTCCGTCTCAAGAAAAAAATAGAAGATGCTCATTTGAAGGTCGTACACGAGTGTTTAAAGTAGAATTTTTTAAGTCTTCACAGAAAGGTCAAGTTCAAGGCTCTCACATCCATGAAAATGGCTATGAAGAATATTGCTATTGATGGTGGTGGATTTCAAGTGTCGTCGACAAATTAAAAGTCTTCATCTTAATGAAAGTTTTTAACTGCAGAGGGTTTTAGTACAAAATCAAGTTTAAGGGTGGATGTTGGAAAAGTAAACTTAATTTTAGGTAATTCTAGGGAGTTGTGGAGACACATGGTACATGAATTTGTTGTGGTTCATGTATGAAATTGAAGATGCATTTGTTAGTTCAAGAGTCATTATTGTTATTCATGAACGGAGTCTAAGGGTTAAGAGTCATCTAGTATAGTATGTATACTTGGTAAGATTCATGTATCTAGGAGTCTATAAATACCTATGTAATCTAGTGATTCTGGGTGTTGCCAAGGTGTGATAAAAGTATATAGAAATTGATTAAAAATAGTGAAGTTGAATAGCTAGAGTGATGAACTACTAGAAGTAGTCGAGTGTTATAAAGGATTGTGGAATTATTTTATCACAAATTGTACGTTATCTCCTCCCTCACATCTCTCCTACTTGCTTAAGTGCCTTTGGCCCGTCAAAAATTTCCAACAAATGGTATCAGAGCGTAGGTACGATCCGGGGATGAACGTGTTGATCAAGAGTGAATGGTCGAGTTATGCATGGCGTCATGTTTTCCCTAGTGGTTCATTGAGTGGAGGAGCCATAAATTGTTGAAAAAAGGCTCATGCGAAAGCTGATAAATAGTGTGGTAGAACATGGAAGAAGTTTGTGATGCTCTCATCCTATTTGTGTCTCCGGTGACAATAGTGTCTGACCCATTGAAAGGATTTCTTGCCAAAAGCAATAGAATTTTATAAGGGTTTGGAAATCAAAGATATGAGTGTCTTGGATGTGTGAAGCCCCAATATGTGGGTGGGCTTGACAAAGTGAAGCTGAGAGGGTTGATTGTCGTAAGAGGAAAAAGAGAAGGCACTATGTGTTTCGACAGCTATTAAAGTTTATAATTAGTCGTTTGTTTGTTTTAGGGTGATTACGGCAAGCCAGGATCTAGTCGAAGTGATGGTGTCCTTCAAGATCATTCTCAAGGAGATTCTTGAGAAACTAACCATTCTTCTAGCTATTTTTGAATATAAGAAGCATGAGCCAAACTATGATCCAATATTTTTAGCTACTATATATCGTTCTTGATGACGGTTATGTAAAAAACCAAATTTTTTGATCAAAGAAGTCAACAAAGAAAGGAGCTTAGCAAATAGCTGCATTACTGGGAATTGAGCATTTGAAGAGGCTTTACAATATTGTGATTGAAGACGTCAACTACATTGATTAAGTTAAAACAAAATATTCATATATTTCGGAGAGCTACCAAAAGAAGATTGCAAAAAATGAAGAGTTGAAACTGAAACTGAAACACGTCATCGATCCAAGTGAAGAATCTGTTGGGGAAAACATGCTTCCTTCAAATTCTAAATTAAGGGGAAGTGTTGGAGATAATTTAGAATTTAATGTTTAGAATAGGATCGTCTAACACAGTTCATGTACTTAGGTTATTGAAGAGTTACATGTATGTTCTTGATACATGTAGGGGAAGATTCATGTGTGTATAAAGATACATGAATGCATTCAGTATGAGGAGTCTAAGATGTATGGGTATGTCCTATATAAAATGGTGCTGATCAACGGAGATGATATGTAGAAATATTCAAGAGTATTGAAATAAAGATTATATCATTGAGTGTTTAAGGTACTTGTGGAGCACTATACGGCTTTAGAGTCGTACATCTCTGAAAATTTTATATTATTTGTTATCCTCCACATTTATGTTTAGTTATTTTATGTATGTCCAATATATTCCGCTGTGATGAATTTCCAACATTGTGGCCTCAGCTTCCTCCATTTCGAACTTTTTTTGAGGAACTGTCCAATCCTAATGCGATCTTTCTTGAAGCTATAGAGAGTTTTTGGAAGTTCCTTTGTAGATTCACGATTATGATGCAATCTAACAGAGGTCTAAGGTTGCCGGTTTGTATATATATACACACACTTGGATCAGTGACAGGGATTTGAGGTTTAATGGTGTTTCATGAATTGCTTGATTGATGTCTTGTTATATTCTTTATATTATGTTGTTAGCCTTTCGCCTGTGTTGGCTCCTTGCCAACCCGATTTCTTTTATCTTCCACGGGTTTGGGCTGCATATGATTTGTCCAAATTAATCATATGTGTCAATATAGTTGGGATGTATATGTGCAAGGTCTCAGTTGTGATGCTATCATGCCTGTTATATTCTATTAATCTTTGTACTTGTTTGGTCATAAAAACATGAAATGATCTTATCTTTAAAAAAAAATGGTAGAGAAGGAAGAGGTGGCAAACCTAGTAAAGACTAGAATGGCTTTTTGGATCAAAGAGAAATGTGATCTTGGGGATCCATTGAAGATTTCAAGAGGTGTCTAAAAGTAACTCTACTTACAAATCCATCTACAATTTATTCACTATTAAATTTGGCATTTCTCAACAACTTATTCACTATAAAAAACACCGAACAACTTGATTGCTAAAAATAACTCACAACTTACCCACTACCAAAAACGCTCTCTTAATAGGGCCGGATTAAAAGGATTAGCATATAAGGTCTTCACTTCTTTGACCTGTTTTGTCCATCGATTCAATGTCTTATTGGATATTGGGGGCTTTTCTTCTGCTTTTGCTTTTACTTTGTGGTTGGGTTAGCCTTCCTTATTGTGAAGCTTCATCATCGCCATGTCGATGTACCCTTTCGAGTTTTAACAAAATATTATTTTGCCGATAAAATAAGTATATTTTATGTTCTACCCAAAACAAAAAAGATAACAAAATCCGGATGAAAAATGGCCTTCAATTTTTGGATGATCGATTAATTAAAGGATGAATCAGAAGTGGCTCTTCATTTTAAATGATTCAAATGCGTTAAAGTTTGTGTAGAGACCCGTATATTTTTTTGGGCTGCATTTTTTTTTTCTTTTGTTAATGTACGGCCCGTCAAGATAGACGGTACGGATATTCTGTGTGACGTCTTCGTGGGAGGATATAAGGATAACTGTGCGAGAGGTGCACGTGTGTGTGTGGGGTGGGAACATGGGATTACTCCCCATGCTAATAATTTCCCAGGAGACTACGTACTTTCTCCCATTTTTCTTTTTCTCACTCTCTCGGCCAAACTCTCTCCTCCTCTCCTCCAAAACTCTCTCCTCCCTTCTCTCTTCGATCTCAACACCTTAGGCTCCGTTCAGTTGTCGAGAAAGTTAGGTGGAAAATTGGTTCCTAGAAAAAGTGAAGTGAGGTGAAGTAAAAGAAAAAGAAAATTATTTTCCTGTGAGTGTTCATTTGACAAAAGAATTTTGCAAGAAAAATTAAGGTTTAGTTGTTTATTTGTCAGGAAAAAGAAACTTTCAGAAAAATTTTGTGAGTGTTTACTCATTTTCCTTTTCCCGCGACGCAAAATCCTGTGTTTTTTGCAGGATTACTTTTACAGGAAAGTAATTCCTGCAGGAAAACTTAAATTGGTAAGTTATAGAATTTTCCTGTCAACTGAACACTAGGAAAGTTATGGGAAAATTGATTTTTCCATCTTTTTCTGTACTTTCCTGGCAACTGAACGGGGCCTTAGAGCATGAATCGCATGATTCCAGACGAAGTCCAAGAATTAAATTTGCTATACAGAGCATAAGCTTTCCGAATATCCAAGAAAAATCTTGATCGAACTGCGCGGCAACTCGGTTGGCTTAGTCAAAGGGTCGTGTTTTGCTCAAAACCCATGAGGTAAGGATTTCTTACTTTTGTTATGCGTTTATACGGTGTTTATGTACCTAGATCGTGCTTTGTTTTGTTGTTTGAAGTTGTTTCTTCCATTTCCGAAAATCTGCAGAACAGGGTCTTCGTTTTTGGAGTTTTACGCCTTCTTAAGCTCAGGATTGAATTTTGGGTCCTTCATATAAAATAGAGCAGACTTAGAGCCCGTTCTAACGCCGTGTTTCTGCTCATTTTTTGGATTTGCGTCCAACTTCAAATGGCTATAACTTTCTCGTCTGATGTCTGATTCATGCACACTTTATATTGATTTTGAGGTCTTGAAGTCAGCTTTGTATTGCCATTGGAATCGCCTAAAAATCTTAGTACACCAAAAGTAATAATCATTTGAGTGGATGTGTGTCAATCTGTCATGCTGATGTGTGACAGATTCGTGTCGCTTCGGTAAATGCCTGTTTAACCATCCTTGGAGTGCAGATTTGACTAGGGTTTCTTCATACCTTTTAAGCTTCATTCACTCACGCAACTTTTGGGACTGGAATCGTTTGAAAATATTAGGAACTCGATTTATAATGATTTTTAGAAGATTGCCCTGTAATCTGAAAGTCTGGGCAGCGTACAGAGCTGCGTTTTTCATCGTTTGCTATGGCTAAACGATGCTATTGGTTATGGGTCCTTATGGGTTTTAAAGATTGGTAAGTTGGTGAACTTTTGGCGTTGGAATCATTGAAAATATTGAGTATGGAATTTTTAATGAATTGTCGAACATTGATTGCTCTCTGGGACAGTTTTGGTCCGTTAATTCTCGTTCGTTTATTTTGACTCCCGGTCACTTCTAACACATTTTAAACATCGTTAAACCATCCCTAAGCTTGATTACTCGAGTTCCAATGAGTTAATGATCATTCAAATTCCTTTGATACCCGTTAAGCGTAATCTTAGTGTCGTAAATGGAATACGTGATGTAAGGTTGTTTAGGAGTCCCGAAGGATAAGTGGGACGTTGTGGGAAGAATAGTTGATAGACATGAGCTTTTCTAGTGATCTGTGTGGTAGCATAATAATGTGTGTCCGCATGATTTACTTATCCTTCAAACTCTTTCCATGAAATCTAAGTATCAATATTAGCGAGTAGTGTGTTGTAGAGTCGCTATGGAGTCGGTACGATATTGTGATGTACCAAGAGAAGAAGGCATGTACTGATTTGTCAGTCGATGTTCTGTTATGATTGATCGTTTGGAATACATTGAAACGTGATTGTCGATGCATGTTTGACCTATAAGTCGGTTTGATTGATGCACTTTATTGTGTCAAGAGATTAGAGAAGTGTTTGTTGAATGAGTTGTATGATTATTGGGATTCGAGTGGCTGTAATTAAGAATTGGAATGAGGGAGTGACTGCAACGCAAGGGGTGGAAATGCAGACTGCAACGTAAGGGGTGGTAATGCAGAGACCCAAATAATGGGTGATGTTGACTGCAATGCAATGGGTGGAAATGCAAACTGCAACGCAACGGGTGGAAATGTAGAGTAGTTGAGATTATGAGAAATGTCAAAATGATTGCGAACCTATTGTGAGTACGTTTGACTGATGTGATTTTAATAATGTTTCTACATGACATGTGAACAGTTAGGAATACTAACAAGCTGTTTGAAACTCTTTGGCCGTAGTCTGTATTCCATTGTGATAAACTCATGTTTCTCATGTTCGCTTATCAAATTCTTTCACTCTTTGTGCATGCTTCATCGCATTTTCATATAGCTTGAGTATAGATACCAATCATTTTCAGGTACATTACAAGGATACAGTCTTGGAGGTTGTGAAGTGCATGCAGACATCACAGACTAAAATTATTTTCTGAAATACTTGTCTTTCATCGTAAATTAAATTGCATTGTACTATTTTCTCTATTTTGGAATACTGTATCAATTGACAGATTTGTGAGATTCATAAACTGTATTGTAATTTGGGGTACCGTATGTACTATTGTGAGAATTTGTATTTAAAATGGTATTATATTTATGTTAAAAATCGAGGGCGTGACAGTTTGAGGGCGGGTGATGATTCTATAAAATGAAGAACTAAAGTTCACTTGGAGATAACAGACTCGGATTGTCCGAGGGGCAGGGAAATCTGCGGCTGCAAGTGGGGTTGCTTTTGTTGTTGGGTTTCAATTTTGTTTGGGTGTTCTTTTTCATTTTCGCATTCAACCTTTGGTTGAATTTGATAAGTGTCAAAATATACATATTTAGGCCGTCCAATCTACATTTATTAGTCTTTTATATTTGTTAACTGATTTTTATTATGTGTTTTTATGTTTATAGGTTGCTCAAGCCCGTTATCCGAGACTTTTGATAAAAAGAAGATTTTAAAGAAGTTTGGGGTTCAAATGCGAAATGATTCAAAATTGAATGGTTCATTTATTATTTCATGAAGTTCAAAGGTCCTTTGTGTGATTGAAGTCTTCAACACCTATATAAATAATTTAACCTACCGGTGAAGTGGGTTCTGGTAGCTTTTGAAAAGAAAAAAATAAACGGACGACAGACGGAAATAGAAAAGAACGGGAGATGCAGTATATGTTTATTTTTCAACAGGTTTTATTGGGATGGCAGATAACGGAGTACGGGGGCTGCCGAGAATATTGTTAAGTTTCTTCTGAGTTTTTTTTTTCCTTCAAGTTATTTTAAGTTTTGCTCAATTATTCCTACTTTGGTAACTCGTTTTAGTTTCTATTCTTAATAAAAGTTATTTGCTAGTATTCAATTAGTTGTTATCTTTTGTTTATTTTTTTTCATCTCGCATAATAGAAGCATGATTTAAATTAGGGTTCTTTCTTTTTTATGCATAATGATTAGTGAGTAGTCGTATAGGTAGGATTGCGGGATAATTAACATACCACGGCCAGTTCTGGAACTGCTTCTATTTTCAAACAATAAAAAAAATAATTTTAGATTGGAAAATGCTTCCTATAGACGAACTCGGGCATTGTCGGAGCCCATGTGAACGAGGGAATGAGGGGTCCAAATACTCATTATTTGCTGCGCATGGGTAAACGGCGACCCTAAGGTTTCGCATCTTGCGGGGTATCTTTTTCAATCGAAAATTGAAAGTTTTTAAGAACACCGAATGGAGTAGGTTGATCCGGACTGGTTACGAGAGTTATGA
Organism: Rhododendron mucronatum var. ripense; assembly: GCA_019656295.1. Lineage (NCBI taxonomy): Eukaryota > Viridiplantae > Streptophyta > Magnoliopsida > Ericales > Ericaceae > Rhododendron > Rhododendron mucronatum. Next base: position 721,927 of record BPLT01000173.1, read on the forward strand.
ATCCTTCGATCGTACCTCCTTTTAATTATTTGAAAAGAATAGTCGTTTCCTAAAGTTTTTGTTAATCTCAATCAAATCGACAAGGGGTGGCTACCTAAGAGCCCGTTTAAATTATAACAATATGAGTTTTTAAGCAACAAACATCATCGTCTTTGTGTATTCGACTCTGGTCTTATCGGATATTGTGCTACGTCGGTCTCCGCCCTACGCTTGGGGCAACCCATTAATTTAGGACTAGGAAATCGTCAATCATTTTTTGCGTTGTTGCCGGTGACGGTAAAATGTGTTAAGAATTCGGGTAGTTATTTTTGTTTTATTTTATTTTATTTTTTTTTAAGTTTCTTTAGTTGTTTTGAGTCAACATAGGACGAGGTAGGCAATCCTCCATAGTAGGAAAGCAATCACCCCTAAAACCTAAGCATTGCTGAGACAATACCAGGCGTCTCGTAGCCATTGAGAGAGGGCCGAGACTAACCATTGAGAATCAGAAGTCGTTTAGTGGTGAGTCGTTTTATACTAGTGGCCTGTTCATTGATTTTATTATTGAACCACCGATGGCAGAGGCGCAAAAGTCGATGCTTGAGCTTATGCATCCTGAGAGGACCACTCCTCTTGGACCAATAGTTTTGCCGACCGAAACAGTGGAGGCACATAATGCCTTCACCATAAAGCTTGGTTCACATAATGCCCTTCCCCTCTTCTATGGGAAGGAGAATGAGGATCCGTATGACCATGTCCACTATTTCGAGCGGTTGGTGTGCACCCTTGCCACCACTGCCCAGTGGGAGAATGCTTGCCTTAAAGCTTTTCCCACCCTCACTTAAGGACAATGCGGATAAATGGTTGCGGATGCAAATGCCATAGTCTACCATGACGCGGGCTGCTATTCGAGATCTATTTTACCAGAAATATTTCTCGAAGAGTAAATCGAAGTACCTGACTCACCAAGTTCAGTTGTACAGCAGAAAAAGGGCGAGTCGTTTTAAAGGCGCTGGGAGCGGTTTAAGGACTTCTTGTTGTCCTTACCGCATCATGGGTGACACACCAGTTGGTGTCATTTTTTTATTTGGGCTTGAATATTGCGACGGCCCAGCAGATTGAGTACCTTTGTAAGGAGGAGGATTTTCAAGATAAGACCCCGGATGAAGCGTGGGACTTTCTAGACGAGTTGGTCGAGAAACACCGAAGTTAGGAACCTTTTGAGCTCGGGGATAGGGCCATGGCTGCATAGGAACCCAGTGGTTCTGGCATTTTCCCTTCAAATGTACGAGAGCACAATGTCCCTGGACAAGATGGCTAAACAAATAGAGGACTTAAAGCTTAAGCAAGTCCATCAAGTGAATGAGCTGAGAGTCGAGAAGGTGTGAGTGTGTTATGTGAGTGTCTGGGGCATTTAGTCACTGCCTGCCTTGCATTTCCCATTGTTAAAGAAGGATACCATAGTAATTAGGCTGAGGTGAATGCAATTAGCCAACGTTGGGACCCGTATTCAAATACCTACAATCCAGGATGGGGCCAAACCCACTTGTGAGTTGGAGGGATCAAAAAGCCCCAGTGCACCACCAGGCACCACCTCAACCACAAGTTCAGCAATTCCAGCCTCCTCAAGGCCAAATGACCCAGTTTTGTTACCCACCTCAACAGCAGCAGGGGTTCAGTCCTTCATCTTTTGGACCACCCCCAGACATCAGCCATCCCCCGCGGGATAAGCAGATTGATGAGATAATGAAGGCTCTCATGCAGTCTTAAATCAGCTTCACCAAGCAGACTAAGTAGACAATTGGTGATATTAGGACCCAATTGACCCAGTTGACGGCAGCAGGTGGACAAGTCCAGCAGGAGAAGGGAAAGTTTCCTTCTCAACCTATAGTTAATGCCGCCGGTACTCATTATGTGGGCGATTCTTCTGGCTCGAGTAGTTTGAATCCCAGTCTGGAAGAGGCTAAGGCAATCATCACTCTTAAAAGTGGGAAAGTGATCGACAAGGACTTACCTCCAAAGCAAAAATCAGTTCCACCCCCTGTGCTAGTAGCTGCACCAGCAGTCGTTCGAGACTTGGGAAGTGTCCCTGAGGAAGAGAGAGAGGCAGAGCCTCCTAAAGTAATGTTGCCTGCACCTGCTGCCCCCATGATTCCGTTGCCACCCATTGCTCCATATCCAAATCGCTTGGTGGTGAAGCCTAAGGTCAATGTGAACTTTTAAATGTTTGAGCTATTCAAGAAAGTTCAGTTTCTAATCTCCTTGATGGAAGCCATTGACATAATTCTTCAGTTTGCAAAGATCTTGAAGGATCTATGCACGTCAAAGCAGAGAACTAAGAGTCAGAACAAAGTGCTTCTGAAGGAGAAAGTGAGCCCCATTCTCCAGGCTGAGATCCCCACCAAGTGTAAGGATTCTGGTTGTCCCACCATCCCTATAGCTATCGCAGGCCAAAAGTTTGATAAGGCTTTGCTGGATTTAAGAGCAAATGTCAACTTGCTCCCCTATTCGGTATACTTGAAGCCGGGCCTAGGCAATTTGAGAGCCATTACAGTCACGCTACAATTGCCTGACCAGAGTGTGAGAATTCCTAAATGGGTCATGGAGGATGTTTAATTCATGTGGGCGAGTTCCTTTTCCCAGTCGATTTCATCATCCTTGACACTTGCCCGATACCAGGGGTCTTTGAAAAGATTCCTATCATCCTTGGCTGTCCATTTCTAGCCACCTCTAGTGCTGTCATGGATTGCAAAACTAGACAAGTCCAATTGTCGTTTGGGGACTTGAAAATGGAGGTGAACGTTATTAATATGGACAGCCAAGTCGAGGATGATGAGGAAATGTATGAAGTGAGTTTGATCGACACGCTGGTGCAAGAGTATGTCGATAGTGTGTTGTACAAGGATCCTCTAGAGATAGCCTTAACCGCCAAAGAGGCGTCATTATTAGATTCTCCAGAGGTAGGGAGTTTGATGGAAATGCTTGTTGTAGAGGATATGTGTGGCACCGCTTAGAATCTAGTTCTTGAGCTGCTGGGTGCCCCACTCCCTAAAGCTCTCCCATCATCAATCCAGCCGCTGAAACCAGAGTTAAAGCCTCCGCCGGACACACTTAAGTATGCCTTCCTGATACTTTTCCGGTGGTGATCTCCTCATCGCTCGAGGCGGATCAAGAGGCCAAGTTGCTCGCCTTATTGAGAGAGCACGTAGGCGCAATAGGCTGGACAATAGCAGATTTGCAGGGTATTAGTCCAACGGTGTGTACACACTGCATTTTTCTACATGAGGATCAGCCTTCTAGGCAACCACAGCGTCGTCTGAACCCCAATATGAATGAGGTGGTTCGGGCAGATGTTCTAAAGCTCTTAGATGCAGGTATTATTTACCCGATAGCCCATAGTGAGTGGGTGAGGCCGGTGCAGGTAGTGCCTAAGAAGGCTGGAGTGACCGTCATGAGGAACGGTGAGGGTGAGCTAGTGCCGACCCGTGTTCAAACCGGGTGGCGAGTTTGCATCGATTACCGGAAGCTCAATGTGAGCACCCGGAAAGACCATTTCCCTCTCCCATTCATTGATCAAATTTTGGAGAGGGTGGCTGGCCGGGCATTCTATTGCGCTTCCTGGATGGGTACTCTTGCTACAATCAGATTGAGGTAGCCATGGAGGATCAAGAGAAGACCACCTTCACGTGTCCTTACAGTACGTTTGCCTACCGTCACATGCCTTTTGGATTGTGCAACGCTTCCGGAACCTTTTCAAAGTGTATGATGGGAATTTTTAGCGATATGGTAGATAAGATCATGGAGGTGCTTATGGATGACTTTTCAGTTTTGGGGATTCGTTTGACTAATGCCTCGAGAATTGAGGAAAGGTATTGCAACGGTGTGAGGAGAAGCAGCTTGTGCTTAATTGGGAGAAGTGTCACTTTATGGTGACCCAAGGGATCGTGTTGGGACAATTGTCTCATCCAAGGGTATTGAGGTGGACAAGGTGAAGATTGATTTGATTGCAAATCTTCCCACTCCAAAGTCTGTAAAAGACATTTGGTCTTTCCTCGGTCATGCCGGTTTCTACCAGCGTTTCATTAAGGGTTTCAGTGCCATCTCCCAACTGTTGTGTCATTTGTTATTGAAAGACACGCGCTTTGTGTGGTCTGAGGGGTGTGAGGCGGCTTTTTAGATGTTGAAGCAGAGTCTCACTACTCTGCCGATGGTGCAACCTCCGGATTGGAGTTTGCCCTTCGAGTTGATGTGTGACGCCTCCGACTATGCTGTCGGAGCAATTTTAGGGCAACGGCAAGGGAAAGATCCCTGCGTCGTGTATTATGCGAGCAAGACATTGAACAAGGCACAAATGAACTGCACCACTACCGAGAAAGAATTACTCATGGTGGTGTTTGCCTTAGACAAGTTACGGTCCTACTTGGTGGGTTCACAGATTGTGGTATATACCGATCATGCAGCCCTGAAATATCTGATGACCAAGCATAATGCAAAGGCTAGCCTTTTTCGGAGGATTCTTTTGCTACAAGAATTCCACCTCGTGATTAGGGATAAGAAAGGGGTTGAGAATGTAGTAGTCGACCATCTGTCTCGTCTGGAGTTTGAGGACCCTACCTCTGATCTCCCCATCGTGGATACTTTCCCTGACGAGCAATTATTCGTTGCTAATACGTGCCCATGGTTTGCAGATATCGCCAATTATTTGGTGACTGGGCAAATTCCACCCCATTGGTCCACAGCTGAGAAGCAGCGATTTTTGAGAGAGATCTGGCAGTATATTAACGATGATCCATATGTGTTCAAGTATTGCGCGGACCAGATTGTGCGCCGATGTGTCCCCGAAGTTGATCAAAGGGGAATTTTAGAGTTTTGTCACACTGAGGCGTGCGGAGGTCATTTCTCCGCAAAGAAGACCGCCGCCAAGGTTAATGAGTGATTTCTTTTGGCCATATCTTTTTAAGGATGCGTACATCTTTTGTAAGTCGTGTGACCGGTGCTAGAAATTAGGTAAGGTTGGCCCGCAGAATATGATGCCCCTTCAGAACATTTTTTTGATAGAGGTGTTCGATTGTTGGGGCATTGATTTCATGGGCCCGTTTCCGGTGTCATACGGGTATGAGTATATCCTCCTGGTGGTGGATTATGTTTCCAAGTGGGTTGAGGCTGTCCCCACTAAGACTAGTGATTCTAAGGTCGTGCTAGAGTTCTTATGAACTAACATTTTGTCGAGGTTTGGCATGCCACGTGCCATTATCTCTGCTCAAGGCTAGAGGTGGCAATCTCAACCCATATTTTGTAATCCGCCTAAATTCTACTTATAGCCCAACCCAACCCGCCCATAATATGTAATGGGTTGATATCGGTTCAACCCATATTTATATGGGTTTAGGTAGTTAAAAATGGGTTCAATATGGGTTGGGCTTAAAAGACCCAAAATGGCTTGTTTTAGATTTTGTCACTGTGTCTCACTATTCTTTCCTTTCTGTATCATTGGTATGAGTAAGGCGGCATTAATTCTTTCCTTTCTATATCACTATTCTTTCCTTTAAACATTTCAATGGATTGTTGCAAATCAGGGAATAAATCCACTAAACTCTAGCTATAACCCATAAAAAAACTTCACGTGTTTTAAAAGGTGTAATTTTTTTTTATCCAACCTCATAAATTTTTTAAAAGACAAAAAATAAGTCAAAGAGCTGTCTTTTTTACAACTTTTTTTTTTGTATTTTTCAAAAAAAAAAATTAAGTTTCAATCATTTTTTTTTACTTTTTTAGTTTCTCTCATCTATAAGAATCAATAAGTCATAAAAGTTTGATGCAAAATTAACAAATACGAAAAAATTTAAATGAAGACCAAAAAAAAAATTAGTAACTACTTTTTAATCCAACACACCCTCAATCTAGGCCCATTCTTGCATTACATTGAAAATAATAGTAATTCATTTTACATGTTGTGGAGGGGCCTAGGGTAATACAACTGAAGTTCTGATCTATATCATTGCTTTTGTTTTTTTTTTTTTTTTTTGATCGGCTCATTGTTATTTGCTATCCGTATTGCTCTTTAAAACGTCTACGAAGTGGGCTCATATTCAACCCATACCGGGGGAAGATAGAGGAGAAGGAAAAGAGGGAAGGAGAGAGAAAAGGAGGAAGGGAAAAATAAATTTCACAAAAAAAAAAAAAGAAAAGAAAAGAGGAAACAGGGTCGGGTCGGGCAGGTTTGGGTTTGACATGACCCATATTCCACCCGACCCATTTCAACCCGTTTACTATTTGACCCACCCATAAATGACCCGTGACACATTTCAACCTGCCCAAGTCCTCTCATTTGCCACCTCTAATCAAGGCTCGCACTTTTGCAATAGGTCTTTTGGGGCGTTAATGGGCAAGTATGGCATCTCTCATAAGGTGTCTACTGCCTATCACCCTCAAACCAACGGCCAAGCTGAGCTAGCAAATCGTGAGATTAAGGGGATTCTAGAGAAGATTGTGAACCCGAATAGGAAGGATTGGTCACTTCGGTTGACCGATGCCTTATGGGCCAAACGCAATGCTTACAAGACCGTGTTGGGTGCTTCACCTTACAGGCTCGTTTATGGAAAGGCCTGGCACTTGCCCATTAAGACGTTGAACACGCGTTTGCCAGAGGCGGGTGCCCATAGGAAGCTCCAGTTGTGTGAGCTCGAGAAGATTATGAATGACACCTATGAGAGCACGAGTATTTATAAGGCTAAGGTTAAGGCGTACCATGATAAGAATATTTAGCGCAAAAACCTTTAGTGTTGGTCAGAAAGTATTATTGTATAACTCGCGCCTTCATTTGTTTCCTGGTGTGGGCTCCCCGCCTGGCGCTTGCTCCAAGAGTCGCCACCCGGATTTTTGGGAAGGATGATCCGAGAAATCGAGAACTTGCTTGGAAAAGGCATTTGGTCTAACGAAAATGTTGAGACTTTGGGTTCAGGAGCCACATTATGAATGGGGAAGGTTTTTGTCAAAAGCACCCCATTCGCCCGGTAAACTGGTCTTTACTAAGCATTTTTTAAAGGAAAATTTTAAATATGTTTTAGAGAATCATGCTCTTTAATAAACAAGGGAGAAGGGACAAGCGAAAATATATCACATCGACATGCACGTGGTGCAATCTGTATAGGGATGGTAAAGATGATGCATAAGAGAAGAACTTCGGGACAAAACTGTCTGGACTACAGCGATCTCCTACACGGCATATTGTAATGCCGCGTACAGCTTTATAATATGCTGTATGGGGTACCGTTTCTGTCATCAAACTGTTATTCAGCTTTCAGAACATCACTCGACATATTGTGTATCACGTGTGACATTTTTAATGGACATTAAAAGATGCACAGTCACTGGATCATCTTGGGATAATACCTTTTCTTCAAGCCATGAATGTAAAACAACTTTTGATACGTTTAATCACTCGAGGTGATCAAGAAAACTTCTTTTATAAAACAAGACATGGCTTGTAGATATGATCTTGTTCTGAAAGTACTAATAAATGTTATCTCAGCAACCAAGACAGGCCTAATGAAGGATAACTATAATCCAGACAGTTCGAACAAGAAAACAATTGCTAACATAACGCCGCACGCCTGACCACACTACGCCATGCGACGCATCAAAGCGCCGCGCGGCGTGGTGCACCTAGCATAGTGGTGTTTTTATTTTTGAAAATGATTTTTGAGTCAGTGCTTAACCAAAAAGGGTTAGGCTTGACTACAGAAACGTCCGCTTAAGGATAAGGAATGGGCCTATCCCATGGAAACTTAGTTTTTAACTTTGATCTTAAGCTTGGTTGAGGGCGGACGGCGACGTATAAGTGCAGGTAAGATCGGTTGAGAAAACAAGAGCATGGGCGTGTGAGGTTGTTGGGTGTATTGGTAGGTAAGATCTCAAATACAAGAAAACAATAGCTAACATAATGCCGCACGCCTGACAACACTACGCCGTGCGACGCATCTAAGCGCCGCGCAGCGTGGTGCACCCAGCATAGTGGCTATTTTTATTTTTGAAAATGGTTTTTGAGTCAGTGCTTAACCAAAAAGGGTTAGGCCTGACTACAGAAAAGTCCCCTCAGGGATAAGGACTGGGCCTATCCCAAGGAAACTTAATTTTTTTCTTTGGTCTTGAGCTTGGACAAGGGCAGACGGCAACGGATGAGTGCGGATAAGACCAGTTGAGAAAAGTGGAGCATGGGCATGTGTGGTTGTTTGGTGTATTGGTAGGTAAAATCTCAAAATGAGTAAAAGGGACACTTTTAATGTTAAAGAGAAAAATGGAGGATTTTGAGAAAAAAAGAACATAGAGAATTCTTTACAGCAACTTTCTCAAGACTTGGAAGTGAGGAGTGGGTGTGAAAGCATGATGAGAGAGAAAGAGAATTCATGGCCTCTTTCCCTAGAGTGGAAGGGTGTATTTATAGGCAAGAGCCAAGGATTTTGAATTCAAATGGGGGAGGTATTTTCTGGGTGGGTTAGAAGCGCTTTTTCAGCTTAGCCAACTTGTAACGGTGGCTTAAGTGGGCGTGGCCGACAGCTTACTGAGCAAGTCAGAACTTTACCTAAAATGCCGTGCGATTGACCTTGGGATGAGGCATGGTGTAATGAACTTTATTGCATCGCGTGTTGTAGGTGTGCTCCGCGTGGTATTTTAGGTCCAGTCCAAGGCTTTTGGGTTTCTCTGGGCTTTTGGGTTTCTTTGGGCTTTTGAGTTATTGGCTTATTTAGGTTGTGGGAGTCCCTTATTCAAACTTGCAAAGGTATTATGTAGGGAGGTATTCCCGAATAGATTCAGTTAGTATCAGAACACGTGGTATATGAGAGAACGTGGTAAATACAACAGGACTTACCGCCGAGCAGTGTGGTGAACGGCAATAAGGGCTAGTGACATGTGAAGTCACTGGTCCAGACAATCTGCTCAGCATGAAAAGACAAAAGACATGAGATGTCATTGATCTAGATGCATGATTAGGACCAGTGACATGTGAAGTCGCAGGTCCGGATGGACTGTTCGGCAATAATAAGGCCGAACAGAGGATGGAATCATTAAGGAGGCCGCTTTAAATGATAAGATGGCAGAAACATTCTAGAAAGTTCCAGATTGGTGCTACCCACTAGTGGATAAGATCTCGAGTATATAGGATCTAGGAAAGAGACCCAATGTGAATGGGATGTTCGGCCAGTTATCAAAAAGAGTCCTAAAAGGACTGAGGTAATAAACTGATAAGGAAACGACAGTCCAAGATATCCTGGATTCCTCTAAGAGATGGGAATTCTAGAACAAGAGGGATGCTTGGGCGGCAAGCATATGAATGTCTATATAAACAGAGTAAACCTAAAGGTAAAAGGTACGCAAGAGATTGCACTTACATTGTTTTCCTACTGATAATTAGGGTTTATTGCTAGTACGTGATACTAACTTAAGCGTCGGAGAGCCTTTGCTATGAGGAGCAAAGGTGCGCTCACCCCTTGTTTGTTTTGCAAATTAGGGTTCCGACGACGAACTAGGGTTTCTGTGAAGAGGCACGAGTAAGCCGTTGCAATCCAGAGTGATCCAAAGTATCAGCTGTTTTCATCCCCCTACAATTGGCGCCGTCTGTGGGAAGCGATTGAATTCCCCCAAAAACTACCACGATGGAAAAGGATCCAATCACACCATTCAATCCAAGGGACCAGTTAGGTGGGGGAGGAGACAAGTCCCCACCAGGCGCTCCAAAAAAGCCCATTGGTAGACATGGCAAGAAAACGACAAGCAGAGATGACCCTCTGATGTTCCCAGACAATTCCAAGGACAAAGGGGGCAGGACGGCCACAAGCTCCATGAGAAGGAGCAAGTCCCACCGAAGAGAGGAGTCAGTCACGCATTCAAGAAGTATACATAATAGTGAAGATGTCCTCAATATAAAGAGGAAAGAAATCAAGGAGTACGCTCGTTTAATCAAAACACGAGAATATGAGATACGGGAATTATAGCGGGTACGAGAGCACCTAGAAGATTCCGGACTTTCACGAAGGAATTCCCAGGAAGACAGACAGGCTCTGATAATCAATAAACGGAGTCATTCATGAGGAAGAACGAGGAGGAGCAGGAGTCCTACCACGAGGTGATATGAAGCTTCTCCACGAAAAAGGAGGAGCAGAAGTAAAAGCCAAACACCAGAGAGGAAAAGGGCTTCTTCACAAAAAAGGAGGAGCAGAGACCGAAGTTTCACCCCCGAGGATGAGGGAACAAGGAAGCATCACCGGGATAGGTACGAGAGGCCTGATGCTGATTGGGCCAAAGCCACGACTCACAAAGCCAAGGAACTTGAAGACGGAACAAAGACTGCTCGAGAAGCAGCACGAAAGGCCCTAAGTAATATAGTAGCCTCCCCCTTTTTGAGAATGCTACAAGAGGCCAGGTTGCCGAACAGAGTGAAGCACGGTACGTTCGTGCTTTATGAGACAAACGCAGACCCCGTAGCCCACATACAGCACTATCAGCAGGCTATGTTCATGCACGATGAGGATGATGCCATCCTGTGCAAGATGTTCCCTTCAAGTCTCGGGAAGGTGGCCTTGTCCTAGTTTCATAAACTGGCCCCACGTTCCATACGAGGATGGAGGCAGTTGGCCGAAGAATTTGTTGCTCCGTTCTTGACAAGCAGGAAAGCCCTAAAAACGTTTGAGAGCCTTTCCACCATGAAGCAGCCAGAAAGTGAACCGATTAGGGACTATGCTAAGAAGTAGTGGGAGACTTTCAACGAGATTAAAAGTTGCAGTGAAGAGTATGCTATAGCCACTTTCAAGACTGGCTTGCCCGTTTAGGGAGAGTTACGCCGTTCACTGAATAAGCATTCAGTGGCGACGTTGGCCAAGCTAATGGAAAGGATAGAGCAACATGCCAGGATGGAAGATGACATACTCCGGGAAGATGGGAAGATTGCAGCTGAACAGCCAAAGGCACCTGTTGAAAATGTGGATAGGCCAGAGCCTAACACTTATAGGGAGAGGAAGGAGTACGGGCAGGCGAAGAAAGAGCCGTACAAGGATAAGCAAGCTCCTGACCCCAAGTCTTTCTTTTCTATCACTACAGTTTGGAAGGAACCGATTTATAGGATTCTTTATCGAATAAAGAATTAGCCATACTTCAAGTGGCCCCCAAGTCTAGGCGGAGATAAAGACGCAAAATGTGCTACTAATCAGCACTGTATCTACCACAAAGAATGGGGCCACATGACTGAAGATTGTGAAATGTACAAGAGACCCCTTGATGATTTAGTCTCTCAGGGCTATCTCAAGGAATTCATCCAGGAAGACCCCAAGGACAAAAGGAAAGCCCTGGAAATGGATTACGAGCAAAATCCTAAAGGTGTAATCCATATGATACATGGGTTGGCCGCACTTTATACGAGAAATGAGGTTATGCTACTCTAAAGGCAAGTCAAGCACGACCAAATCGTTACGCGATTGGGAAACAAGAGAGGGCGAGGAAACGATGTATGCAACGAAAGCATAGCATTCACAGAGGAGGATCTAGGAGAAGTCCAAATACCCCACAACGATGGTTTGGTCATAACCCTACGAATTGGGGAATATGACATCGAGAGAATTCTGGTGGACTCAGGGAGTTGTACAGAGGTGTTGTACTACGATGCGGACTTGGAGCAGTCTACAACACCCTTGATTGGGTTTGGTGTAGGTGCCGTCTGGCCTCTCGGGAAAGTAACGTTGCCTGTTCAGGCTGGATCAGCGGTCTTGAGGACAGACTTTCTGGTTGCAGATGTTCTTTCTTCCTATAACGCGATTATAGGGAGGACCTGGCTGCATAAAATGAGGGCAATTTCCTCAACCTATCACCAGATGGTGAAATTTCCCGGATCCAATGGGATTGAAGAAATTAGGGGCAACCAGAAAGTAGCCCAACAGTGCTTGATCTCCATTGTCAAGAAAATCCAAAAGACCCACTAGGTACACACTATAGAAGTACCGAATCAACCGACTATTGAGGATGTCAGAAGAAGCCCAAAAGAGAAAGTGGTTGAAGGCATAAAGAAAATACAGATCAACGAGATTGATCCAGAGAGGTAGTTTTTAATTGGGGAAACATTACCAGCAAACGAAGAGGCCGAATCGGTAAGCTTCTTGAAAGAACATGTCGACGTGGTAGATGCAGATGTGATCTATCACTACTTAAACGTTGATCCACAGGATAAGCCAGCTATTCAAAAGAAAATAAGGGCAGCCATACAGCATGTTGATGCTGTAATTGAAGAGGTAGATCGTTTGTTGGAAGCCAAAATAATACGAGAAGTTTATTACCCAGAGTGGCTGTCCAACACTGTGGTTGTGAAAAAGAAGAATGGAAAGTGGTGTGTCTGTGTAGACTTCACATACCTAAACAAGGCATGTCCAAAAGATAGTTTCCCTCTTCCAAGGATAGACTAGTTGGTTGACGCAACTGTTGGATACGAACGAATGAGTTTCCTCGACGCATATCGAGGATATCATCAGATTGCTATGTTCGATCCCGATCAGGAGAAAACTTTTTTCATTACACCATGAGGGTTGTACAGTTATAGTGTCATGCCCTTTGGACTAAGGAACGTAGGGGCAACATATCAAAGACTAGCAACCATCATGTTCAAAGAGTTGCTTGGCAAGACTATGGAGGTATACATAGACGATATGGTGGTGAAGAGTGAAGCTAAACAAGGACACATAGCCGATTTGAAAGAGGCTTTCGGAATCTTGAGGGAATACAAACTGAAGCTCAACGCCTCGAAGTGTGCATTTGGAGTCGGTTCCGGAAAGTTCCTAGGCCATTTGGTGACCATGAGAGGGATCGAGGCCAATCCTGATCAAATTGCAGGCTTGCAAAGGCTACAAAGTCCCAAAACCACAAAGGAAGTCCAAAGGTTGACTGGAATGGCTGCAGCACTCAATAGTTATCAGCAGGTCAAGTGATAAGTGTAGACCCTTTTTTCAGTTATTGAAAAAGAGGGAGAGATTCGAATGGGGAGCAGAGTGCGAGCAAGCCTTCTAGGACCTGAAGAAATATCTGGCCGAGGCTCCACTTTTGTCAACTCCACAGCCGGGTGAGTCTTTAGTTTTGTATTTGGCTGTTTCTGAACATGCTGTAAGTGCAGTCCGATTAAGGGAATTGAGAACCGAGCAAATCCCTTTTTACTATGTTAGCAAGACATTGCTGGATGCAGAAGCGAGATATCTACCCCTAGAGAAGCTCGTCCTGGCACTAAGGATAGCCACAAGGAAATTGACACACTACTTCCAAAGCCACAAGGTTGTGGTTTATACTGATTTCCCATTGAAATCACTGCTACGAAAAACAGACTTCTTAGGAAGAATCTCGACATGGTCCGTTGAGTAAAGCCAATACGATATTGATTATCAGCCGCGCACAGCAATCAAAGGCCAGGTGCTGGCAGATTTTGTGGCGGAGTTCTCACCTGCAATAGCACCCTTGCTTCCTATGAGAAAGGAACAGGTGACTGGCAAACCAACCATCAAGAACAAAGTATCAGCCGAACAAGATCCCATGGAATGGAAGTTGTTTGTTGACGGATCAGCATGTAATACCGGTTCAGGAGTAGTGATTGAACTGTCTGTTTGGCTTGGTTTCAGTGCATCGAATAACGTGGCGGAGTACGAGGCACTTTTAGCTGGATTGAGGAGTGCAAAAACTTTAAATGTAAAATGAATCAGGGTGTATTGTGATTCACAGCTCGTGGTTAATCAACTGTCCGGGGAATACCAAGCCCAGAATGAAAAGATGGCAGCGTATGTGGAAGCAGCCAAAGATTTACTTGATACCTTTGAAAGGGTTCACATTGAACATATAAGTTCTGGACAGAATGCTCATGTCGATTCTTTGGCCTGGTTGGCCGCAACTGTTCCAACTGAACTCAAACGGAAGGTAGCAGTTGAGTATCTGACAGAGCCTAGTATTGGGAGGAGTGTGGAGTTGGTCTTGGACGCGAACCAAGGTCCAAGCTGGATGGACCCGCTTGTGGGGTTTTTACGAGATGAAACGCTCCCCACTGATAAAAAGGAAGCTCATAAAGATTAAAACCAAGTCTGCAAGGTTTTGGTTGTCCCCAGAATGTAAGTTATACAGAAAATCCTTCATGGGCCCATACTTACTCTGTGTGCACCTCGAAATGGTGCAGAAATTTCTCCACGAAATCCACGAGGGGACATGTGGAAGTCATGCTGGAGGCAGATCCATTGGCCACCGGGCAATTACCCAAGGCTATTGGTGGCCACATATGTAAGAAGATGCCAAGGTATATGTAAAAATCTGTGAGAAATGTTAGAAATTCTCACCAATGATTCGAACACCAGGAGAAGATTTGGTGCCATTGACGAGTCCTTGGCCATTTGCTCAATGGGGAATGGACATCGTGGGTCCACTCCACAAGGCAACTGGCAACAGGAAGTTCCTATTGGTGGCAACAGACTATTTCACCAAGTGGATTGAGGCAGGGCCCTTGGCTAAGATCACTGAACCTATGATAGAAAGGTTCGTGTGGAAGAGTATTATTACTCGCTTTGGGGTCCCTTATTCATTGATTATTGACAATGGGTCCCAGTTTCAGAAAAAATTCAAAGCTTTTTGTGCCCAGTATGGGATACGAAATTATTACTCAACTCCAGCCTACCCTTAGAGTAATGGACAAGTAGAAGCATCCAACAAAACCATCCTTGACGGGATCAAGAAAAGGTTAGACAAAGCAAAAGGAAAGTGGCCTGATAAGTTACCACTTGTCTTATGGGCCCACCGAACAACTCCTAGGAGGTCTATGGGAGAGACCCCCTATTCTTTGGCAAATGGAACAGATGCAGTAATACCTTTGCAGGTTGGTTTGCCAACCAATTGAACTGCATTGGTTGAAAGTGGGGGCAATGACAGGGCCCTCGAAATTGAGCTTGATCTAGTCGAGGAAAGGAGGGAAAGAGCCCTGGTGCATCTGGCTTCTTACCAGGAACAGCTGATGAAGAGCTTCAACAAACATGTTCACCCTCGAGAGTTTGGTGTTGGGGATCTTGCACTATGAAAGGTGCTCGGCAATACCAAGGTGGCCAACGAGGGCAAGCTAGGGGCCAATTGGGAAGGCCCGTATTAAATCACTGAGGTTGTGGGCACTGGGGTCTATCGATTGGTTGACTTGGACGGGAACCCGGTGCCAAGGCCTTGGAACGTTCATAACCTGAGAAAATTCTTTGTTTAAATGAATTGAGTTTTTAATTTTATTCTGTTTAGGATACACTAGCGTGATTGTGTGGAAGCTACGAATAAAGCTCCTTTGTTTTTATTATTGATTAGTTGCAAGGGGTACGCATAACGCCCCCTTGAGTTCAAGCTTTTGAATAAAGTCACTTCTTTGCAGTATGAAATATGGAGATTAGCTTTATTTTCCTTTTTCATATTGCGGAGCAGGCAAGGCACGAAATGCCTAAGTTGCATACGACTAAATGCTACAACATGAAATACTTGAGTTCAATTACTTCTTCGAATTTCGTAAACGTTCGAAAGGCTTGCTTTCGGTTAAGTACGAGATACTTAAAGCTAGTTAAGTACGAGCAAACTTAGCAGTTGTTTAAATATGAGAAATTTAGGCTAAGTATGAGAAACTTATGCAGCAAGCAAAAATAAAAACACTTGCTTCTTGATAAAATGTGAGAAACGGGTAGCAATTATGAAATACTTGGGCACCAGACATAACGAGATATGTCTAAAATACATTTGACTAAGTACGATTCTTAGCCAGAGATATGCATTTAAGTATATGCATCAGAAACATACGTGTGTATATGAGAATATGCACTAAGTATGTTGGTATTTTTCCAAAGTACGAAACACGTAGGTGAATACAAATATAGGATGCTCAAATACTTGTATGCATTTGAAATACGAGGCATATTTACCAGATTGAACTGCACTTCAATAATACACATATGAAGACTGAGTACGAGAAGCTATGCCCTTGTTTATTTTACAAATGCAAAGCTGAGCAAAACGAGATAGCCACAAATGGCCACCCAAAACATATGTCACGCCACAAAGGGCCGAATACGTGTATCATCAAAAATACAAATATGAAATGTACTGGTGCCACACAGGGCTGCAAAACTATGGTCACGCAGGACCTGCAAATTGTTCTGAGGAGTTAGACGGAAATAATCATACTTACCAAAGTTAGTCCAAATCTTGAATCTCTAGGGGAGACTCGTTCGAGGCTCCTGCAGTAACTTCAGTATTGGAACTGCCACCAGCATTTTCTTCTAGATTGATGGGGTCATTGGTCTCCTCCCGAACAGGTGAACGTTCAACCGTTGATTCATTAAGTGTGTTCTCTTCAGCATCAGCAAAATCCTCAATCTGTTGCTCAATATCATCCTCTGGCTGTTCCACTGGTTCATGCACATTGACTGCACGGGTGCTTGGTAGATCGTTGTCTTCCTAGAGAGGAGAATCCTCGGCAACCCCCACCTTCGTCAGATACGCCTCCTTGCAAGCAGCCCAGATCTAGTCTTGTACGGCTGGCATTTGCTCCACATAGCTGGCCGTAGTAGTGTCGAAACCCTTCTGATAACCCTCTTCATACGCAGCTTTTTTGGTGCTGTCAATTTCTGCCAAAGCCTGATTGAGGCTGTCCTTAGCAGTCTCGAGTTTGCCCTTTGCTTCAGCATAGTCCGCCTTAGCATTATCTCTCTCTCTCTCTCTCTCTCTCTCTCTCTCTCTCTCTCTCTCCAGCCTTAAAACTGTTTGGAGCAACCTGGTGTTGTTATTTAGCAGTTTGACTCTTTCCGTCTCTGCTTCTTGAAATTTCTGCCGTAGTGTGACCATTTTTTGGATAAACTAAAGAAGACCAGAAAGTAACTTAAAGTCAGATTTTTAATCACGAGAAAGGTACAGATTAAGATTATGTGACAATATACCTTGATTCCACTGACGAGTCTAGTGGAGACCAGCCGGTCAGGAGGAGATGAGGACTCTTTCTGCATATTGGCGGGCAGCAACAAGCCTTGCGTAAGGGCCAGTGCAGTCTCTGAGGAGCTCGCACTATCCGCAACATTTACTGGACGATCACCCCTTATGAGTTGAGGGGTCCAGGACTCATGAGTTACAGGGATGTTTGGTATGGGAGTTTCCAAGGTTGAAATGGAAGCTTGGGCATCAGGGGTTCCAGTATCTTCGTTTCTGGGACGCTTGTCGCGATGAGCATCAGTAGCCTTGAGGGAACTGTCTCATTCCCGAGGGGAGGAAGAGGATCGAGTGGAAGAACCCCTAGTGCGACGAGGTGGCGGGGGGGCTTGACCACTCGATGCCACCCTACCAGAGCCACCCTGTCCTCGAGAAGAGACAGTGAACAGAGAACTGAGGTTTAATGGTTGACGAGTCATGTTACCTGGGTTCGGAGGAGATGGAGAGTACCCGTAATAGGATGATTGGCTAGTATCACAAAGGGGATTGGCTGTTCAGATTGTTGTTGAGGAACGATCTGTCTTCTCGAAGACCTTCTGAGTACCACGCGCGGTAGGGGAACGCCTTCAGATATCGGGAATTCGCCTGGTTGCCCGGCGTAAAATGAAAGAATGTTACACTCAGAATTAAGTTTAATCCCACCAGAAAGTATTTGTTACATAAATTACCAAATGCCTACTTCAGAAATCAAATTCAAAAGAATCTAAACACTAGTAGATTGTATCATTATAGTACATAACATATAAAAAAAAAAAAAGGGGGGGGGGGGGGGGGGGGGGGGGGGGGGGGGGGGGGGGACGGGGACAACTATAACACTAAAGAGGTGACATTATATCTTTCATCCAAATGCAATACATGGCAACCGGCAACAGTTTAACATTAAAATACGAAAATTGGTGGAAAAAAGTTTTAATATTCCTAACTATTAATTATATAAATACATATATATTTGTGTGTATATATATTATTTATATGAAATAAATATCTCACGGTCTAGTTCGGTTAATCTACGGTTTCGTAATAAAAATCCGTGGACCGAAATCGCGTGTCACAGCTTTCTAGTTTTTCAATCCGTGTCTGAACTATTAATACACGGACAAAATCCAAAAGGTCCGGATCGGTTCGGTCCGGACCGGTTTTGTGGTTCACCGGATCTTTTGAGCAGTCCTAATTTTAGTGTGTATTCAAGTTATGTGAATTGTGTGGTGAGTTATGTGAATTGTGTGTGTTGGGTCTATGTGAACTGTGTATTTTCGATTATGTGAACTGTATAATGAACTATGTGAACAGCTTGTAGTGAGGTTATGTAAATTGTTTATTTTGAACTGTGTGTATTGAGACTATGTGAACTGTTTATTTAGTGCGTGGTGATGTAGTATCCCAGCTTAAGAGGAATAGTTTATTTTTCCTCCGTGCTAGTCACTTTAAGTCTGATTGTGAAGGAAAGAAAAAGGGATGGTTGAAATTATAAATTTGCATGGAATGGATGGATTTGCATTATTGTGTGGGCTAAAAGCTAAAGAGTTTAAAACAAAAACCACAAAGAAAGAAAAGAAAGCGCAAAACAAAAGGACGTGCAAATAGAACAAAGTGTATAAAAAGAACTAGGTGTCCTCACCACTGGAATGCATGCACAGCTGTATATAAGAGAGGTGAACATGTGTGAAAGTGTAACGCCCCGACTTTTCGGGGGTAGAATAAAATAATTTTCTTAAGAAATTTTGCTAAATAAATATAATTTCCTAAAACAAAGTTTAGATATTACAAACTCAAGATAGATTTAGTGATTCAAAATACATTGACTCCAGAGCTGACTCTAATCTTGATACGATTCCAAGCATTCTCCATCTTCGCTCTTGGCTTTCCTCCTGTCTTAAACTGCTCCACCATTGAATCCTGCACTCGCTGGCAAATTGATCGCCGAAGCAAACGATTTGCTAGGATACAGACATACCCGTGAGTGATAAAATCCCCCAGTAGAATAATCCAACTCAACCACCCCTCTTACTTTACAGTTAGCAAGCAGCAAGATAAAACGATACGAAAAAGTAGAAGGGATTTTTCACATAAGCCAGTTCATTACTATCCATCATCCTATCGTGTAATCTAAGATCTCCTCCGCGGGATCTTTCCTCCCCAACCTCTAGCCATGCTCGGTCCCATGAGGTCACTTCCCTTTGCTGTCGCAGATGCACCTAAGTTATGTACCGAGTGTGTATCCCAATAACTACAACAAGGGGAAAGCTTATCATGCCTGAATCACAACTAGGGTTCGCCTATCTTATATACCACTTTCACAATCATCACAATCATCATTGGACTCTCGCCAGTTTCAATTCATCACTGGACTCTCGCCAGTTTCAATTCATCATTGGACTCTTGCCAATTTCAATCTCATCACAAATCTCATCACATCTCAAATTCTCGCCTGTAGGCATTCTAGAAATAAAAACTTTCCATTTCATCCATTACCTAGCATCGTCTAATATGAACTCTACTCCCATACCATCACATGTCTCTAGGGTCCAATCTATCATTCAAAATCAAATATTAATGCAATATACAATTAAATCAATTAATAATTAAAACAATTAACAAGCAATAAAATCACACAACCTTTTATGAATGGGCCGTTATCCTTATTCTCGTATGGCCACAATGTCAATAATGAATTAGAACTTTTATAAAAAATTTAATTAAATATTTTCTAGGCTTTTATTAATTATTTCTAAATAATTAGATTACTTAAAAGCTAATTAAATACATTAATTAGATAAAAATATTAGAATAATTAATCGTGACCTAATAAGAGTCCTAAAGGTCCTATATAATCAGTTGAGTATCAAAAGTTGGGTTCGGAGGGTAGAAGAATTAATTTACAAGAAAACGTTAATTAAAATGACAGGAAGTGAAGTAAATAGACAATAAATAATTAATTATAAAAATAAATGTTGAGACTGACATAATTTCATATTTGGACAGTGAGGAGTTTAAATAAAATTATTCGGGCATTAATAATAATGTTTATAAGGTTGTAAAGTAATTTTGATTGGAATTACTTTAAAAATAATAATAAATAGTGAATTAAATAAAATAAATATTTAATATGACAAGTTACTGTATTTGAGATGTAAGGAGTCTAAAAAAAATTAGTTGGAGTGTTAAAACGTTGGTTGAAGGGTCGTAACAAATTTTCGTTTGTAAACGTTGAACGATAACTAATAAATAATTTAATAAATAGATAATTAAATAAAAAAAATATGACCTTAACAAGTTATGATCTTTGAGGTACGAAAAGTCTAGAAAAAATAGCTCGGTGGTCGAAAACGATGTTCGAGAGGTCGCAAAACACTTTCGAAGCAAAACAGTGCACACCGCAAGGTTGGACCGGTCAACCTTGCGGCTGGAGGTCTCACCGCAAGGTTCATCCTGGTTCTTGCGGCCCGAAGGTTGCGGCCGCAAGGTCAGGGGCAGATTCGGTTTTTTTGGTTTTTCGTGATGATTTCGATGCATGGGTCCGTTCGGGGCATGGAGTTAAGCATAAAAACACTTAATATACTTAGAGGAAGGGTTGGAAGGGATTATAATACCTCGATTGGATCGAATTGATCCACAAACCGAAACTTGAATTTTTTGGACGGAGACTTCGGTTTCTTCGATCGGGAGACCTTGGGTCCGAATTGGATGATGTTTAGGGATGCTTAGGGTTGTAGGAAGGTATTAGAATGATCAATTCGGGTTCCGGTTGATCGTAACTGTGAAATCCGCTTTTCTCTCTCTTTCTTTCTCTTTCTAGAACTCCATTGATTGGAGCTCCAATCTCTCCTGTTTTTCTCTCCTTTCTGGACTGGTGGGGCGTGGTAAATTTCGTGGTGTGCCCTAGGGTCGACGTACTAGGGTATATATAGGAGAATTTGAAGAGTTTCGATTGAAATTGGATTTTAAAGAGGTTGTATTCTATCGGGTTTCGGAATGGACGAATTATGGACGGTTTTCGTGCTTCGAGAGGAGTTAGAGACTGAGTAGGAGAGGGAGGGATGATAGGATTACATGCATGCAATTAACATAATTTAAAAGCAAGATAATTAAGTCTAAATTAATTTTATTACATATAACTATTAGATAATTATGATTAAGATAATTATTACAAATAATACTCTTTAAATGATATTATTAATTATAAAAAGTACGGGTAATTATAGTTATAAGTTGAATTAAAATTTTGCTAAACTAATTTTTGGTTACAAAAAATAATAATATAAATTTTGGTTTAATCTAATAACACTTTTAAATAATTAATCAATTACTATAGACTATTTGATTAAAATCAATTTTTTTATTCGAAAAAAAAATAGGGCAAAAATCCGGGTCGTTACAGAAAGAAGGGCTGGGAAAGGAATAAGATAATTTAGGAAAGAGAATAGGGGTGCTCGGTAAGAGTGGGAGTGGCCGAGTACTGGGCTATTAATTCTAGCTAGTTTGATGATAGTAAGGTAACACCTTAATTTCCTTGAGATTATATGGAATTCGGTTTTGGCGTGTTAACGGTGAGGTTATGTGAATTGTGTATTTTTCAATTCACATAGCCTGATTCTCATTGAGACAGTTCTCATAAACAATTTTCTATGAGAATTGTGTATTTTCTATGAGAACTGTCTATTCGAATTGTGTATTTTCTATGGGAACTATGTATTTTTCTATAAGAACTGTGTATTGTCTATGAGAATTGTTTATTTTCTATGAGAACTGTATATTTTCTATGAAAACTGTGTATTAGCCAATTTGTATAAACAGTTCGCATAAACAAGACAATTCTTATAATAGTTCTCATAAAGATAGTTTTCATAGACAAAATAGTTCTCATAGTCAATTTTCTATGAGAACTGTCCATGAGAATTGTGTATTTTCTATGAGAGTTGTATATTTTCTATGAAAACTGTGTATTTTTCAATAAGAATTAAGAATTGTCTATGAAAATTGTGTATTTTCTATGAGAGTTGTGCATTAGCCAGTATTCATAGACAATTCTCATAGAAACAATTCTTATAGTAGTTCTCATAGACAATTCTCATAAAGACAGTTCCCATGATAAATATTTCTCATAGGCAGTTCTCATAGAGACGGTTCTCATAGTCAAATGATAAGAGTGGAAGTGGCCGAGTATTGGGCTATTAATTCTAGCTTGTTTGATGAGTGTATGGTAACATCTTAATTTCCTTAAGATTATATGGAATTCAGTTTTTGGAGTGTTACAGGTGAGGTTATGTGAACTGTGTATTTTTGAGTTCTCATAGGGACAGTTCTTATAGACAATTTTCTATGAGATTTATATATTTTTTATGAGAACTGTATATTTTTTATGAGAATTATGTATTTTTTATGAGAATTGTGTATTACCCAATTTTCATAGATAGTTCTCATAGAGATAGTTTTCATAGATAAGACAGTTCTCATAACCAGTTCTCATAGTCAATTTTTATAAGAACTATCTATGAGAATTGTGTATTTTCTATGAGAGCTGTGTATTCTCATGGAAACTGTGTATTTTCTTTATAAGAACTGTGTATTGTCCATGAGAATTGTGCATTTTCTATGAGAACTGTGTATTAACCAGTTTTCATAGACAGTTCTCGTAGAGACAGTTCTTATAGCAGTTCTTATAGACAATTTTGATAAATAAGACAGTTCTCATGATAAACAGTTCTCATAGTCAAATGATAAGAGTGGAAGTGACCGAGTATTGGGGCTATTAATTCTAGCTAGCTTGTGAGAGTATGGTAACACCTTAATTTACTTGAGATTATATGGAATTTGATTATGGTGCATGTGTTACAGGTGAAGTTATGTGAATTGCGTATTTTTCAGTTTACATAGCCTAGTTCTCATAGGCAATTTTCTAAGAGAATTTTATATTTTCTATGAAAATTATGTATTTTCTTTTGAAACTATGTATTTTTCTATAAGAATTATGTATTGTCCATGAAAATTGTGTATTAGCCAATTCATAGACAGTTCTCATCAATAAGACAGTTCTCATAGTAGTTCTCGTAGACCAGACAATTCTCATAGGCAATTTTCTATGAGAATTATATATTTTCTATGAGAGCTGTGTATTTTCTATAGAAACTATGTATTTTTCTAAGAAAATTGTGTATTTTCCATGAGAACTGTATGTTTTATGAGAACTATATATTTTTTATGAGAATTGTGTATTACCCAATTTTCATTGACAGTTCTCATAAATAAAACAGTTTCCATAGACTTTTCTTATAGAGATAGTTCTCATAATAAACAGTCTTCATAGGTAGTTCTCATGGAGACATTTCTCATAGTCAAATGATATTATCTACTTCAAAAAACTTTTTTTTATCTTTACATAATTTCAGATTTAATGTGAATCTTGTTAGGTAGATCTCACTGAGTAGATTCTAAAAATGTAAGTTTTTTAAAAAATTGAATTTCTACAATAAAAGATATTATAATTTGTATACATGTATACGTATATGTATGTATACACGTGTCTCTTTATTTGTGAGATGTCAAAGTCAGGAGGGAAAAGAGAGAAAAAGTACTCCTAATGAATACAAGAAGTTATTCAATAGTCTTGAGTTATCTTGAAGTATTGTTCCAACCATTCGTCACATGCCACATATTAACTTGTTTCTCAAATAAAAAAAAAAGTAAAAGGTTTCTAACATTAACGAATCCTACATTAATGGTGCACCATACGACAATGCTCCATGAGCATTGGATAACTTTCTAATATTTAGATGCACCGTGCGCATGCGCGTGAGGAAGTTCATTAGGACATATTTGAAATAATGATCATTTCATGACTATTTCGAACACACAAATAATTGTGCGGAATTGATTTCAGTCCGAGTCTAACTTTCGGGGCCGGCTTCTAAATCCCCCTTGTTAAATAATAAAACCCTATCCTCCGTTATAATAAAACCCTATGCTCCGTTGCCCGTCAGAACCGTGGGCCAGATTTGCTGTCGAGAATTGAGTTCCCTCATTCTTTCACTGGGGCCCACCACTTAATCAACCATGGAGCAATAAACATTGGGCCTACTTAATTGATTTGCAAGTCATGTTTCTCTATACTCATACCCGTGTACCAAAGTACTTAAGTTTAGTGCTAAACTCCACATTCTATATTGACCTCCAAATGGACTAGCTTCAAACACTGTTTAATATTTCCATGTTGCATATTCTTTTATCAATTACTTCAAATACCTACGGCACAAAAATTAAGTATTAAAACACTAAGTAATAAAATAAATAGACTTAATAATGGTAAATTAGGAAGTGCGTATAGGAACATTTACGCGCCTATCATGGACCTCATTCCTTGAATGGTGACAATTTCTTAGGGCTGTGAATGAGCTAAGTCAAGCAAATCTTTGAAGTATTCAAACTCGGCTCGCTTAAAACAAGTCTAGCTCAAGCTTGATTTAGTAACGAGATGTTCGAGCTTGGTTCGTTAACTGGAAAAGTTGATTGAGCTTTTATAAACGAGCGAGTTATTTGCCAACTCAAGCTCGAGTTGTTTGCTAACTATAGCTGAACCTTGTGCAAGCTACTCGTGTACAACTCAATTGGTTTGGCCAAGTGATCTTGGCCAGAAACTTGTGTTTGTTCCATTCTAAGGTTTTAAAGTTTGATTTTTCTTATCAATAACTTTTGGAGTCACCTCACCCCCACGCGTAAACAAGCGTGTGAAACGGCTGTGAGAGAAACTGTAAAAATTAGTTTGAGGTACGCACGAGCTGATCCTGAACACTCTCTGCACTATCCCAAAAAAAAACTCAACATTTTATCGAAAGTAATAGTACTAATATGCATATAGTATGTGAACTCAAGACCGATCAATATCATATGAGCGGCCGCCGCATTTGGAATTTGGTACTCCAATTGTATTCATTCCGCATTTGGAATTTGAATTTGGTACTCCAATTATATTGATTCCACATTTGGAATTTGGTACTCCAATTATATTGATAAATTTGACAGTACGTAGGAATTAAATGGTCGGTCACAAGGACGTGCATGTGCTTGACTTTGAATATCATTCAGTACGTTATGCATAAGTACACGTGACGTGGGTCCCTAGTGTCTTAGTCATTAGTGTGTACTGTCTGGTTTGGTGTTCTTCTGAGGGAAATGATTTGTTATCAATATACAAAAACAAAAATGCTACCCCCACGATCAATTTGTACATCTAATTTTATCCGTTCAGATGTGTCTGGATGGTCTGAATTCTAAAAAAATTCTTCCACAGAAAAATTTAACTTTTTCGGAGAAAAATTTGAGCGAATCATACACTATAGCAAAATTTAGTTCTAGTGACGCACAATAGTATGTTGGCAAAGGCTTATTTGCGTCAGCAAAGGGTTGCGTTGACATGCCATCGGCGTTGCTATGTCAGCAATAGAATTTGCCAACGTGAACACCTCCGTCACCAAAAGGTAGTAGATTTGTCAACGTGCTTTGCTTCAGCGAAAGTATGATTGATGTGGGAAACGCATTACACCTTTGCTAACGTGTTTTGCGTTGCCAAAAGGTAGCCTATTGGCGACATTAGTTGTTTGGTCGCCGAAAGGATACATGATGAAAAATAAAATTTTCTTGCACCTCTTGGGTTTCAAACCGAGGTCATCCTGACTACACAAGCCTTTGCACTCCAGGCTCCAACCAACTTCACTATACACGCTTTGTGTTATATGTTTGGAATATCATATATATATATATATATATATATATATATATATATATATATATATATATATATATATATATATATAACAATTAAAGTTGAATCTAAATCGAACGTGATTTTAAACTTTTAAACATTAAAATTAGCAATTTTGATAAACATGAAAATTGTAGCCTTTTGTGGTATTGTTCAAACCCAATTTGATTTACCCCCAATCAGAGTTAATTTATTTAGTATTTCGGGCATAATTTTTACTCATAATTATGATTGAGGTAATTCAAATTGGGTTTGAATAATAATACAAATGGTTAACAACTTTCATGCTTATCAAAATTCAAATTGAGTGAAGCAATTTAAGTATTTTGGACCAAAAAAAGACTGGGTCTTTTCGAAACGGCGTCGTTTTATGTTGTTGTATTTTAATATTTTCTTTTTGCGATTGTTAATTTCTTCTACTCCCTCCGTCCCGATTTAAATGTCTACTACAGATTTTCCTTCATTTTCAAATCCAAAAAAAAAAAAAATTTATATTATTTTTTATTTTTCTTAAACCAAATTAAAGTGAAATGCACGAAAATTTGTATGGGACATTTAAATTGAGATGGAGGGAGTAGATACTATATCTATGTATTAATTTTATAGGTTCATTAGACTTTTTTTTAATTTCTTATCATTACATACTTCATCAGACGTAAAATACCATTCTAATAGAGAATCAACGTTCCGATGAAGAGGCTTTCAAAATCGGATAGACCCAAAAAATTGTAACGACCCTGATTTTTAGTCGGTAAAAATTTCGTTAAATATTTGAATTTTATTTTAATTACTTTAATTTCCGATAGTTTGTCATAACTGCACTTTAGCCCTTGAACTTTCGTTTCTTGCACTTTAACCCCGATTGGTAAGCCTAGTTAGTTTCTAACCGACTTGTTGGAGAAACTAAACTAGGAAATCATTTGGTTACTTTTTCCTAACCGCAAATGGACCGTTTTGCCCCTCTTGGACCTTTTGAACCTTTTTAACCCTAGACAAAGAAATTGATTATTCTTTTGCTTTAAAAATTATTTTGGTTTTATTCTTTGTCCATTGGACAATAAATATTAGGGGAATTATTATCCATTGGATAAAAGAACCCTAATTGTTTATAATAAAAGTATACTTGGCTAAGTACTTTTATCTTTTTAAAATGGACATTTTTGATTAGTTTACTATATAATTACCCTAGCAACTATTGTCCATTGGATAATAGAAGTTAGGGATTTTATTACCCATTGGGTAAAAGCTAGTCTTTCAAAGTATTATGGGGATTATTAGTTTAATACTTTCATTTAAACCATGTGTGAAAGCACAACCATATTTTAATAGGAAAGGTACTAGGTACTAAGATTCTAAAGTACCCTTTAATTGTTTTCTATTGGGATTTTGATCTTCCTAAGTACTTGTGTATCTATGTATATATTATTTAAGTACTAAGATGATTTAAATATTACCCTAAGTACCTCATGCCTATTTATTAGTTGTTGGGAAAATCCTAGGTCTTAAAGTCTATTTTTTTTATCTTAAAGTACAAAAAGTACTATATTTTAATTGTTTACTTGCATGTATATGTGTGTATATGTACTTGAGGAAGCAAGAGAGAGGGAGGGAGAAAAGAGATCAGCCGAATAGGGAGAGAGAGAGGGGGGGCCTGGTTGGGAGAGAGAAGAGGAGGGAGATTTTGGCTAGTACTTGCCATTGATCTTCCATTGTACAACTAGATTCTTGATGGTTGATCTTCCAAGCCAAGTCTTAACTTCCAATGTCCTTTTTGTACACTTCAATATTTGTTTAAACAAGAATCTTGTACCAATATTCTTCTTGCCTTTGGTCTTCCAAGATTCATGACAAGTGTCAAAGAGAGGGAGAGAAAGAGAGGGGGGGCCAGCCATGGAGAAGAGGAGAGAGAGCCAATGTTTTGCCTATAAATAGAAGCCATTCCAAGCTTCAAAGATCACACCTTCAAAGCTTTGCTCTTCCTTCTCTCTAGAAATCTCGGATTCCAGTTCCAGGCAGCCTACAGCCCTTCGAAAATCCCCAGTTTTCTCCTGTTTAGAGTAGTTTTTAGGATCAACTTTCTTCTGGAAAGTTGTAGAGCACTTCGAAACCTTGAAGTTAGACCCAAGAACCACCCCAATCGGTTCAGAAATGACCAAGTTATTGGCATCCGAAGTTCAGTAAAATTCGGATTTCCAAATTCCAGACAGCTTACTGTCTTCTCCTTTACCCCCATTTTTCTCCAACCTAAATTCGTTTCTAGGATTAAATTCCTTCACGAGAGTTGTAGAGGGTTTCGAGATCTTCGATTTCAACCCAAGAACGACTCTATTCGGCCAAAGATTGACCGAGTTTCTGCCGTCCAAAGATCAGTCCAGATTTGGAGTTTCACCGCCCGTAGAACTTTTCAACCTTGCTTATTCGGCCCCGACTAGTTTCCGATCAAGGTAGGATACCCTTATCCCTATCCCTATGTATAAGTACGTTATCTTGAATTACTTTCATGTCAGTTAATTGTGTTTTGATCTTTAAAGATGAATATGAGCATGCATATATAGATTGCTTGCATTACTTGTGACACGCTAAAGCATAAGTGATTTATCACTCCAAGGGCGTCCGAACATGTGGCGTTATGCTTTAAGCGTTGATTTAAACATGATTAGCATTATAGACTTGGATGATCTTGTTGCATGATCATTATTATAAAGTCCTACGGCGGAGTCTTTGTATGTAAACGTGACACGAGAACCGAGAAAGTAGAAACATGGCACCTAGGGTGTGGTTTATAAAAGGATAAGTTTTTCCGAGGAAGGAAATATTTTTGAAACTACGTAATGACTAGTTTGGTGGCATTACGTGAGATGTGTTTTGAAAACCGTAATGTGGCCGGACTTGGTAGCCCATTACGCGGGTTGTGAAAACCACAATGTGGCCGGACTTGGTAGCCCTTTGTGAAGATTGCTAATAGGGCCGGACATGGTAGCCTTATTGGTAATATGGCTTGGTTATCCGTGGAGAGGAGCCAATGCTAGTGTTGCGTGCCAATGGGAACCCGGCGCGGCGGAACCATTGTGAGGATACTCGGGAACCCGGCGCGGCGGAACCGAGGTTGGGTGTGTGGCTTGGTTATCCGCAGTACGGAGCCAATGTCAAATGATTTTGAAAGGCTTGGTTATCCGCGGTACGGAGCCAATGCGAAGGATTTTGAAAGATGGTTTTGTAAGTGGAAAACGTTGACACGGTCTACGACGAGTCGCGTAGGAGAAATCGGGAAATCTTGGACACCAACGTTAGATAGTAAATGTGGATGTGTTGTCGTCATTTATGTGATTTCTATGATCGTTTGTTGTAAGTTAAGGGTTAGTGGGTAGGGTTTACTCTATTGAGCTTTCGTAGCTCACGGTGTTACCTTTTGGTGACCCTGGCATATTATATGGGTGGCGACGCCGATATAATGTGTCAGATCTCTTAGACGAACAGGGCGAGATCTGCACCTTGGAGGCCTTTGGAGCTGAAGGGCTGGCTAGGATGGAAGGAGCGGAGCAGTAGTTAGGAGCCTTAGTTTCTCCTTTGTTGATTATATGTACCCTTTTGAAGTATTTATGATGTAATAAACTCTCTTTATTATGTAATAAATACTTCATTTAACGTACCCAAAATTCGGGGCGTTACAAAAATTTACAAGAATGATTAGCACAAGACCTTGGTTCAAAAATAAATAAATTCAATGTATACCTTTTAAAGGTAGTGGTTAGCTATTTTTTTAAATGATCGATCGAAACCTTCAGCATTTAATGTTTTATCAATTATATCATTCTCATCAAAATTAGTGATAATCAGATGTCAGCAACTATATGATTGTAACACATTCGGTGGTTCCTGAGGCATTAAAGTCCTACAATGTACAACTTGAGAGCCACTCGAACTATTTTTTTTTAAATTGGAACCGCCTATCTTATAATAAGAAGGATTAATGTCACGCCCTCGATTTTTAACGTAAATATAAAGTATTTTCACAAGTAAACCCTTGCAATATTGTGTACGAAACTCAAAAGATTACTGTATTTTCATTTTCCACAATTATAGTTCCATGTCCATTAGATTTCCAAAATATTAGATTATCGGCTCTACGACCCAAAATTAACAAAAGTATCAAATCTAAAGAGAGTTAAGGGTTTACAAATATTCCTTAATCAAAAGAAATATAACTTAAGTTACAAATACATCTTTCAAAAAAAATTTACAAAAATGAATAGGTAACTTTTTTGGTTAGCTTCCAAAAAGGGATTTCCACACTCCAAGCATTCCAGTCATGCAAGCAACTGATCTGTGTTAGCACATGAAAACGATATAAGGCTTGAGTTACACTAGCCTAGTAAAAAAATCTACGCAAACTCTATATGCAAATGAGTAATACGGATGAACAAATGATAGAAATC
Organism: Rhododendron mucronatum var. ripense; assembly: GCA_019656295.1. Lineage (NCBI taxonomy): Eukaryota > Viridiplantae > Streptophyta > Magnoliopsida > Ericales > Ericaceae > Rhododendron > Rhododendron mucronatum. The sequence continues at coordinate 752,104 of BPLT01000173.1, forward strand.
AAACGACAATGGATGTAAGCACAACTTATCATCATCAAAGTGTCCAACTATCACCAATCTTTCTTCTCGACATACTTTTAACTCTTGTTAATTCTATTCGTGTCTCAACATCTCGTATATTTTATGTGTCTGAGCCTAAACACCTGCGGGGCTAATTATGGGATCCTGATATCCTCTACCAAGCACCCACCTTGTAGGTTAGGCCTTAAGTGTTCAATACGAGTATTAGATCCTGTCGAGCCAATTACGGGATTCCGATATCCCTACCAGGCACCCACTCGTCGATGGGCCCCGAGTGTTCGCGTGTCGTTCACATGCTTATGTGTATCGTTTGTATTTCAACTTGCAATAATGCACATTTCACATTTCTTGACTTAACAAATTCATTCAAGTCCATCGGAAACCACTCTTGTGTGAAATAAATAATACTCTCCCAAACACTTGAAAGAATGCATAGACAAACCCATTCGAATTGATGAGAAGCTCCAAAAAAATGATTTGGAAGACATAGGAAAAAACAGCTCCTCGACACTGTGCCTACCAGTAGCTGAATGAGTTCTACCGGTAGAAGAGAAGAATTCTGCACTTGACCTATCGTAGGTGAAAGTTCGTACAGATAGAAACTGGAAACAGAAAGGCCAATATTTTGAACGTAACAATCTTGTACTTGTCTTGCCGGTAGAAGAAAAGTGCCTATGGTAGGTGAATGAGTATTTTGAGCAGCTAGAGTACGTTTGAGCTGGTTAGGAAATAATTTATCACTTGTCCTGCCGGTAGGGAGAGAGTCTTTTTGGCGATTTTGACAGGATATTCAAATTTCGATCCAATCTCAATAACGACCAATATAAGCTCAAAGATGGCACTAGAACACTCAAATAACATATAAAAAGAGGTAGAATTTCCCTACCTTGAGTATCCAAACCGAAATCAAAGAGATTGAGCAAGCCCTAACTTCCGAAATCCAAACTGAGCCAAATAAACCATACCGAGCTTTATCCAATGTGATACAAGCCCGAATATGCAAGTAGAAGATGGTATATAATGAGGTTGATTGTTGTGGATTTTGAGTTTGGGGGTGAGTTTTTGGGTGTGGGAGTGAGTGAGATAGAGAGAGCCAAGAGAAGGAAGAGAGAGACCGAGAGATGGAGAGAGGGGGGGGAGGAATGGGAAATAAAATTCCCTGCCACACACACCACACACATGCACAATATACACTAACACCCATGTTTTTCAAGTCTTTGCACATTTAACCTCTAGACTCACATTTACGTCATTTTCACCATTTTTCCTCAATTATAAACGTTAAAATGAAATAAAGAAAATTATAGGTCTCTATATTCAACCCTTCTTAAAAAAATTTCATCCTTAAAATTTAAATAACCATGCTCACTAAGTCATGCACTAGATAGATATGCTACAAGTTAAACTTCAAAACACTTCAATCTTGAGTACTTACATTGGTATTTATGCCAAAAACAAATGCGGATATTTCTCTCTAACCTCATCTTCCCTTCCCCAAGTCGTTTACTCGCTACCCTGACTGTTCCATAATACTCGCACGTACTAATGGCATCGTCTTACCTCTAAACACTTGGTCGCGCGAATGTAGGATACATATCGGTTCTTCCCCATAAGACGCTTCGGCTTCTAACTTGAGTTCGGACCACTCTAACACATGCAATGGATTCGGTTTGTTTTTCCTCAACATAGACCGTGGAACATGTCATGTACACCCGATAACCTCGGTGGCAAAGCCAAACGATATGCTACCTCCCCATTCTTCTCAATGATGTCGAATGGCCCGATATAACGGGGCGATAGCTTTCCCTTTTTCTCGAAATGAGACAAACCTCTACGCAGCGATACTTTAAGGAATACATGATCCCCTTCTTCAAACAACAACGGGCGACGACGACAATCTGCATAATTCTTTTGCCTACTTTGCGCGATCAACAATCTTTGGCGAATCACCTTAACTTGTTCGGTCGTTCTCTCTTGAGCTATCTTAAGGCGTTGGCGAATTGCTTTCATACTCTCGGAGGTCTCCTTAATTAATCATATCCAGTCCTACAAATGTAGCCTCTCCCAATTCGGTCCAACACACCCGGCGTTCAACACGGTCTTCCATACAAAGCCTCATACGGTGCCATTTCGATACTAGATTGATAGCTATTGTTGTACGCGAACTCGACTAATGACAAATGATCCTCCCAACTACCCCGGAAGTCCATAACGCAAGCTTGAAGCATATCTTCCAAAATCTAAATCGTTCTCTTGGATTGTCCATCGGTTTGAGGATGATACGTAGTACTAAATAAAAGATTTGTGGCCAAAGCGGCTTGCAAAGTCTGCCAAAAATGCATGGTAAACCTCAAATCTCGATCGAACACGATGGATACGAGAATCATATGAAGGTGAATAATCTTTCGAATATACAAGCGGCTAAGCGTATCCACGGAATCGGTAACCTGAATAGGTAAGAAATGAGCGGTCTTAGTCAAACGATCCACGATTAGCCAAATAGTGTAATGCCCCCTCGGCGATCTCAGTAAACTCGTAACGAAATCCATGGTCACATTCTCCCATTTCCACTCGGCTACAGGCAATGGTTATAACTCCCCCGTGGGTCGTTGATGTGCTTTCACTTGTTGGCATGTGAGACACTTAGACACGAAAATCACAACATCCCTCGTCATTCTGGACCACCAAAATTGCCTACACAAGTCATGATACATCTTCGTCCCTCCCGAATGAATGGCTAACGGAGAATGGTGAAACTCTCGCAAAATTTTCTCCAGACACGAAACGGGTTCAAATAACTTTCCTTGATAACGCAAACTCTGATCGACGTGGATCATCCACCCTTCTTGAGCGTTTCCATTAAGGAATTTAGTACGAAGTTCCTCTACTTCCTCATCATCTTGTTGAGCCTCAATTACTCGAATCGATAAAGTCGGTTGCACCGTCAAGTTACACGACGTGACCCATCCCCAAACATCCTCAAAGTGCATGGCATAGAAGCCCAAATCTTTCATTGCTTTCGCTCGTGAATCGCTAAGCTCGCAAGGTGTGTCAGTTTTCTACTCAATGCATCCGCCCCAACGTTCACTTTCCCTGAGTGATATTGTAATTTGAAGTCATAATCCTCCAAATGCTCCATCCAACGGCGTTGACGCAGGTTAAGTTCTTTTTGAGAAAACAGATATTTCAAGCTTTTATGATCGGAAAAGACCTCAAACTTTTCACCGTACAAATAATGGCGCTAACTTTTCAAGGCGAAAATGATGGCCGCAAGTTCTAGATCATGTGTCGGGAAATTTTGCTCGTGAGTTTTCAACTGTCGCGACCCATATGCTACTACTCGCCCCGCTTGCATCAGCACGCACCCTAATCCCTCCTTAGACGCATCACAATACACGGAGTAGTTACCTCCACGTTCGAGAACAATCAAAACCGGAGTGGTAGTCAATCGCTTCTTTAACTCTTCAAAAGCTGCCTTACACGAGTCACTCCAAATGAAATGGCTCCCCTTACGTGTCAATCTATTCATCGGTGCCGCTAAACAAGAGAAGTTGAGAACAAAACGACGGTAATACCCGGCCAAACCCAAGAAACTACGGATTTTGAACACAATCTTCGATCGCTGCCAATTCATGATTTTGACTCTATCTTTCCCGAATCAATAGACACTCCACCTTTCGAAACCACGTGACCCAAGAATTTGACTTCGAATAACCAGAACTCACACTTACTTAGTTTAGTGTATTGCTGGTGCTCTCTCAAGAGTTGAAGAACAATGATAAGATGAGATTGATATTTTTCCTCCGTATGCGAGTAAATCAAGATGTCGTCCACAAAGACAATGACAAAACGATCAAGATAAGCACAGAAAATACAATTCATCAAGTCCATGAACATAGTTGGGGCATTCATCAATTCAAAAGGCATAACAATGAATTCATAATGGCCATAACAAGTACGAAATGCGGTTTTAGGAATATCCTCCTTCCGAACTCTCAACTAATGATAACCGGACCTCAAATCGATTTTAGAAAAGTAAGTCGCATCTTGAAGTTGATCAAACAAATCATCGATTCTAGGCATGAGATACTTATTCTTAATGGTGACTCGGTTTAAGTTACTATAGTCGATACACAAACGGAGTGAACCATCCTTCTTTTGTGAGAAAACAGCCGGCGCTCCCCTACAGAGATGTACGTGGACGAATGAATCCTAAGTTCTGCGATTCTTGCAATTGAGTTTTTAAGTCTCTCAATTTGGCGGGCGCGAAACGATACGGAGGTACGGAGATAGGAACGGTACCGGGAAGTAAATCGATAGAGAATTCAATCTCTCGCTCGGGAGGTAAACCAGGTAACTCTTTCGGAAACACATCCGGGAAGTCGCAAACCACCATGGGTAACCCCCCACGCACATAGGCATCTCATCTAACGTCAAACTGGCCAATAATGAGTAAACCGACTCTAGCTCATGAGACCCACATAAATACGGTTCCAACGGTTCCCAATGCTCCCCAAAGAATTCGAAACAAGGACCCACGGGAGGACAAACACGAACCCGACGGTTGAAACAATCGATGGTAGCATGAAATGTAGATAGCCAATCCATTCCCAAGACAAGATCAAACCCCAAAATTCTCAAAACAATGAAGTCAAACACGAAGTGACGATCACGAATAACCAACTCACAATATCGACAAATACAATCAAGAGGCGTTCTACCCCCTAGAGGTATTTCGATAAACAAAGGAGGACTAATACTTTCCGTTTCGAATTCCAACACACACAAAAAAGATGAAGCATTGAAAGAATGCGATGCGCCAGAATCAAAGAGTACTTTAGCAAGGGAGTTGAACAAAAGAAATGTACCCCTGACAATAGAAGTCTCTGGAGCCTGAGTAGAGGTAAGTGGAATAACAGAAGTGATATTGTAAGCTCGCCCTTGGGTACCCTAACATTGCACCAAACCTCCCCTCTGACAAGAACTCTGAGCAGGCTTGGAAAAACTCGCTCCCTTATCAACCCTAGAACTCTAAACCGACGTAGTCTGGCGGAAGTGAGGTTGCTGCTGCTTCTGAGTACCCCTAAACTGCTAGCCCACATTATGCCCCATTCCCGGTTGCTACACAGAACTCGACTCACTGCGCACTCCCGACCCCTGAGGTCAGTTCCTCACTAGATGATCCGTCTTCCCACAAACATAGCAAGCTTTTGAGAGGTGCGAACACTGAGCACAAACATGTCCAGATTGGTTGCATTTGTAGCACATGGGCTGAGGTCTAGACAAAGCACCTCTAGTCCTCAAAGAAGAAGATGGCGACCTAAGGTTCAACGAACTACCTTGCGGTTCCTAAGATGGCTCCCTTGGCCTTTTCCTCCCCTAACTCCCAAAGCTCCCCGATGAAGAACTCACACTCACGATTGGTTGTCTTGGTTCCCAAACTCCCTTATTCCATTGCGCTTCTTTCGGTACCTCAATACTCCTCGCACACTCAACTACCTCGGCATATTTTGTCTTGCGTTGCACTATTACCATCCTCCTAAAGGTATTATGCAGCCCTTTCTCAAAGTGTCTACGTTTTCTTTCCTCCGTCGCCGTAAAACGAGATAAGGATTGGAACTTCTGTGCATACTCCAACACAGTCATGCGGCGCAAAATGAGATAAGGATTGGAACTTCTGTGCATACTCTAACACAGTCATGCTTCCTTACTCTAACTTCTCAAATTGATCCCTCAAATTTTCACATGAGGTTTCCAGAAAATTCTATTCCTCAAAGAGTGTCTCAAATTCAGCCCAAGTCAAATTATCAACATCTGGTTCATTTGCTTGAGCCGCGGTCCTTGTCGCTCTTCTCACATCCTTCCTTGACTCCAAGACAGATTCCCACTACTCGTCGGCCTCCCCAACTAACTGAACAGCCACAATACCTACTCTGATGTTGTCTTCGGTGATATTGAGAGCTTTAAAGAGTTTACAAATTTGAGCTAGCCAGTGGTCAGCTACCAAAGGGTCGCTACTAGTCCCATCAAACACCGGAGGGTTTCTACGACTGAACTCTCGCATCGCTACTATGGCCCAATCTTCGGCATTCTCTCTAGGAGCTTGGTTTAAAAGATTTGCAGCTGTAAATGCTGTGACAAGGTCCTTAGCAAATTGATTCTAAACGAGAGGTACTCCTGCTCCCCGACCGGCCCCAGCCCCTAGATTCTCCCATGCTGACTAACCTCATCCTTAAGAGATACCCCACGGCCACGACCACCCCGATCTCCAGCCCCAACATGTCTATCACATGTCTTTAGAGGCATCTTACTATATGATATAAAAAAGGAAAAACTATTAACCATAACATTGTTACTATGAGGTCAAAGCCCCCAACTTTCCAACAAGGATTAAAAACTCTACACCACTCTACGATAACGAAAATACGATGTCAAGTACTCATGAATGTTAGTCACATAGGCATGCACAAGTTACGTTAGAAGGCAATACATTTTGGACCCATGAGACGAAACGCCTCCCCACAGTCTTTAGGTGTTCCAAACCTATGTTTTGATACCAAGTTATCATGCCCTCGATTTTTAACATAAATATAAAGTATTTCAACAAATAATGCCTCGCAATATTCTGTACGAAACCCAAAAGATTACTGTATTTTCATTTACCACAATTATAGTTCCATGTCCATCAGATTTCCAAATATTACATCATCGGCTCTTCGACCCAAAATTAACATCAAATCTCAAGAGAGTTAAGGGTTTACAAATATTCCTTAATCAAAAGAAATATAACTTAAGTTACAAATACATCTTTCAAAAGAAATTTACAAAGATGAATAGGTAACTCCTTTTGTTAGCTTTCAAAAAGGTATGTCCACACTCCAAGCATTCTAGTCATGCAAGCTACTGATTCAAGTTAGCACCTGAAAATGATAAAAGGCTTGTACTATACTAGCCCAGTAGAAAAGTCTACGCAAACTCTAAAGGCAAATGAGTAATACGGAAGAACAAATGATAGAAATCAAACGACAACGGATGTAAGCACAACTTATCATGATCAAAGTGTCCAACTATCACCAATCTTTCTTCTCAACATACTCTTAACTCTTGTTCATTCTATTTGTGTCACAACATCTCGTATCATTTATGTGTCTGAGCCAAAGCTCCTGCCGAGCCAATTATGGAATCTCGGTATCCCCTGCCAAGCGCCCACCTTCTAGGTTAGGCCTTGAGTGTTCAATATGAGCATTAGCTCCTGCCGGGCCAATTATGGGATCCCGATATCCTCTCCCAGGCACCCACCCGTCGATGGGCCCCAAGTGTTAGCGTGTCATTCACATGCTCATGTGTATCGTTCGTATTTCAATGTGCAATAGTGTACATTTCACATTTCTTGACTCAATGAATTCATTCAAGTCCATCGGAAACCACTCTTGTGTGAAACAAATAATACTCTCCAAACACTTGAAAGAATGCATAAATAAACCCATTAGAATCGATGAGAAGCTCCAAAAAAGTGATTTGGAAGATGTAGGAAACAGCAGCTCCCAGACACTGTGCTTACCGGTAGGTGAATGAGTCCTACCGGTAGAAGAGAAGAATTCTGCACTTGACCTACCGGTAGGTGAAAGATCATACCTATAGAAACTGGAAATAGAAAAGCCAACATTTTGAACGTACTTGCCCTACCAGTAGGTGAAAGTTCCGACCGGTAGAAACTGGAAACAGAAAGGCCAACATTTTGAACGTAACAATCTTGTATTTGGCCTACCGGTAGAACAAAAGTGCCTATCGGTAGGTCAATGAGTATTTTGAGCAGCTAGAGTACGTTTGAGCTAGTTAGAAAATAATTTCTCACTTGTCCTACCGGTACCGGTAGGAACTTTTCCTATAAGTAGGGAAAGTGTCTTTCTAACGATTTTGACAAGATATTCAGATTTCAATCCAATCTCAATAACGACCAATACAAGCTCAAAGATGGCACTAGAACACTCAAATAACATATAAAGAGAGGTAGAATTCCCTACCTCGAGTATCTAAATCGAAATCAAAGAGATTGAGCAAGCCCTAGCTTCCGGAATCCAAACCGAGCCAAATATACCAACCCGAGCTCTATCCAACGCGACATAAGCCCAAATAGACAAGTAGAAGATGGAGTTGAGGTTGATTGTCGTGGGTTTTGAGTTCAGATGTGAGTTATTGGGTATGGGAGTGAGTGAGATCGAAAGAGCCGAGAGAAGGGAGAGAGAGACCGAGAGATGTGGGGGGGGGGGGGGGGGGGGGGGGGGTGGGGAATGGGAAATAAAATTCCCTGCCACGCACACCACACACATATACACTAACACCCATGTTTTTCAAATCTTTGCACATTTAACCTCCACACTCACATTTACGTCATTTTCACTTTTTTTTTTCTCAATTATAAACATGAAAATTAAATAAAGAAAATTACGGATCTCTGCAATTAAACCATTTCTACGAAGAATAAAGTAAGTATCTTATCATTACATACTTGATCTGATGTAAAATATCATTATAATAATGAATCTGCATCCCGATGAAGGGCTTTCAAAACTCGAAAAACCTAAAAATTTACGAGAATGGTTAAAACACTAATCACAACAAAATGAATGGTATCAATCGCCGTGATTGTGCAGCAGTTATTTGGCTACTATACATTAGACTATAGAATAAGACATTGGTTTAGAAACAAGCAAATTAAATGTATAGATTCTAATGGTACGTAGTTGCTGTCTCATTTTTTCGAATGATCAATCTAAACCGTTAGGATTTAACATCTTATCAATTATATTATTCTCGCCAAAATCAGTGATAATCTGATATCGGCAACTACATGATCATAACATATTCGGTAGTTCCAGAGGTATTAAAATCCTATAGTGCACAAATCGAGAGCCACTTGAGCTATTTCTTAAAATCGGAACTGTCTATGTTTTACATAAGAAGGATCAAATCATTCCTGTCAAAAATGAAGTAAATCTCTTATCATTACATATTTGATCGAACATAATATATCATTCTAATAATGAATTTTCGTACCAATGAAAAAATTTATACCCAACGGCGATGCACTTCGCGTTGCCAATTGTGAAGATTGCCGGTGCCAAATATCCTACCAAAAAATTTGCCCTTTGGTGAAATCAAAGTGTGTCGCCAATACATACCCAACAGCGATGCACCTCGCGTCGCTGAATGTGAAGAGTTTTGGCAACATCAAAATATGTCGCCAATGCATATCCAACGGCGACGTATTTTTGTTGTGTCGCCAATCCTTGTAGCCGAATGTGAAAATTATTGGCAACATCAAAGTGTGTCGCCAAACATACCCAATGGTGACGTATTTTTGGGTGTGTCGCCAATTCTTGTTGCCAAAAGTCAGATTTGTTGTAGTCATGGCCGTTATCACAACAATGGACGGATAGAAATTGGTTGTGTATTGTGTTTTACATGCACAACAGCTGTGTGTGTAGCACTTACGCAAAAATGCTACTCATACAACAATTTAAACACAATCTCTCACATATATGTGGGACTCACATATGTATGTGAGAGATTGTACGTGTGGATCACATATGTATGTGAGAGGTTGTGTTTAGATTATTGAGTGTATAGCATTGTTGATCAACATATATAAGTACCAACATATAAGGTGCTACTGATCAATTTGGTATGAATAGTTTTGTGAAGCTGTCTCATAAAAGTAATTACTACTTTAATTCATAATTAATCTCACGGGTCCCACATTGGTAATAAGAGGAGACAGTCTCATTTTCGTGAGATACACATGATTTTCGAATTCTAAATAGTATATTATGAGCGTCATTCATTGCGTAAGAGAGACACAATTCGTCATTTTTGAAGAAGGGACGAATTGTACGAGGAAGCCTACATATTTCGAAACATGGGAATCAAAAGTCAAACCTACGTCTATTCAAAAGAAAAAAAATTCAAACCGGTGAGCCGTCATTTTCTGTTCTTGACTGATCACTAGTGATCATAGTGATATATACTCCATCGTGCCAATGAAGGAAGCCTACATATTTAGACGGCTAGACCACGTTTATATACACGTTTGAACTCCCACTAAACATACAATACGTTTTTTTCTTTTTTGGTACTGATTTAAGTAGATTACAAAAGAGCTGCTGTTTGAGCTCGGCTTATTTGAAATTCAGTGAACTCGAACTCTGCTCGAGCTCAAATTAAGCCCTAGTATTCTACTTCAAAATTTTGCTTGATTTGTATTTTGACAACTTGAGCTCGGTTCAAGTATATCAAATGATCTAAGGAACCAAGCTTATTTACATGCAAGTATTGAGTCAGAGGGGGGCTGGTAGGGCTGTTGCCTACCCTATAATTTTTAAAAACCCTACTTTTACATTTAAAATAAAATTATCGTCCATTTTTTTTAATATGTATATTTGTCCTTCATATGCAAAAAAATTCTAGCTCCGTCTCTGTTTACATGAGTCGAGCTAGAGTTAGCTCCTGGTTGGCTCATTTCCTAAACTGAGCCAAAAATTCTATTCAAGCTCGGATCATATGTTAAGAGAACCAAGTTCATCAAGGCCCTTAATGAACCAAGCCTTGAATTGCTTGGTTAATTTTCAGCCTTAATTATATGGATCAAGTCTGTGGGGGGCTAATTTCTCCGTGAACTTCTTGAACCTCTTTCTTGTCCATTGAATAGTGGAAGAATGGTAATGATCTTTGAGTACCTGCAGAATTGGAGATGGTTGTTCCTCCGGAAAAAAGCTCCGACGAACTAGTCAGTAAGTGGAGGAGGAGGGAAGAAGTTTGGTAAAAGATTTGCTTAGGAAAGAAAGAAGTGTAGTTGAGAGATTCTAAACCTTTTCCCAGGAGGAGGTTCTCCTCTATTTATAGGCAAAAGTGTTTGAATGCTCTACAGGCTAGCTCTTCCACCCACGTGCTTAGCCACGTTTGGATGACGTCACGAGTTAGAGACAATTAATGAATGTCGCTTCTTGGGAATTGTGGAGCTGCATTAGTCAGCGTCAGAGAAGTCACATCAATCAGGGATGTCACTTTGCTTATCAAAGAGGTTCTCACACGTATCCCTTGGAAGCTTCTAGAAGGTTCTGGAACAGCGGTCTCCGAACAAAGTTAACTTCACCGAACAAACGACGAGTCAAAGAAAGACAAACTTCACCGAACGATAAAGAATGTAACCGAACGAAATAGATTTCATATCCTTCGGCAAAGACCACGAAGCACAGTTGAGCATCCTGACCCCATCTATCCTTCGGGAAATGATGTAAGATGCCTAGATGTGTCCCTACCTGAAGATGGACTGAAAGGGCCGAACGATGAGTCCAACTCTATGCACCCCTTGTGAACCATTTGAACCGTTGAATATTTCACCCCACTACAATAGCCCCTCAACTCCTGCTTTCCAAGCTCGGACGGGAAGGAGGAGTTGAAAAATAGTGGTCGAAGAAAGATACTTGGCAGATCCACCCCCGAACAAAAGCCTTGTGTCAAATGTCAAGTCGCCAGGCACATGACCTCCATTTAATGCTTTTGTAACCATCGCAAATTATGCCACGCATCTGCCTGCCATTGGACAACGATACGGTGCACCCCATCAGTCCCCACGTGTCAATCATCGATGGAGACATCAATCTCCCCCCTAAATCCAACGGTTGGGGGTTCGGCACCACTTCGAATTCCGCCATAGGAATAAAAGGTGAAGGGTGGAAAGAGAAAATCACTTTTCCTCTCCACCTTTCAGACGCTTCGACTGTACGACGGCATCCAAACTCAGAAAACTCACAAGTCCCTGAAGATTTGAAGATTTTGTCTAGAAATTCTCCTTGATTTGAGGTATCTTCTAATTCTTGATGTTTTTCTCTGCATTCCAATTGTTTTGTGCATATTTTTGGCCAAGAAATTGGGCCTTTCTTTCTGCTTTGACTGGAACCGTCGCCTGAGTACTATAGATTAGGTTGATGATGTTCATGTGTTCTTCTGAACGCATGTGTATCTTCAACCCGTGTTCTTCCGAACACCCACAAAATTTCATTTCCCGTTTCGAAGAGAGCTGAAGAGTGAGAACAAACTGAATGACCTTCTAGCCCTTTGTCGACGCACGCTAGAATCCCTCACTCGGACCTCCTGTATGACAAATAGTCATTCGAAAAAGTAGAAACGCTTGAAAGAATCTTACCACCGAACGTAGGCACATTAGGAATTTTGACCACGCAATTCACTAACGGTCTAATCCCTTGCACTAAGGTTTTTAAGTATGGAGTCCCCACATTCAACTTCATCCGAAGAGTCGTACCGTTCGGTGGAGAGCACATCGTAGGCGCTAAAAGAGTGGCTCTAGAAATCGTTGAAGTCATCAAACATCTAGCTCGGGGTTACCGAGTCCGAGAGAGCCGTGAGGAACCCAGTGGTACAGTGGGGGTCGATTATCCTGCTCGAGTCGTCCGGCTCCGAACGATGGGTCCTGACAACGAAATTATAGACCTCGAGGATGAACCTTTGGAAAATGGGATGGACATTCCGACGGAAGAGGAGGGCGAGGCTGAGGACGGAGCCGAAGAAGGGGAATCCTAGAGAGACGCTGCTGAAAGAGAGATGCCGACGGCCTCGTCGAGCCAAGCAGAGGAAGAACGTGGAGCCGTCGGATCATCGTCCCAAAAACCAAGGAAAAGAATGAAGATAGTTCCCCAAGATCCAGACTTGATCCCTGACTGAACAGGAAAGGACCCTTGCCCCTACTGGAATTTCTTCGGGAGCCAAGAAGGAATTAACGACTTTCGACGTGATTACAATGTCCCAGATGATGTTGTGATCACGCCTGTCCCGGGCTCCCGAATAAGGTTCAGCTATGAGCACATCACTATTCCTTTAATGGCAATCACCGAAGGAGGACTTCGATTCCCAATGCTCAGGGTCCTAAGAGGGATCCTGTACTGATTCGCGCTCACCCCGTGCCAACTGAGCATGAATTCCTACCGCATCATTCACTCGGTAATCAAACTTGCCGACTTGAAGATGTATCCGCTCGAGGCCCATCACCTATTCAAAAATTACACGATGTCGCGGAATATAAGATATTCCCGATAATATCTACGCTCCCAAAGGAATATGGCGAAGATCATTCCTGGGGGAATGTACGACTCAGAGAAGTGGGCCTTGGACTACGTCGAGGTTCGGGGATATTACCAATATCCTCCCTTCGAGTATGGGAGGTTTGAAGTTGCCAAACGCAGGGAGCACCCCTATAAGCATTTTCTTTTTTGCATTCTTCCTTTACTAATTTTGATATTGTTGCTATTCTGATATCTCTCGTTCTTCCATTCGGTAGACACTCCTAAGATCAAATAGGACTTGCTTAAAGAGGCCAAAGGTTACGGACTTGCAGCTGCTCTTTTCACTATTCCGTGGGAAGAACGGGACGCTCCAACCATCCTTGCCTACAAAGCAGCCTACGGAGGAAGGATCCGAAGGAAAGGTGCCGACAAAGAAGAACAAATTCCTGAGGATCTAGCAGAAATTCCCGAAGAACTTTGCCCAAGCGAAGATAGGCCACTCTGAGGGCTAATTCGACAAGCAACCGAAGAAACTTTAGCTAAAGAAGAAGAGGAAACAATGCCTCCCCGATGCTTGAAGGCTATTCTTCAAAAGAAACTGCAAGAGAAGGAGAGAGCAAAAGCCGAGCTTAAGAAGTCCGGAGCTCCAGAAGCTTCGGGCTCCGTTCCGAGCCAAAAGGTCCCTCCTCCCCTTCAATCTCAAAAGTGTCCCCCTACTGCTTCCAGTTTGCCGAAGGGAGCACCGGCCAACAAAAGGTCCAAAACAACATCGTCCACCGAGGCTGGAGGTGCGGCGATGAAAGCGATGGGGAAGGAGAAAGAGAAGGTGACAAGCGATGAAGGCATTCCATGGACGTCAAGCTTTATCACTCCTGACAAAAAATAGATACTTAGATTTGATGGCTTGCGGGAAGATCCTTCCTTTGCTCTTACCCTACTGTCTGGGCTAGGGTTACCGAAGGATATCCAAGCTCCTCCCTCCCTCAAAGCAGCTCTGACCGAGTATTACTATCATGCTGGGAGAGTAAGTCTGTTCGATATTAAATAAATTTCCTTTACTGTTTGTTTCTTACTCTCCTGGGATAACATGCGTTCGTTCTTCACAGGCCACCCCAAAGTTCTGAATACCATTTCTGACAGAGTACCGGTTTTCTTATTGATACGGTACGTACGGGTACCGGTCTGATACCGGGTACCGTTTCGGATTTACCGCAACTATAATTATATATAATTATAACTCAAAATTTTTTTCGATACCATGCAATTCCTTCTATAAAAAATATTCATAAGTCAATAAATTTCAAGTAATTGACTTTTCCTCTTTCCAACAAACCCATTTCTTCAAATAAAAAAAAAACAAACCCATTTCTTCTCTTCCTTTTTAAAATCGGAAAATTACTGCACTTGGACAGTTGGACCACTTCCATTCCCAAACCATGTGCCAAAACCACTGGTTTTGTACACATAAAAAAATCCACAGCTTTTTTAACTTTCCCCAATCCAACAAAATGCTCACTCTCTCTTCTCTCTCTCTCTCACTCTCTCCTCAGACAAACGAAAACCCAGAGGAACACCCGCTCGAGTCTTCCTCTCTCTTTTCTCTCTCTCATACTTACAGTCTTACACGGTTACACTTACACCACTCCATTTTCCAGCCACGGTCGGACAAGCTGGAGAAGACCACAAGGAGCCACTTTTTTTCCCGATTTCCTCTTTTCACTTTTTTTTCCTTCTATTTCTCCATTTTCTCCACTGTCTGGAGCGAAATGGCCTTGTTTTGCAAAATTCTGGCCGGAATCTCCGGTACCTCCATCTCGTCCGAGATCGGCCGGAATCGCCGGTAACATCCGAGATTAGAGCTGGAACGGTATTTGAGGTATAAGTTATTGGTTTTACGCAAATCCGGTACGTACCGGCCGGTACGGTATGGGATTAACAACCTTGGGCCACCCAGTCCATTATGGGTGTGAACTTCCATCTCACCGAACATGAAAAGAAGAGAAAGCTGATGCTACAATCGCTTCAAGTTAACAAAGACGTGACCGAAGAATACAAGAAGACCTGGGAGGAATCCGAAGCCGCTCACTAGTCTTTGGAAGCACAAGTGGCCAACCTCAATGACTTAGTCAAAGGGAAGCAGGACTCAGCAAAGAAAACCAGAGCTGAGGGAAAGGTTGAGGGGCTGGCTGAAGGAAGAGCTCTGGGCAGGGAAGAGATGAAGAAGAAGATGGAGGTGGAGCTGACAAGGGAATACGATAGAGGGTACTTCGAGGGTGGGGAGGCTGCCGTCGACGAACTGGTGGAAGTCCAGGCTGAGATTAAAGAGGCCCAACACAAGGAGAGCTTCATTCTCGGATACAATAGAGGCCTAGACGACGCTGGGGTGGAGCCCGATGATGAACGAAGGACCATGGTTGAGGTTCCTCCACTAGCATCCGCCGAAGCCGAAACAATTGAGCCAACAACTGACCCCGTCGAAGCTGCTGCTGCCCAAACACCAGCGGACAATCCTGTCCAGTCTCCACCTCTTGCTCCCCCAGAAGCTTGAACTTTTGTTTATGTTGTTTTTTTTTTTTTATTTGAGATGGTCGGAGCCGAACAATTAGCCTTCGCCAAACCAAAGTTTGTAAGTAAGACAGGTTTTTGGATGGCATCGAACGATTCACCATTGCCATGCCTTTGAAATGTTATGGAAGTGTTTACGAAAAATGTACAAGTCTTTTTACTCGTTTCAATGCCATTTCAATGCATCTGTGAATGTTTGTATATTTACTGGCGCTCGGATCAGTCGTGTATCATTTCACATGCCAAACAAATTTTATTGCTCAATTATTGGAAGAACATATTTGCTCAATTCGAAAGAACATGTGAAATTTTTGAACTCATTGAAATCGTATGAATGCCTGTAATTGGTACTGGCACGCGGAGTAGTTATTCAATACATGTATGCCAAACAAATTTTATAAGTTGCACAAGTCATTTTAGTCGGTTATGTATGTATCCCCACATAGACCCATATAGAAGCCCCCTGTATTATTGAATTACCGAAGAATAGAAGCGAAAATTCAAGAAGACAGATGAATGGGTATCAAACAATGTGGCCAAACGAAAGTACTATCGAGGGCTTCGAGAATTTTGCCCGAACGAATAAAACACTGAAGGCTACGAGGATTTTGCCCCAATCGAGTTGAGGACCGAGGGCTACGAGAGTTTCGCCCAAATTGAGTAAAATACCGAGGGCTACGAGAGTTTCGCCCAAATGAATAGAATACCGAGCCTCAAGGCAATAATGCGGGCTAGATGGAATACCCATATGGTGTTTGGATGGAGAAAATCGAGATTCTATTAACAAAGGGCCCAAAGGCTTACAATGGTGCAAGAAAGAAGAAAATAAGACTTGAGCTATCCATGGAACTTCCGAAGCTTCTGGGCGTTCCAGGGATTAGCAACTGGAGTACCATCCATCTCGGCAAGCTTGTAAACGCCGTGACCGATCTTTTCAACTACTCGGTAGGGACCTTCATAGGGATCCTTAAGCTTAGTTAACCTGCTGGCCTCAACAACCATCTGAAGAACCAGATCTCCAACCTAAAATGGCCGAGCACAAACATTCTTCTTATAGCCCCTAGTGACCTCTTGCTGATATGTGGCATGCCGAAGGTTGGCGTTGTCTCGAAGTTCTTCGGCGAAGTCTAATTTGGAACCCATAAGAGCATTGTTATCCACGGGGTGTAAGTTTTTCATTCGAACGGTAAGGATGAGGGTGGATAAGGGAAGAACAACTTCCATGCCATAGGCCATTGAGAATGGAGTACGGCTAGTGGACTGCCGAGGAGTAATGCGATAGGCCCACAAGACATGAGGAAGTTCTTCAACCCATAAACCGAGCTTCCTATCCAAGCGACGCTTTAGCCCCCGAGTGATGGTCTTGTTCGAAGCTTCTACCTATCCATTGCCTTGAGGGTACGCCTCCGAAGAGTTGTGGATGGTGATATGAGGCTTCTTATAAAGGGCTTTGATGGCGGCCGCAATGAATTGGGAGTCGTTGTCAAATAAAATAGCATATCGGACTCCGAACCTTGAAATGATGTGCTTCTAAATGAAACGCTCCACGTCGCTTGCTGTTGTCTTAACCAAAGGTGAGGCTTCGACCCACTTTGTGAAGAGGTCGGTGGCAGTAAGCATGTATTCGAATCCTCCTGGCGCCCTTGGCATTTTGCCAACGATGTCAAAAGCCCAAACCGCGAACGGCCATGGACTATAGATCATTTTGAGAGGAAAAACAGGCTGGTGGATAAATGGTGCTTGCTTTTGGCACCGAACGCAACGCTTCACATAATCCTCGGATTGTTTAACCATCTTCAGCCACCAATACCCTTGGGTTAAGGCTCGGTGCGCCATGGTACGCCCTCCCGAATGAGCCCCACAACTTCCCGAGTGAAGCTTATCGAGGACATCCTCCACTTGAGCTTCATGCACCACCCGCAAGTCCGGGCCAGTGAAAGTTCTTCGATAGAGGTTTCCGTTGGATCCAAAAAATAGTTGGCAGTGCGACAACGTATCTTGTGAGCTTCCTTTTTGTCCGGTGGGAGAGTTTGAGTTTACAAGTATGTGATGATTGGATCCATTTGACCGGGGCCGAGCGTGATGACGGCAACAGGAGTGACCGAGGGTTCGAAGCTGGGAGTTTTCACTTCGTCAAACACAATTGTGCGACTGCCCGAGGTCCTGTACACCGAAGCAAGACTTGCCAAGGCATCAGCATGCGTGTTATGTTCCCGTGCGATCCACTCCACTTCTACGCGGCCGAATTGCTTGAAAAGTGCCAAGACGTGACTAACGTTGGCATTCATACACTGGTCCTTCGCTTGGTAGTCGTCATTCAAATAGCCCACAATTAGCTGAGCATCGCAAAAGACATGAACCTAATCCGCGGCAAGCTAATGGGCAAGTTGCAAGCCCGCTATAAGGGCTTCATATTCGGCTTCATTGTTCATGGCCTGGTACCCAAAGGAAACAACGCTTTCATGGACAGTCCCAGTCAGAGAGACAAGAACCATCCCAGCCCCAACTCCATTGATATTCGAAACTCCATCCACCGTCATCTGCCATGCATCTCCCGAGAACAGCTTGCATTCTCGCGCGGGTCGTTTGGTGCCGAGCGTGTATCTGGAATGAAGGGACTCATTGGGTGGATTACTCCACTCCATTTGAGCTTCTTCTGCATAAATCCGAGCTTCCTCCACTGCGGTGGCCAAAGCGTTGGCTTCATCGTTCAATCCGGGCGTAAGCACGGCAAAGAAATCAGCCAAGGCCTGACCTTTAATGGCCGTTCGGGGCTCAAACTAGATGTCAAAGTTGGCTAAGTCTTGAGAGAACTTAAGAATCCGGCTTGATGAGTCTGTCTTCCGAAGCACAGATTCGAGAGGAAACTCAGTAAGGACCACAATCCTATGGCATTGGAAGTAGGGCAACAGGCTTGTTTTAGCCGAAACAAGAGCCAGTGCCAACTTTTCCATAGGCAGATACTTAGTCTGAGAGTCCGTCATCATTTTACTAAAGTAAAAGATTGGTTGGTGCTCCATCCCTTCTTTCCAAACGAGCATGGAACTGGTGGTGTGATCCGAGACAACGAGCTAAAGGTACAAGTCTTCGTCAGGGTGGGGTTTAACGAGGAGCAGAGCATGAGAAAGGTACTTTTTCAATGATTGCAGTGCCCTCTCGCATTCTTCGGTCCACACAAACCTTCAGCGGCTTGTCTTGATGGATTGAAAGAACGGTCGACACAGATCCCCCGAACGTCGGATAAAACGATTCAACGCCGCCACCATGCCGTTGAGTCGTTGCACTTTCGTGATTGTAGTTGCTGCTTGGAGGTTCTGCACTGCCGTGAGTTTTGTTGGATCTGCTTCTATGCCTCGGCGACTCACCATGTATCTGAGGAACTTGCCGGAACCCACCCGAAAGCACATTTGTCAGCATTTAGCCGCAATTTATGCTTCTTCAAAACATCAAAAACTGCGCCCAAATCCCGAAGATGATCCTGAGCAAGTTTAGGTGTTGCCCAAGCCACAGGTTTAGGTGTTGCCGACGAGGTAAAAGGAGTACTCGCAGATGTTCTACTCAAGAGGCAACAATTTCCTGAAACGTAAGTTTTATTCACATGGAGATAACTTCTTATATATTTTGTGCATTAGTAAAATAAATATGGCTTTGGAAAAAACTATAATCCTACTTATTCATCTTACTCTGTGCACCGGCCACATAAATAATGAATAAATAGTAAGGCGTCGCTTTATCAGATACTAATATGGACAAACTTCAAGTCTATTTTTTTTTCTTATCTTATTATTATAGACTATACTTGGGATTAATTAGGAACGTGACGTGCACATCTCAAGGTGATGCTCTAACGCAGCGGACTTAACAAAGAGATTAGTTACGTGCTAATCAAATGAATAATAGGTACTCGTAGCCACGAGCAGTTCTTGAATCTTCAAGAGAAAAAGACAAAGTCTGAATATTATTGATAAAAAGTTGCTTAAACATTAGGTTACAACCACTTTTATAGGAAAAAGGCTTAACCCTAGCAAAATCCTAACTCAAAAACGAAAATTCCCAAATTTGGGGAAAATAATAAAATTGAAAAAAGGACAGAAAAACACGACTTTCCCAAAAAGAATCAACTTCTACGGAATTATACGCTAAAAGTTATTAACGAAATCAATATTTCCTAAAACAGCAAAAATGTCCAATCGAAGGCCTAAACAAAGGAATTAGGCCGAAAAACACTATCAGTCACGAACTTAAGGGGGTGAGTATTGATCGCAGTGCGAAAATAAGTCAGCCCACCAAGTTTGGACCAGATCCAAGGTCGTCCGAAAGTTGCCAAATCGGGTAATTTGCAATTAAACAACGTTTGGGCTTCCGAGGCTTCGACCGGTCCAATTGATCATGAAATTGGACTTTCACGTGTTTTACATCATGCTCGAGCAGTAGAATAGCTATTTCTAGTTAAAACTAATTAACATGAAAGCACGCATTTGCAGGGAAGGAGACGTAAATGATTACCAGTGCTATCCTCCATTATTGTGGTTCTGTTTGTCTATTTTTGTGGGTAGTCGATGATCGACTAAGGAATTGTAGTGTGTGCTGGAAATGTGGTGTTTGTGGTGGTGGAGTTTGGTTCCTTGCCGTGTTTCAGGACTTCTCTGGAAGCAAACTTGATGAAGTGAATGGAAATGAAAGAAGAATAACAAAATGGACTTTATTATTCCCCAAAGTAGAAGTCAGTCGACTGTGAGAACACAATCGATTGGACAGTTACGTTACAAGCTACTCCTAGAGCGAGAAAAGTAAAGTACAGATAAAAAGTAGAAGCCTTTGGGCGATTGAGTGGGGTTCTAAATGTCTTCCGTCTTTGTATTTATAGACTTAAAATTCAAACCAGATAGGAATTCCCTCCTGTGATTTGAATTGGACGGTTACTGCCTTTGTACTTCCTCATCTTGCTCCACGATCTACATGGCAGTTATTTCTCTCACGTTCTCATTGTTGTAATTGCTTCAACTGCTTGTATTAACTGCTTTGCCCACGATCTGCTTGTAACTTGTTCTCAAAAATGTGTTCCGGATTTGGGTATAATTTCCAACCGTCGATCAGTCCACTCGACTTTCGTTAATAGGTATCATATTGATTTAAAATTAGTCTAAAACATGTTGACACGTGTCACATTTTGACCTAGTCGATCATAATAGACTAAATTACCAAATTATGGTGTAAACAGGTTCCTAGAAGCTTTACCATCCACACGCAACATCGATAGAGAAATCATACTAAAGAGCTTGAACAAGGATGGCTCTTTGTTTCACTCGCCCTCTGCAACAGCTTATGCTTTCATGGCTACAGGAGAGAGAAAGTGCAAAGAATACCTTGAGGGACTTGTTCGAAGATGTCCTCGCGGAGGTTGGTATTTTATAATTTGAAGAAGAAAATGATAAAATTAAAGGAGTATAAATGTTCGAAGAGAACAGGAGTGGAGTCAGAATTTCTGTCAACCTGTGTCATGTTGTTTTTTTTTTTTTTTAGAAACGGTAAATAAATACAGACCCGACAATAGATACATCGAGCAAACAGAAAGAGAAAGAGGAAAACCTAAGCTCTATGAAATAACACGAGTGCAAGAGGAATCCCAGAAAAGAGAAAATCCAATGAATAATTGGATAACGAAACAAAAATCTGGATTGGTTTTTTTCCTCTCAATGATGCTTTCTCTCTCCCTCTCGATGTATCCATTATTGAGTTTCTAATATAAAAAAAAATTTGCCTATCAAAAAAAATCCGGATAAGCCTACGAGCAACAAAAACCGGTGTAGGGTTTGGGGTTGTAGTTTTGGTGCTGATATAGGGTTTTTTTTTTTTTTTTTTTTGAACTAGAATATATAAATAGGCTGGTTGGGTTGAAATATCCTTTACTTTCGCATACATATATGTGGCCTTAAAAATCCTTTACTTTGGCATACATATCCCGGTGTTTTTTTTTTTTTTTTTTTGTGCCGATTTCTCGCGGGTACCCTTAAAATCACGTTCTGAACATATTGAGCGGCTCGGCTCATCAAAATTCGATCGGAAAAGGGGAGGTACGGACGGCTGTGGACAGGAAGAGGTTTGGACTTGACGAGCAAAATGTAAGCAATAAACTGATATATAAATCCCTCAAAGATCCAGCCAAAAAACAGGGGGAATCCAAAAATAATATATATATATATA
The DNA here is from genome assembly GCA_019656295.1 of Rhododendron mucronatum var. ripense. Lineage (NCBI taxonomy): Eukaryota > Viridiplantae > Streptophyta > Magnoliopsida > Ericales > Ericaceae > Rhododendron > Rhododendron mucronatum. The sequence continues at coordinate 773,973 of BPLT01000173.1, forward strand.
TATATATATATATATATATATATATATTTAGACAGCGTGGTGAGTGACATATTACGTGACTATTATAAAGTTAGTACTTGCATAAATACGGTCACGACGGTATTGCTTTATTTTCTCTATGATATAGGTATATGGTATTTCTGTACATATTTATGTAGGGGTAATGCTTTTGCAGGGAGCTTCTGTTGGTTTGTGCATAATGAAGACATCTTAGCTCATATAGAAAGAAACAGTGTGGATATTTCATGAGTGCAATGCTCAACATTTACAGAGCTACAGATCTTATGTTTTCAGGAGAAAATGAACTGAAGGAGGCAAGATCATTTGCAAGGAAATTGCTTGAGAAAAACATGAGAAGGAGATGTGAAGAAGATGGTCTTCTAGAGATGCCAAGCTTTCATGAAGTGGTAATTATTTGTTCAGCCTTCCTGTTTTGACCCAAACTTTTTTCAGAATAAACAACAAACCATGCACTTGATAGAAAGAAAGAAAAAAACAGCAAAATAAATTAAATACAAGGCTTTCAATATCTTTTACTACCCTTTTCTTCATCTTCTATGAACTTTTTCATTTTTTATCCAAATTTTTATATGCTTGAATTTTAATACTTCTTGTTGAAACGACTGATTAATCCAAAATTTTTTGAGAAAAGACAAATAATTTTTTGACACGCTAATCACACCCCTTGTTGTTTGCCTTATTGACAAAACATGTGATAGTATAATCCAAAAGTGTCCTATATTAAAAAATTCATCTTTTTATTATAGAATAAATAATAAAAAGCTTTCAATTCTGACCCTAAAAAAAGTTCTTTTGAGTAGTAAAAATATAAGTTATTTAGAAATTTTACAATTTTTTTTTTTTTAATCAAAACAGCTCCTATGATGGGTAAAATAAAGCCATTTTGATTCACACTATATAAGACTTGATAGTTTATTTTTTTTTACTTTATATTATCATCGATGGTGAATTTTTAGACATAAGCTACTTTTGGTTGATTGGATGACGTATATGGACAAATAATTATTTCTTGGGATGTCATTGGTGAAACGCACATAGAAATCAATGATGGTTATTTCTCATATGTGAGTAAGGTATCTGTCATCAAGGCAAACTGTAGCAAACTGTCGGTGAAATTTATCCCCAATCAAAACATCAAATTACTGCTCTTGTCTTTACATAAATTAAATTCTATCTAGGTAAATACTGTAGAATGCCCTAGCAAATATTCCACTGACAAGCAAATATTTGTGGTCCAGGACTTGAAAAAAATTCCAAGTCAATGAATTTCAAAAAAAAAAAAAAAACAATTCATGTACGTACCGTAAGAAAGACTGCGCCTATCAAATGGAACTCATGACCCAGGTACTCCAGCTGAATTGAATGATTTTCCAAGTCAATGAATCCCAACAAAAAAAAAAGGGCCATGTAAGAAAGACTGTGCCCATCGGAAGGAATGACGAAGCAAAAAGGCCTTTTGCATCTTTGTGTGAAGTGATCCGAAAACGCGCGAGTTTCGGCTGTACTTTCGTCCCCATCCCTATCAATATTATGCCGCGTTTCGGTTTCTTAAAAAAGAAACTTTTAGAAAATGTAGGTAATTTTAAGATCAAAAATTGTGTTTGAGATTGAAATTATGTCTTGGATGAGTTTCTTGAAGAACTCAAGAACACCAAGAATGAGAAAGAACAAAGAACAAACACAATGTTTTCTAGAGAGAGAAGTTGAAGGATGAAGGTTTGAGTTGAATGGCATGACGGGGGGTCCTATTTATAGTAAAAATCTTGGCTCTCTCTCCCTCCATGTGGCTGGCCCCCTCTCTCTCTCCTTTCCCATGGATTTTGCTCCATTATTTGGTCAAATCAAGCTTTTAAGCATGTCTGCCTTGTCATCCAATTTTAGGTTCAAAATCTAGGTCATCACTGTAGACACCCGTATTTTCACGAAAATGTTATAAAGGTTTTATAAATGCTAGAATATCGAATAAAGGAGAAATTTGTGAGTTTATTTGATTTGGGGCTTAAATGATAGGATAGTTGTTAGAGGGAGTGTGAGTGTAATTGAGTTATGTGCTAGTATAAAAGGGGCGTGTGTGTGTTGTAGGAGATCAAAAATCTCCCTCATCTTTCTCTCTCTCTCTCTGTAACAACCCCGATTTTTAACAAATAAAAATCTTGTTGTTATTTTAAATTTCTTGAATTACCTTAAATTCCTATAGTTTGTCATAATTGTGCTTTAGCCCTTGAGCTTTTGTTTCTTGCACTTAAGCCCTACTTGGTAAGCCTAGTTAGTTTCTAACCGGCTTGTTGGGGAAACTAAACTAAGAACTCACTTGGTTACTTTTCCTAAACCTTGATGGACCGTTTTGCCCCTCTTGGACCTTGTAAACCTTTTTAACCCTAGACTAAGAAATGATTATTCATTTTCTTTTAATTATTTTTGGTTTTACTCTTTGTCCATTGGACAATAAAAGTTAGGGAAACTATTATCCATTGGATAATAGAAACCCCAATTCTTTATATTAAAAGTATACTTGGTTAACTACTTATATTTATAAAATATAGACTTTTATAAATACTTTAAAGGACATTTTTTATTAGTTTACTATATAATTTCCCTAGCAACTATTGTCCATTGGATAATAGAAGTTAGGGGATTTATTACCCAATGGATAAAAGAGTTAGTCTTTCAAAGTACCATGAGATTTATTAAACTAGTCTTTTCCTTTAAACCCATGTGAGGAAGTACTTATATTTTACTGTGTTGTACTTAGTAGACTTAAAAACCCTAAGATTCTTAAAGTACCTTGTCCTTTATTATCCCTTGGTTATTAACCATTAGGGGATTTATTACCCATTGGTCAATAAGCTAGTCTTGCCAACTAAGTACTAGGCCTATTATACTAATCTTTTGTTAGGATTCCCTAGAGTACATTAGTACTTGGATGACTAATGAATTGGCTAAAGTACACATGTGCTAATTGATTAGTTTAATGGGAATCTTAGTTTTTAAGTTTCCTTGTACCAAATGTACCTATTATTCTTTCTTGCATAATAGTGTGTTTGTGTGTGTGTGTGTATATATATATATAGTGTACTTGTGCAAGAGAGGAGAGGAGGGAGAGATTGCCGAGAGAGGGGAGAGAGAGAGAGATTCGGCCAAGGGAGAGGGGGGAAAGAGAGAGAGAGCAAGGAAGAAAGAAGGAGAGTTGGTTGTACTTCCATGATCTTCCATTATTCTTTCAAATCTTTGGTGTGAACTCTTCCTAGCCAAGAATCTTGTCCTTCCATGGTTTGTTTAACCCTAGAAATCTTGTTCACACCCCTTTTCTTCCAAGAAGAACAACCCTAGCCATGCAAGCCTGGGGTTAGTCTTTTATCTTTCAAAGATTCATGACATGTGTCAAAATTTGAGGAAGAGAGGGAGAGAGGGGGGGGGGCCGGCCTTGAGAACAGGAGAGAGAGCCAAGGTTTGCCTATAAATAGGAAGCCATTCCAAGCATTTCAACTCACACCTTGAAGCTTTGCTCTCACTTCTCTCTAGAAACCATTTCTGTTTTTCTGGGCAGCCTACTGTCCCTTTGGAAATCCCCAGTTTTCTCTTGCTTAGAATAGTTTTTAGAGCCAACTCTTTTCGGGAAAGTTGTAGAGCACTTCGAAACCTTCAAGTTAGATCCAAGAACCACCCCAATCGGCAAAGAAATGACAAAGTTATTGTCATCCAAAGTTCAGTAAAATTCTCGGATTTCCATTTCCAGACAGCTTACTGTCACTTCCTTTATACCCATTTTTCTCCTACTTAAAGTAGTTTCTAGGATCAACTTCCTTCACAAAAGTTGTAGAAAATTTCTAGAGCTTCGTTTTCGACCCAAGAAAAATCATATTCGGCCAAAGATTGACCGAGTTACTGACGTTCAAAGTTCGGTCCAGATTCATGAGTTTCACCACCCGTGGAATTTTCCAACTAGCTTATTCGGCCCCGACTAGTTTCGGATCAAGGTAGGATATTCTTACCCTATCCCTATGTATGGTATTAAATCATATGTTGGAGAAATAGAATGTCTTTAAGTAATAACTTTGATCGTTTCTTTCAAAAGTAGATAAGGTTATCTTTATCTCAAGTATTCGTATTTTGATCTTTAAAGATGGTTATGAGCATGCTTATATGAATTGCTTGTATTACTTGTGACACGATAAAGCATAAGTGATTTATCACTCTAAGGGCATCCGAACATGTGGCGTTATGCTTTAAGCATTGATTTGAGTATGCTAAGTAGTATGGAATTGAATAATGTTGTTAGTTTAAAGATTACAATGAATGTCGTATGTTTCTTTATGTGGAAAGGTCTTACCGCGAAGTCTTTGCATGTAAACGAGACACGAGAACCGAGAAAGTTAGAAATATGACACCTAAGGTGTGGTTTACAAAAGGATAAGTTTTTCCAAGGAAGGAAATATTTTTAAAACTACGTAATGACCATTTTGTCGGTATTACGTGAGTGGTGTGTGTGCCTATGGGAACCCGGCGCGGCGGAACCATAGTGAGGATACTTGGGAGACCGGCGCAGCGGAACCAAGGTTGGGTGAGTAGCTTGGTTATCCGCGGTATGGAGCCAATGCATTTGTGTGCCAATGGGAACCCGGCACAGCGGAACCATTGCGAGGATACTCAGGAACCCGGCGCGGCGGAACCGAGGTTGGGTGTGTATGGCTTGGTTATCCGCGGTATGGAGTCAATGCAAAGGATTTTGAAAGGCTTGGTTATCCGCGGTACGGAGCCAATGCAAATGATTTGAAAAGATTGATTTGTAAGTAGAAAATGTTGACACGATCTACGCTGAGTCGCGTAGGAGAAAATCGGATATCTTGGATATCTTGGAGACCAACGATAGTGATATAACGAATATGGTTTTGTGATTGTTAGTGTTGTTGTGAATGTTTTACTGTTGTAAGGTTGGTGGGTAAGGATTTCCTATTGAGCGTTGTAGCTCACGGTGTTACCTTTTGGTGACCTTGACATATTATGCTGGTGGTGACGCCAGTATAATGTGTCAGACCTCGTAGATGAACGGGGCGAAATCTTCACCTTGGAGGCCTTCGGAGCAGAGGAGCTTGCCAGAATGGAGGAGCAAGCGGAGCAGTAGTTAGGAACCTTAGTTCCTCCCTGTTGTATGAATGTACCCTTTTGAAGTATTTATGATGTAATAAACTCTCTTTATTATGTAATAAATGCCTCATTAACGTACCCAAAATTCGGGGCGTTACACTCTCGGCTCCCTTTCTCTCTCTTGCTCCATCACTCAAAACTTCACTCCAAAGCTTAAAACCCATGAAGATCAACCTCCATTCCACCCTCTAGACGTGATTTCAAGCTTGTGGTGCATTGGAAAGAGCTCGGAGAGGAGTACTCATGAAAGATTTCGAATTCAAAAGTTAGGGCTCGCTTGTTTGGGTTGGATCTTCGCATATACGCTTCGAGGTAGGGATTTCTTACTCATTCTATGTGTTTATGGGTTGATTTCATGCTTTAATCGAGTCTAGATCGTCAACTATTGTGTCTTCGAGAAGCTGTCAAAATCTACAGAAAATCGCCCAAAATCGCCTAGAGATCGATCCCCAAGCATGAGGGATCGATCCCTCGTTCAAATCTTGACAAAACCTGGGTTTTTGCCTTGGGGATCGATCCCAATTGGAGGAGGGATCGATCCCTCCCCTTTCTGAAAGTTCTGCTCGCTTTCTGGGTTTCAGCCCAGCTTCGAACAGCCATAACTTCTTCGTCCAATGTCTATTTCATGCAAATTTTATAACAATTCGAAGGTCTTGAAGTTAGATTTCATTTCCCACCAAAATCACCTTAAGACTCTTAGTACACAGAAAGTTATGGCCATTTGAGTGGAGGTGTGTCAATCTGCCGATGTCTATGATTATTCCTAAGGTTGTTCTCATTCCATGTTATGATTCCCCATATAATTAGAACATGTTTAAGTCACTCTCGGATATGATTACTTGTGTCCTAAAGACTCATAGTTTGATCTTGTCTCTTGTCACTCGATAGAGTATAATATTAGTGCTGTTTAGGTAGGGGATGTACCGTAAGATTGATAGGAGTATCTCTGGCTATAAGGAGTAATGTGGTGAGTGTTATGGGTAGATATGAGCTAGTCTAAAGACCCGATGGGTAGTATTGTGGTTCATATCCTTGTGCTTCGTCTTGTTGAGCTCCATAGGTTCCTTTGACACTATTTTATAAGATTCTCGTTTAGAACCTAGCGGGTGGTATGTCAAGGAGTAAATTGTGGTTTCGGTACGTAACGAAGGATATTGTGGTAAACTTAGAGGAATAACATGATCTTAAGGTATTATTCATTAAACAATGGGACATGTATATGAGTTTGTAATGCATTGTGTGATGATGAACGAAAAAACATGAACTTGGAAAATGTTGTTTTCTCGCATATGGATTGATGACGCATATGTGTATGTGTGAATTGAGAATTTGAATAAAGGGCCCGCAATGCAAGGTGTGGTAGTGTGACGACTCTAGAGGGCCCGCAACGCAAGGTGTGGTAATGCAGAAACCCAGGTGAAGAGAATTCATTGTCACGCAAGGGGTGGTAACACAGTTGAATGTCTCTCCCAGGTGAAGATAATTTACTATCACGCATGGTGTGGTAACACAGTTGAATGTCCCACCCCCTGGATACAGGGAAGTTTGATTGATTTTCAGAAGTTTATGTGAAGTTTGGATAGTTTGTTGCTTGGGATCGTGGTTGTTGAAAAAGAGAATGAACGGTTAATTCTATCAAGGTTTTATTAAGGAAAGGATTTTGGATTTTGAAAAGAGGATTTTTACTAAAAATCCTCCGGTATTCTTGAGCGAATCAATGAATCTGGTATTTGGGTACAAATCAACGGACTCCGGCATTCAAGCTCGAATCAACGGAGCTTGACTTGTGATGGTCATGAGTTTTCTCTAAATTGTTATGGAAATCAAATGGAAAAGTTTTATCAAATAAAGCTCTATGGTGAATGGTATGAAATGAGAAAGTAGTTTGTGGCTTTCATTTGAAAAGTTAGGAGATGGTTAAACTATTGTTGTTATTTGTTTGGTTGATATGACTTGTGACGGTCATGAGTTTTCTCTAAATTGTTATGGAAATCAAATGGAAAAGTTTTATGAAATAAAGCTCTATGGTGAATGGTATGAAATGAGAAAGTAGTTTGTGGCTTTCATTTGAAAAGTTAGGAGATGGTTAAACTATTGTTGTTATTTGTTTAGTTGATATGAGTTTTGTTGCTGCTTCTAGTCGACGTGTGTATGGTTAGGGTTATCTCTAGGATGTCCGAAATCCCGAAGTCTAATCATCTGTTCATTTTTTTTTTTTTTGATAATCCCTTTTGTATCTCATGTCCTTTTATTGAAACTCATTCTCTCTTATTGCATGTTTTCTTCGCATTTACTTATTGCTTGAGTATAGATTTTTCTACTAGGCTAGTGTAACTCAACCTATCATTTTCAGGTACAAAGTAAGGAAGTTGGCATGGTGTGCATGTTGATCATGTTTTCACTCAAAGGTATAAAAAAACGGATCTTTTGCATGTTTTTTAAGAAGTGTTTGAAAGAATGATTGAAGTAAATATTATTTTGGTACTTTGTATAACTCGGGGCTTGGAGCGAGGACTGTAACTTTTGAATCTACTTGAGAACGGGTAAAGATATGTCTTTTGGGTATTATCGATACTTCAGTTACGATTTTTTTAATTATAAACGATTATTATTTATGTTGAAAATCGAGGGCGTGACAAATTGGTATTAGAGCTTTAGGTTTGAATACCTAGTGACCGTGGGGAGATTTAGTCTCATGGGTTCAAAAATCATTTCATATTTTTAATAAAACACGTGTGTGCTTGCATGACCGACGTGTGTTCATCGATGTGGCATTGCATCTGTGTTTATGCAAATTGGTGGAATGTTGTTGACCCGTGTCAAAAAAAAAAGAGAGAAGTTTGACCTCATTGTAGTGCTTGCGGTTACATTTGTTGCTATTATTACTATTACCGTTGGCAGTCAGGGTTTTTTTTTTTTTTTTTTTAACCATTTGTAGTAAGGTGCATTTTGTTGATGGTTGTGGTGGTTGTGAGTTGTGACGATGACAATGTTGGATAGAGGATATTTATTAGCATATGATAGAAATGGATAGAATGTTAGTGTGACTTACAAGATAAGTGCTTAATGTGTTTTTAGTTGAATTGTGCAAATTATGTATTAAGCTAAAAATGCATTAAGTAAACCCTATGTGATACAAGTTGTGCTGAGTATGAGTACAGAAAGAGGAAGAGTGACATATATGTTTGAAATTGAGTTAGAAAGTATCTTGAGGTATCTAGAAAGATAATGATCTATGCGATAACAATTGTGGTTGGTCGTTGTTGTGATTGTTATGGAGGTAGTGACAGTAAGCATAGGTAAGGCAAACCGAACCCTACACAGTGATTTATATATAGTTAGGGTTGACTTAGGAAATGATGGTTATAGGTAGGGTGTCTAGATACAGTATGTGTCTTCCGGACACCCAGGCAACTACCGATGAGATTCAGTTAGAAGGGCGCTTGATCACCGCTCCTTCTGGATGGAAGTCTCGGAAAGTCAATTGAACACTAGGATTGTGTATATCGGCTAGATTTCTAGGCTTGAAAAGAGTTATAGTATTGTAGTCGTCATTGCTGAGGTAAATGTCGTGATGGTGTCGTTATGGTAGATTGATAGGAAATAGTAAAGACATTATTTGGTAAGAGAGACAACAAGACTTGAGATGAACCGTATCGATGTGACTTGAGTCGAATGATTGAAGTAAGTGTGTGGTGAGAAACTTGTTTGGAGTGAGGGCGATACGAAGGTGAACTGTTGAGGTTGACAATGAGGTGAAGTGTAACTAGTGCCCTGAGTGGTAATGGTAGGAACTTTGAAGTGATAAGCGTGTGAAGAAATAGAATGTCGTGAATTGAAGGATCGGAGTATAGAGATCGTGTATGGTGTGTAGTCGGGAATGTAGACTAGACTAATGACAGTGTAAGACATGTTAAGGTATGCCATTGAGATGATGAGTTTGTTTAAGAGAGATTAAGAGAAAATTGTGACTTGTGAAGCTTGTGGTGAGCGAGACAGTTAGAAGTATATTGGTGCGAGTGAAACTGATTCTTAAGTAATGAGGTGGTAGGAGTCTTAGAATATAATGAAAAGTGTAGAAAAGTTGTATGCAACCTCGGGGTCTTGTCTGTATTTAGGAAGAAGTCTATTAATTTGTTTATATTTGTGTTGGTATTTAAATTTAGTATCGAGATAATTAATAGTGGGGAAAATTCATTAGTGCAGCTATTGCACACATTGTGTAGGTTTTTGTGTGATGAAATGCCGTGTGATTGTAAAGTTATAGAGAAATGATTAATATTGATGTTGTGTAATTGATAAATGATATTTAAGATTGTGAAAATGGAGAGCATGTGACTTGATTAGACTAATTGACGAGAGTATAACGAGAAGTATAGTTATATTGTTAGGTTGTAATGTTGTTGGAATAGAGAAATGATTAGAATAGATAATATGTGTATCTGTGGTATGACGTTTAAGATAATGAATATGAGAAATATGTGATTTGTTTTGACTAAATAAATAGGAATACTTGAGATTGGTAAAGTGAGTAGGCGTTGTGTAAGGCATTACAAGATTGAAAAGAACGAGATAACTGATGGGCTTTTCAAAGTCATAAATTGTGATGTGTTGGATACTTGGTGAGTCTGTTGGGTACTCTGTGATTCCGTTGGATATGAGGTGAGCCTGTTAATACATGAATATTGTTTGGTGTTGTGTGAGCTATTAAATTATGTGGTTGATTTGTTGGAATATCTCATGCACGAAATTTGTTGCTATTTAGCTTAAACTTACATGTTTGACTTGTTATGTAGTCTAAATGCGTGAAGGTTGCCTTTAGTATACAATGTAAAATAAACAATGAAGCGTATGTGGGTATTCATTATGAGAAATTATTTTATGTAGTTGAAATTAGGTGGGTGTCTTTTCTTGAGTAGCAACAGTTTCACACGGGGAGCTAAGTTCAAAAAAAAAATAGTGGATTTGAGAGTTATGGGAATGGTTCCAATATTGTGTCGTGTTGAATAGGTAAGAGGGACACATTACCATAAGAGTGAATTAGGATTTTTCGAACAGGAGTTGGTAGTGATGCTGAATGGGATGAGAGATGTAGAAAAGCGTTAGAATCTTGGTTGTGTTTGAATGTTAGAAGGACGAAAAGACATTTAAGGTTGGTGCAGAGTTCATAAGAGAGGGTTGTGTGGATAAAAAGAGGTGTGAGTTGGAGATGGTGACTAGTGGGTTGTCTTATGTACGTATGGTTTGTTGTATGTACGTTTGGTGTCGGTGTCTATCCTTAGTACCATTAATAGAATTGGATGGATCGTGAGATGTGTTAACTTTTGGAGTTAAAGAGGATGTCAATGGCTTGTAGACGTAAGAAGTTTGATTATGGCGAGTTGGTGTTATAACTGAGCAAAGGGTGATGATCATAACGAGGTCTAATCCTTAGATTTCAGGTTCTTGGTTTTATTACCGTAGAGATTGTTCGAGATTTTCTAGATTGACAGTTGAATTTGATTAGGAAAAAGAGAACGTGAAATTCAGAGTTTGGGGAAAACAAGAGGGTATAAATCGTTGAATCTTGAAGTGAGTATTAGAAATTGAGTGTCAGTGAAGGTTGAGGTTACATGAAAATTATTTGGGGTTAGTATAGTTCTTGAGGAGAAACCGGTGAGCATCTAAGGCATACAAGATTGACTGTTGAGTGGTAGAACCATACCGTTAGCGAAAGGTTTTGTGTGGAGCCAAAAGGGGTAAGGGACAGAATACGTAGAGAAGGGAGGATGAAGTTGTGGTTATGGAAATGGCATGAGGTTATGTTTTGTGGTAGGTGACCTAGTTGGATTTGGTTTAGCAAATTTCGAGGACGAAATTTTTTTTAAGGAGGGTTGGATGTAGAGACCCGTATTTTCACGAAAATGTTATAAAAGTTTTATAAATGCTAGAATATAGAATAAAAAAGAAATTTGTGAGTTTATTTGATTTGGGGCTTAAATGATAGGATAGTTGTTAGAGGGAGTGTGAGTGTAATTGAGTTGGGTGCTAGTGTAAAAGGGGTGTGTGAGTTGTAGGAGATCAAAAATCTCCCCCATCTTTCTCTCTCTCTCTCCAGCTGACCTCCCTCTCTCTCTCTCGGCTCCCTTTCTCTCTCTTGCTCCATCAATCAAAACATCACTCCAAAGCTCAAAACCCATGAAGATCAATCTCCATTCCACCCTCTAGGCATGATTTCAAGCATGTGGTGCATTAGAAAGAGCTCAGAGAGGAGTATTCATGGAAGATTTCAAATTCAAAAGCTAGGGCTCATTTTTTTGGGTTGGATCTTTGCATATACACTTCAAAGTAGGGATTTCTTACTCATTCTATATGTTTATGGGTTGATTTCATGCTTTAATCGAGTCTAGATTGTCAACTATTGTGTTTTCGAGAAGCTGTCGAAATCTATAGAAAATTGCCCAAATCGCCTAGGGATCGATCCCCGAGCATGAGGGATCGATCCCTCATTCAAATCTGGAAAAAACCTGGGTTTTCGCCTTTGGGATCGATCCCCATTAGAAGAGGGATCGATCCCTCCCCTCTCTCGAAGTTCTGCTCACTTTTTGGGTTTCAGCCCAACTTCAAACAGCCATAACTTCTTTGTCTGATGTCCATTTCATGCAAATTTTATATCGATTTGAAGCTCTTGACGTTAGCTTTCATTTCTTACCAAAATCACCATAAGACTCTTAGTATACATAAAGTTATGACCATTTGAGTGGAGGTGTGTTAGTCTGCCGATATCTGTGATTATTCCTAAGGTTGTTCTCATTCCATGTTATGATTCCCCATATAAATAGAACTTGTTTAAGTCACTCTCGGATATGATTACTTGTGTCCTAAAGACTAGTAGTTTGATCTTGTCTCTTGTCACTCGATAGAGTATAATATTAGTGTTGTTTGGGTAGGGGACGTACCATAAGATTGATAGGAGTATCTCGGGCTAAGGAGTAATGTGGTGAGTGTTATGGGTAGATATGAGCTAGTCTAAAGACCCGATGGGTAGTATTGTGGTTCATATCCTTGTGCTTCGTCTTGTTGAGCTCCATAGGTTCCTTTGACACTATTTTATAAGATTCTCGTTTAGAACCTAGCGGGTGGTATGTCGAGGAGTAAATTGTGGTTTTGGTACGTAACGAAGGAAATTGTGGTAAACTTAGAGGAATAACATGATCTTAAGGTATTATTCATTATACAATGGGACATGTATATAAGTTTGTAATGCATTATGTGATGATGAATAAAAGAACATGAACTTGGAAAATGTTGTTTTCTTGCATATGGATTGATGACGCATATGTGTATGTGTGAATTGAGAATTTGAATAAAGGGCCCGCAACACAAGGAGTGGTAATGCGAGGACTCTAGAGAACCCGTAACGCAAGGTGTGGTAATGTGGAAACCCAGGTGAAGAGAGTTCACTGTTACGCAAGGGGTGGTAACACAGTTGAATGCCTCTTCCGGGTGAAGAGAATTCACTGTCACGCATGAAGTGGTAACACAGTTGAATGTCTCCCCCAGATGAAGAGTAGTTTGATTGACTTTTAGAAGTTTATATTGAAGTTTGGATTGTTTATTGCTTGGGATCGGTTGTTGAAAAAGAGAATGAATGGTTAATTCTATCAAGGTTTTATTAAAGAAAGGATTTTGGATTTTGAAAAGAGGATTTTTACTAAAAATCCTCCGGTATTCTTGAGCGAATCAACGGATCCGGTATTTGGGCACAAATCAGCGGACTCCGGCATTCAAGCTCGAATCAACGGAGCTTGACTTGTGATGGTGATGAGTTTTCTCTAAATTGTTATGGAAATCAAATGGGAAAGTTTTATGAAATAAAGCTCTATGGTGAATGGTATGAAATAAGAAAGTGGTTTGTGCCATTCATTTGAAAAGTTAGGAGATGGTTAAACTATTGTTGCTATTTGTTTGGTTGATATGAGTTTTGTTGCTACTTCTAGTCGACGTGTTGATGGTTAGGGTTATCTCTAGGATGTCCGAAATCCTGAAGTCTAATCATCTGTTCATTTTTTTTTGGTAATCCCTCTTGTATCTCATGTCCTTTTATTGAAACTGATTCTTTCTTATTGCATGTTTTCTTCGCATTTACTTATAGCTTGAGTATAGATTTTTCTACTGGGCTAGTGTAGCTCAACCTATTGTTTTCAGGTACAAAGTAAGGAAGTTGGCATGGCGTGCATGTTGATCATGTTTTCACTCGAAGTTATAAAAAGAGGGGATCTTCTGCATTTTTTTCAGAAGTGTTTGAAAGAATGATTGAAGTAAACTGTAATATTATTTTGGTACTTTGTATAAATTGGGGTCTGGAGCTAGGACTGTAACTTTTGAATCTACTTGAGAACGAGTAAAGATATGCCTTTTGGGTATTGTCAGTACTTCAGTGACGATTTTTTATTATTATAAACCATTATTATTTATGTTGAAAATCGAGGGCGTGACAATCACGAAGGATTTTAGTATTGTCTTGTCCTAGGATGGCTTGCTTGTAAGAAAGAGCAAAATGATTGGCTAGGATTGTGTTCAAAGATGCCTAGAATGGGTTGTCAAGTTGTACTTAGGTTTGAGTGTGAAGTTGGACCAATAGGTAGCTTGTTTGAGTGGCTAAATACATGCACACACTCACTCTCCCTCTCTCTCTCTCTCTCTCTCTCTCTCTCTCTCTCGGCCTCTCTCCCTCGGCCTCTCTCCCTCTCGGCTTTCTCTCTCTCTCTCTCTCTCTCTCTCTCTCTCTCTCTCTCTCTCAAGTATTAAGTGTGTGTGAGTGCACCTATGTATAAGTACACTAAAGTATCCAATAGTCCAATTAGGTCTAAGGAAGAGGAGATGATTATACTAAGGCTTTCAATGACAAGAATATTGTCTCATGGGTAATATTTTTCTAGAAAGTGAATGCCCAAGTATTTAGGCTTGTTTTAATAGGCTATGAGGTATATATACCTATATATATGCATACACATGTACTTATAGAATCTAAGAAAATAACTTTGGTGGGCAATTTATGTAACGACCCTGATTTTTGGTAAATAAAAATTTCGTTAAATATTTGAATTACTTGGTTTGCTTTTAAAATTCCTTTTTAACTTTATTAATCTATCATAATTAGATTTAGTCTTAAAAAAGTATATTTCTTGGCTAGAAATCCTACTTGGCAAGTAGAATTAGTTTCCAACCGATTAGTTAGAGATACCTAACTACCAATTCATCTAGTTACTTTCTCCTAACCCTAGATGAGCCTTTTTAACCTCCTTGTACCTTTTGGACCTAGGTTATTATTATATACATATACATACACACACACACACACACATATATATATATATATATATATATATATATATGACTATTCAATCAAGTCATACTTGTCATCTTGGATCTTTATCCATTGGACGATAAAAGTTAGGGAAACTTTTATCCATTGGACAATAGGAAATCTAGATTTTCTATCAAGATATCTTGTACTAGATTTGATAAAGTACTCATTTATAGTTATATATAGGCTTATATTCAAATGCCTAAAGGACATTTGGGTATTTTAAATATGATTCAAGAATATATATATTTCCTTAAACCTTTTATCCTTTGGTCAATAACTACTTGGGAAAATATTATCCATTGGACAATAGAGTACTCAATCTTCCAACTAGTACTAAGATTTATTTAAATAACCACTTCCTAGATTTTTCCATGTGTTTATATGCATTAAAAATATGGGTATATCTAATTTCCTATATTTTAAGTACACTAATAAATATATAAGTACTAGTACTTCTTAAATTATCCTAATAAGAAAATCTTGGTCATATATTTTAATTGATACTTGGAAATCCTGATAGATTATATGGTACCAATATTATAATAACAACATGTGCCAATTTGGACTATTTTAATAATAAATTTGACCTTTTAATTTTTTATTGGATACTTGAAAATCTTACTAGATTTCATAGTACTATTATGTATATACTTGGACATGTGTGTGTGTGTGTGTGTGTGTGTATATAATTGTACAAAAAGAACACGTGTTTAATGGATTTGTTTATTAGAAAAATCTTGGCCTAGGAAATCTTAAAAGATTATATTGTACCTTAAGTACATTCATATATATATATATATATATATATATATATATATGGATATGGTAGTACAAATATATGTAAGAGAGAGAGAGAGATGGCCGAGAGAGAAGAGAGAGGGAGAGAGGGAGAGAGAGAAAGAAAAAGGAAAGAGGAAGAGATTTGGTTGTACCTTGCCTTGATCTTCCCATTGTACCTTGACTTGATTGCAATCTAGGGTTATTTACTTCTCGCAAAAATCTATCTTCTATTGTATTTATGTGTACAATTGCCAATATAAAACCTTGTACCATCCTCCTTTCTTCCACCAAAATCTTTCGATAATCCAATCCAAAGGACTAAAACTAGCCATGCAAGCCTAGAACTAGGTCTTGATCTTTCAAAGAAGGCATGACAAGTTGAATAAAAAATGAGATATGGAGAGGGAGAGAGATTTCGGGTGAGAGGGAGAGAGAGGGCATGCTTGGCCTATAAAAAGCAAGCTCACTTCAAGCTTCAACTCACACCTTCACTCCTTTGCTCTCACTTCTCTCTAGAAACCATTTCTAGACAGCCTACTGCCCTTCACAAATCTTCATTTTTTTCCTGCTTAAAGTAGTTCTTCGAACCAACTCCCTTCGGGAAAGTTGTATAGCACTTCCAGACCTTCAAGTTCGACCCAAGAACCATCCCATTCGGTGAAGAAATGACAAAAATATTGACATCCAAAGTTCAGTAAAAATCTCGGATTTTTAGTTCCAGACAGCATACTGTCTCTTCCTTTATCACCATTTTTCTCTTACCTAAAGTAGTTTCTAGGATCAACTTCCTTCACAAAAGTTGTAGAGCACTTCTAGAGCTTCGATTTCAACCCAAGAATGATCATATTCGGCCAAATATTGACCGAGTTACTGCCATCCAAAGTTTGGCCCAGATTTGCGAGTCTCACTGCCCGTAGAAAATTTTCAACTAGCTTTTTCGGCCCTGACTAGTTTCGGATCAAGGTAGATTAATCTCTACTCATTCTCCCCGGCAACGGCACCAAAAACTTGATATGAAATTTTAATGTACTCGCAAGCGCACGAATCGTATCGAACTATAGTATGGCAAGAGCGAGGTCGAACCCACAGGGACTTATAATTTTTTAATAGAAAAACTAAATAAACTCAAACTGATGGAACCCTAACCTAGTTGACAAAAGTGTGATTGATTTTATAAACTAAAAATTGAATAAAACAATTAATGACAAAATTATAATGAAACTAGGACGGAAAAGTAGTGAGATTATTGGTTGAGAAAGGGAACTAAGGTTTCGGAATCCACACCCACAAGTATTTATCAACTAATCTTATGCAATAATTTTCCTTTTATTTCTGCACAATGATTTAGAAGCTAATCTTAATCACTGTGGATAATATGTCATTAAGCCTTTTTTTATTTATATCGAAAATATGTTCCTCCTCTGCTTTAAGGTTTAAGCTAAAATCATCAACTGTATCCGCATAAAACAAATCACAGTAGATATCCCGTACTTAAATATTAACTCTGATAAACCAAGCAATTCGATTAATAGGATGATATCAAATCATGGAAAGAACCCATTCCGATTGAATCCATATCCGAGTTTCAACCCAATTAATTAATGAGATCAGAATAATAAACTATGAATGCACATAAGAAAAATCATACGCATAAAATTATTCAATCAAACTTATAGGGTTTCATCCTCAACCCTAGTTGAAGATTTTAGCCTCTCATAAATAAAAACAAATGAATCATTCGACTAGAATTCATAATAATAATCTTACAAATATTTTTCTTTTGCTCTCTATTCTTTTCTCCAGCCGTGGCCTTTAATGCCGAGACGGTGCTGCGCGTGGTAATCGCCCCTTTGGCCGAACTCTCTGCCTTGTCTATATATAATGCTCGAAATTGACCTTAGGTAAATATAATTATTTCCTTCCCAAACTCTATTTATTAGGCAATATCTGATATCATTTCTTATTTTGCATTTCATTAGCTAGAATTTTTTCGGGACTAGATTCCTTGGGATTGCACTTTGAGTATTTTAACCACGAGCTCAGCTTTGAGACCCAAAAAATTGTGATTATTATCATTACTTGCAAAAACACAATTGTATAACGAAAATGAATAAAAAGATAATAATACTAGTCAATTAAGCATAATTAGTAACTAACAACATAAAATTGGGGCCTCTAAGTGTCAGTATTTTATGCTCATCAATAAGGCAAGTTAAAGTATTAGAAATAATTAGCAAGCTCGTTTTACGAAAATCTTGAAATGAAATTACGATCATGTAGAATCTTCTTACCCCTCTATTCCTAAGCATAAGGTAGAAACCCCAGTACATTAACTCTACTTATAGTATAGAATCGTATATTTGAAAGTAGATTATCCTTACACTCTAACTCTAAGTATAAGCAGAATGTCCCTAAAAGTTTTTTTTTAAAGTATATAAGGTTATCTGTCGCCTATAAGTATATAAGGTTATCTGTCACTTATAAGGTTTGGAATGCATGATAGTTAACAACCTTATTTTTGCTATTGGAAGTATGAGCATGTATGCATGAATTGCTTGCATTACTTGTTTTGTTGTAAAGCATAATTAATTTTCACTCCAAAGGCGTCCGTACATGTGGCGTTATGCTTTAAGTTGTGATTTGAGCATGCTAAATAACATAGAGTTGGATGATCTTGCTAGTTTAGTTTCAAGATTTTAATGAATGATTTATGTATATATGAAAAGTCCTACCGCGGAGTCTATGCATGTGACGAGACACAAAAATCAAGGAATATAGAAACATGACACCTAGGGAGTGTTAATGACAAGGTGTGTTTTGAAATCGCAATGTGGCCGGACTTGCCCATTGTGGGAATGTGTGTGTGTTCCAATGGAAATCCAGAATAGCGGAACCATTGTGAGGTTTGTGTGTGTTCCAATGGAAATTCGGATCAGCGGAACCATTGTGAGATTATGTGCGTTTCCATGGGAACCCGAAGCGGCGGAACCATGGTGAGGAATGACTTGGTTATCCGTAGAGAGGAGCCAATGCAAATTTTGTGTGCCAATGGAAACTTGGCGCGGCGGAACCATTGTGAGGATACTCGGGAACCCGGCGCGGCAGAACAAAAGTTGGGTGTGTTAAAAATGATTTTGGAAATGTTGATTTGGTAAATGAAAATGAGTCACGGTCTACGATGAGTCGCGTAGGAGAAACATAGAAAATCATGGATACAAACATTAGTTTGGATAGTGAATATGGATGTGTCATTATTAACTGTTTTGTTATGTATGTATGTACTATGTGGAAATTAACCTTATTGTCTATTGCTTGTAAGTTATGGGTTAGTGGGTTTGGATTATTCTATTGAGCTCCTATAGCTTATGGTGTTACCCTTGGTGACCCTGACATATTATATTGGTAGCGACGCCGGTATAATAAGTTAGACCTTGTAGATGAACAGGGTGAGCTGTACACCTTGGAGGCTTTTGGAGCGGAAGAGCTGGCAAGGATGGAGGAGCGGAAGAGCTGGTAAGGATGGAGGAGCAGGCAGGGCTGTAGTTAGGAACCTTAGTTTCCCTCCTTTGTGTAATAAAAGTATTCTTGTGAGAGTTTTGATGTAATAACGAGCCCGACTCTATTTAGTTTTTCAATAAAATTGCCTAATTAACGTTTCCAAAATTCGGGGCATTACAATTTAGGTTTAGAGCTATTAGTTTTAGGGTTGCATGAATTGTAAGGCTAAGTTTGCTCCTTTTGGAAGCAAAATGATGGCTTCCTATAGTCCATGATTTGTCTTGTCAAATCTATACACATTGGCAAGTCTAGTCTCCATTGTTCAAGAGATAAAATTTTTCCTAACAATTATTATCCAATGGGTAAATAAATAATAATGACAAGTAAAGTTGAAATGACTAGACATGGTGTTTAATGATTATCTCCTTAGGTCCAAAAGGTTCAATTAGGGTTGAAGGGATTCATAAGGCTCAAAGATGGTCAAAAAGGTTCATCTAGGGTTAGGAGATTGTAACTAGGAGAAGTAGTAGTTTGGTTCCTTCAACTAATCGGTTGAAAACTTATTTTTCTTCCCATGTAAGATTTCTAGTCAAGAAATGTAATTTTAAAGGATTAAAATCTAATTACAATGGATTATTAGAAATTAAAAAGAAACTTTAAAAGCAATCCAAGTAATTAAAAATAAAATTCAAATATATATATTTAACGAATTTTTTATTAACTGAAAATCTGATTCGTTACAATAACCATTATTGTGTGGCGATATTCTTAACTATGAAAATATTCACGATCTTGGTTTATGAAGTGAAACCAAACAAGCATGATCAATCTGTATGGTGACGCCCTATTTTGGAGGTGTCTACAAGAGAGAGAGAGAGAGAGAGAGAGAGAGATAGAATTCTAGAGACAGTGTGTAAGAGAAAATTTTTCTCAGAGAGGAAAGAGAAAACTTGTAATTTTTAGTTTTCTTCATAGTAGTCTGGTGCAGCTCTCCGGAATGTAGGCAAGTTGCCATATCTCGTATATCTGTGTGTTTTATTTTTTCTGTTCCTTTTTCTCTGGTTTGTTTTCTATGACAATGGTATCCCAATATCTTAAGTGTTTTTTGTTCGTTGTGAGTCTGAACGCGCGGCTCCTATTTTCCAACACTGTTCTGCTGGCTCGAGTTCGGTTTAGTATCGAGGTGTTCAAGCTCGGTTTGTTTCTAAAAAAAGTCGAGCTTTTATAAACGAGCTGAGTTATTTATCAACTTAGAGCTCAAGTTGTTTAATTTGCTATAACTAGTCAAACCTAGCGCAAGCTATTCATGTACAACTCGATTGGTTTAGCTAAGTGATCTTGGAATGAGATTTATGTGTTTGCTCTATTTTAAGGTTTCAGATTCAATTTTTTTACTAACAATTCTTGAAGTCACCTCATGACCCTCACGTGTAAGCGTGTGAAACGACTGTGGGAGGAACTGTAAGATTTAGTATGAAGTGCACGCAAACTAACCCTGGACAATTTCTGCATTACCAAAAAAAAAACTCAACATTTTATCGGAAGTAATCGTACTAATTATATGCATCGAGTATGTGAACTCAAGACCGATCAATATCATATGATTGGCCGCCGCATTTGGAATTTGGAATTTGGTTTCTTTTTTTTTTGGGTCAAACGGAATTTGGTTTCATTTGAGGGCCAGTAAGGCGGAAAAACATTGACAGTACCGTACGTAGGAGATGGGCGGTTACAAGGACGTGCATGTGCTTGAATTTGTAGTAGGAGTATCAATCAACACGTTATACATACGTACACGTGACGTGGGTCCTTAGTGTCTTGTCAGTTGTCACTAGTGTGTACTGTCTGTTTTGGTCCTTCTAGAGAAATGATTTGTTATCAACATAAAAAAAAAAAAAAAGCTACGCGCACAACTAATTTTTGCGTCTAATTCTTTCTGTCAAGATATTTTTGGACGTTCTAAATTTTAAAAAAGCCTCTACCAAAGAAAAATTTAACTTTTCTAATAAATTTTTTAAGCAAATCATGGCCATTCATTATAACAATGAAGGGATAAAGATTGATTGTGTGATGTTTTACACATCGGTTGTGTGTTTAGCATTTATGCAAAAATGGTACTCATACAATAATTTAAACACAATATCAAATATAATCT
Source organism: Rhododendron mucronatum var. ripense (assembly GCA_019656295.1). Classification (NCBI taxonomy): domain Eukaryota; kingdom Viridiplantae; phylum Streptophyta; class Magnoliopsida; order Ericales; family Ericaceae; genus Rhododendron; species Rhododendron mucronatum. Next base: position 794,924 of record BPLT01000173.1, read on the forward strand.
CTCACATACATGTAGGCACGCATGTATATGAGAAATTGTATACATGTGGGCCCACATGTATGTGAGATTTTGTGTTTAAATTATTATGTATGTAACATTGTTGATCAATATATTTATAAGGAGCTACTGATCAATTTGGTATGAATAGTCTTGTGAAGCTGTCTCATTAAAGTAATTACAACTACTTCAATTCAGAATTAATCTCGCTGGTCTCACATTAATTATAAGAGGAGACAGTCCCGTTTTTGTGAGATACACGCCTGATTTTCGAATTCTAAATGTATGTTACGAGCGTCATTCATTACGTCAGTGATGTAGAGGGAGCAACTTATCCATTTACGACGAGCCGGCTCTACCTCTACAGGATTCTGTTGTTGTTTCAATAAAAGCAGAGCAGTAGACAGATTAACCCACTCGACAAACTTCCTTGTTTTTTTGGCACGACATGCATTTATAATGCAACACGAGTTACCTACTCCACCTGAGGACTATGAAGATGATCAGAGATACTAATCATACCATTTTATGTCGCTTGTCCTAAATTTGGCAATGAGTAGAGAGATTCCAGATGTTATTAAATGATCATTCATTCTACTCCCAAGTAATGTGTGATTCATTTCCTTAATATCTCCCTTCATGTGTAACCGCGTAGATGTATACATATGATTAATTTGTTTAACAAGGCAACTTACGGTAATGTTTCGTGGGCTGTGGTTCTAGTCGAATTATCTTGGGAGATAGGCAACCATGCAACTTTAAACACCCACGGTACGTAGGCGGCGAATCTATTTTAAAAAATCTGCGTGAAATACGGTTTGATTTGCTTGTCAATTTATCCCAATTTGTTGTAGTTGGTTATTCAGTTTGTATAATCTATGAAATTGTAATATGGATTTTGCCAATTGCATTTCTTCGTAACAGGTACTACGATTCTATTCATTGCGGACGAGCCGAATTGAGCCAAATTATAGAATTTTCAGGTTTGTAGACATGTGCAATGAATAACAAGAGGTATACATATCTTGGGAAAGTAAAAATAGTGAACAAATTAAATATTAGCTATATAAAGACGGTTTGGCATTTGAGAAGCCGTTCCAGATTTTTGAAAAAGGATGTTCTAAAAAAGGAAAGTAATTTCAAGCTTCAAAATCATGTATTTACGCAAATAATATTCTTACCAATATGGATCTTGTTTGATAGATCTCATTGAGATATTTTAAACAATGCAAAAAAAATTGAAAAATTATTTTTCATTTTCGATATATTTAAGTTTGAAATTACCTTCTTTTTGAAAAAGAAGGTTTTTGAAGAAAGCGGAACAGGGCCTGAATATGAAGCCAAATTCAGGTTTCGTATTTGAATTTTCATTTTTGAAAGGGGGACAAATTGTACTACGAGGAAGCCTACATATTTCGAAACATGGGAATCAAAAATCAAACCTATGTCTATTCAAACCAGCTGTGAGCCGTCACTTTCTGTTCTTGACTGACTAGTAATCTATACATCGTACCAATTACGGAAGCCAACATATTTAGACGGCTAGTACACGTTTATACGCATGTCGAAGTGCATGGGGCCGGTTGAACTCCCACTAAATATACAGTACGTTTTTCCTTTTTTGGAACGGATTTAAGTAGATTGCAAAAGAGCAGTTGTTTGAGCTCGGCTTATTTGAAATTCAGTGAACTCGAACTTTGCTCGAGCTCAAATTAAGCCCCAGTATTCTACTTCAAAATTCTCATTGATTTGTATTTTGACAGCTTGAGCTCGGTTCAAGTATATCAAATGATCTAAGGAACCAAACTTATTTACACGCAAGTATAGAGTCAGAGGGGGGGCTGGTAGGGTTGTCGCCTCCCCTATAATTTTTAAAAATCCTACTTTTACATTTAAAATAAAATTATCGTCCATTTTTTTTATTATGTATATTTGTCCTTCCTATGCAAAAAATTTTAGGTCCGTCTTTGTTTACATGAGTCGAGCTAGAGTTAGCTCCAGGTTGGCTCATTTCCTAAACTGAGCCAAAAATTCTATTCAAGCTCGGATCATATGTTAAGAGAACCAAGTTCATCAAGGCCCTTAACGAACCAAGCCTCGAATTGCTTGGTTCATTTTCAGCCTTATATGGATCAAGTCATTGTCAATGCACAACTCTAATAGACATCCCTAGCTATAAATAGCTTGTTGGGTTCTCGTGATTCCAAACCATCCATATATTAAACTTCCCAAGTTTTCTTTCTCTCCCAATACTATGGAATCCTCACCATTTTCCATTGAAACTCTAGTTAAGAAGGTCAGGGAAGAGATTTTCTCAACTTTCGATGTTTACAACTCATTTGTTTCCTCGTCTGCGTATGATACTGCATGGCTAGCCATGATTCCAGCTGAAAACCCTAATAAGTTCGAACAATGCTGCCGCCCTATGTTCAAGGGTTGCTTAGAATGGGTTTTGAATAACCAGAAAGAAGGGTTTTGGGGGGAGAGAGATATCAATGGTCTTCCTACCATTGATAGCCTTCCTTCGACTCTAGCTTGTATTGTTGCGCTCAAAAAGTGGAACCTTGGAGATACAAATATAAACAAAGGTACAATCAATTAATAAAGTACAAAGAAAATTTTAGCCTAGCTAGAATTGTCATGCATGCAAAATAAAGTGATTTTAATAAAAAAATAAACTCCCTCAGATGTACACTTTCGAGTATTAGTAGAAATAAAATTTCTTTGCCGATCAAAAAGTTAATACTCTCTCCGTCCCAATTTAATAGTCTCTTTTTACATAAACATGTCCGTGTTTTTCTCTTGCTAGGGTTAGCGTTTGTTCGTGAAAATTCAGAGACGCTTCTAAAAGAAAGACATCACAGTCTACCTCGTTGGTTTACAATTGTTTTCCCTGCAATGGTTGAATTAGCCCAAGCCACAGGTTTAAGTGTTGCCAACGAGGTAAAAGGAGTACTCGCAGATGTTCTACTCAAGAGGCAACAATTTCTTGAAACGTAAGTTTTATTCACGTGTAGATAATTTCTTATTTTGTGCATTACTAAAATAAATATGGCTTTGGAAAAAACTAGAATCCTACTTATTCATCTTACTGTGTGCACCGGCCACATAAATAATGAATAAATAGTAAGGCGTTGCTTTATCAGATACTAATATAGACAAACTTGAAGTCTATTCTTTTTTCTTATCTTGTTATTATAGACTATACTTGGGATAAAATGAGCTTATAGATAGTGAATAAATAAATTGCACTTCCTATTTTCATGCACTAGAACTTTGGATATCTTAAAAAACACACACACGCGCACAGGGTCCGTACACTTATTGACAAAATCCCCTCGTCCTTCTTGTTTTCATGACCACATCAATTAATCAGGAATGCGACATGCACATCTCAAGGTGATGCTCGAGCAGTAGAATAGCTATTTCATGTTAAAACTAATTAACATGAAAGCACGCATTTGCAGGGAAGGGGACGTAAATGATTACCAGTGCTATCCTCCATTACTGTCGTTCCTAGAAGCTTTACCATCCACACGCAACATCGATAGAGAAATCATACTAAAGAGCTTGAACAAGGATGGCTCTTTGTTTCACTCGCCCTCTGCAACAGCTTATGCTTTCATGGCTACAGGAGAGAGAAAGTGCAAAGAATACCTTGAGAGACTTGTTCAAAGATGTCCTCGCGGAGGTTGGTTTTTTATAATTTGAAGAAGAAAATGATAAAATTAAAGGCGGTTAAATGTTCAAAGAGAACAAGGGTGAAGTTAGAATTTCTGTCAACCGGTGTCATGTTGTTGCTTTTTTTGGAAACAACAAATAAATTCAAACTTGACACTAGGTACATCAAGCAAAAAGAAAGAGAAATCCTTTAATTTCACGTACATATATGTGGCCTTAAAATGACAAATATACACACATATATGACGGTGTAAATAATTTAAACTCATATATATATTTTGGGTGCAGTTCCACCCATGTATCCAATGGATGAAGAGCTCATAAAGCTTAGTCTGGTAAATCAAGTTACGAGGTTAGGATTGGCTGAGTATTTTAGTGGAGAGATTGAAGTGATTTTGTCAGAGGCTTACAGGTAATTAAAAAGCTATGCTTAGTTTTTACTCTTTGGAGTGAAAATTCCTATTAAGAATCTTCCAAATTAATTATTGTCATGAACTGACATTGCTTGCTCTCTCTTCTTCTTTTCTTCAAAATTGTGGTTGAAATATTTTAGGAGTTACAAGAGGCCACAAACAAGAGTTGGTAATTTGAAACCAGCACAGCTATACAAAGACTCTTTAGCCTTCCGGCTCTTGCGGATGCATGGCTACGATATAACTCCATGTACTCTCTCTCTCTCTCTCTCTCTCTCTCTCTCTCTCTCTCTCTCTCTAATGTTTTTTATCAGTAAAAGAAAATTTTATTAAAATTAATCGAGGAGCAAAATATAAGCAATAACTATATATATAAATCCCCCAAAGATCCAACCAAAAAACAAGGGGATCCAAAAATAAAAAATATATCTATTTAGACAGCGTGGTGAGTGGCATATAACGTGACTATTATAAAGTTAGTACTTGCATAAATATGGTCACGATGGCATTGCTTTATTTTCTCTATGCTATAGGTATACAATATTTTTATACGTATTTATGTAGAGGTAATGCTTTTGCAGGGAGCTTCTGTTGGTTTGTGCATGATGAAGACATCTTGGCTCATATAGAAAGAAACAGTGGATATTTCATGAGTGCAATGCTTAACATTTACAGAGCTACAGATCTTATGTTTTCAGGAGAAAATGAACTGAAGGAGGCAAGATCATTTGCAAGGAAATTACTTGAGAAAAACATGAGAAGGAGATGTGAAGAAGATGGTCTTCTAGAGATGCCAAGCTTTCATGAAGTGGTAATTATTCGTTCGCCCTTCCTGTTTTGACCCAAACTTTTTTTAGATTAAACAACAAACCATGCACTTGATAGAAAGAAAAAAACAAAACAACAAAATAAATTAAATGCAAGGCTTTCAATATCTTTTACTGCCTTTTTCTTCATCTTATATGAACTTTTTTTCATTTTTTATCCAAATTTTTATATGCTTGAATTTTAATACTTCTTGTTGAAATGATTGATTAATCCAAAAAATTTTGAGAAAAGACAAAAAAAAATTTGACGCGCTAAGCACACCCCCTAGTGTTTGCCTTATTGGCATAACATGTGATAGTATTATCCAAAAGTGTTCTATATTAATAAATTCACCTTTTTACTATAGAATAAATAATAAAAAGTTTTCAATACTGACCCAAAAAAAAAAGTTCTTTTGAGTAGTAACAATATTTTTTTTTAATCAAAGCAGCTCCTACGATGGGTAAAAAAAATCAATTTGATTCACACTATATAAGACTCAGTTTTTTTTTTTTAACATTATATTATCATCATCATCAATGGTGAATTTTTAGACATAAGTTACTTTTGGCTGATTACATGACGTATTTGGACAAATAATTGTTGGGATGTCGTCGGTGAAACGCACATAGAAATCAATGAAGATTCTTTGTTATTTCTCATATATGAGTAGAGTATCTGTCATCGAGACAAACTGTGGGTGAAATTTACCCCAATCAAAATGTCGAAGTACTGCTCTTGTCTGTACATAAATTAAATTCTATCTAGGTAAATACTGCAGAATGCCCTAGCAACTAGGTAAATACTGCAGAATGCCCTAGCAAATATTCCACTGACAAGCAAATCTTTGTGGTCCAGGACTTGAAAAAAATTCCAAGTCAATGAATTTAAAAAAAAAAAATTTCAAAGAAAGACTGCGCCTATCAAATGGAAATCATGACCCACGTACCCCAGCTGACTTGAATAATTTTCCCAAGTCAATGAATCCCAACAAAAAAAAAAAAAAAAAAGGGCCATGTAAGAAAGACTGTGCCCATCGGAAGGAATGAGGAAGCAAAAAGGCCTTTTGCACCTTTGTGTGAAGTGATCCGAAAACGCGCGAGTTTCGGCTCTATTCTCCTTATGACACTCACTTTCGTCCCCATCCCTATCAATTTAATGATCCGAAAACGAAACGGAAGCAGATGACACAATGAAATTGAAGCAAATTATAAGCCGTCAATGACTCGTACGTTCAAGTTTTTTACGTACACGGTACATCAATAAAACTTTCTTTATTTCGTTGGGGAAAAAACAACATTATGAATACTTAGAGGCACTTATATACACAAACACTTGCATGCACACACTTAATCCTCGCTCAGGTATATTGTCTCCTCTGATACCAATTATATTGAACCAATGAAACCGTGTGTGGCCATTGAACAGGTTGAGCATGAGTTAAGTCTTCCATGGATTGCTCGATTGGATCATCTTGACCATAGATTTTGGATTGAAGCAAATGATCATGTCGATGCTCTTTGGATTGCAAAGGCCTCCTTCTTTAGGTATTTTTCGCTTAAAATTCAAGAAAATAACTGTTGTACGTACCTGTTTTTGAGTTATGGTTCAAGAGCAGTTAATAATTAATTTTTCCTGTTATTGTTGTAAATTGACATCAAGAATACACTTCTAACATCCAATAAAAACTTAAAAATAAATACTAGGTTATCATGTCTTCATAATGACAAGCTAATGAAACTAGCTGTGGAGAACTACAAGCTTCGGCAATCGATCTATCAAAGAGAACTCGATGAAGTGACAAGGTATGCATGTTTTACTACTAAACATTGTGTAGCATTGTACACTGATTTGATGTACACCAAATATACATAGGATCGTGTGAAATTCATCTTGAGGTCCCACACAATAATCAAAGTCATTCCATTTATTTAAAATATGTTTTTAAAAAATCAGCTCATTCAGGTGTCGGCATAACTTGATCAGTTTTCGTATCTGAATTCGCATGGACAAAAACTAAATGGAATCGATCAAGCTTTTACGCTCTTACCGATTCTCCAAATGAGCTGATTTTTTTGTCAGGACCATCAAAATCCTTTTGCAAAACAAACTAAATGGCTTCGATCATTAATGTGGAACCCTAAATTGAGTCCCACGCAATCTGGTGTACATTTTGTAGGAACCAAATTGTGTATTCATAGTTGGGTCTGTATGAAAAATAGATATAAGCAATCACCTAGCTAACATCCACATAAATTGATTTTCACTCAATTTGGATTTACCATCCGAAAACAAAGAATCTACCAAACATACTCCTAACACCACCTAAACGTGTTGAGACCTTCACTGCCATCCCAACAAATGTGCACTGGATTTCTCTACAGACAAAAGTGTGGTATGACAAGAAAATACTGTTTGACTCCTTGCCCTTCCAATTCATGAACAAGTATATTAATAAAAAATTAGAATTTTAATAGATAGGTAGGTAAAATAGATAGTGTTAATGTAATTATGAAAAAAAAATTGATAGCTAAAATAAAATTATGAACCATTTATAAAATAATATACCTACCCACTTGTAAACTTGCTCTAATCTCATTCTAAATATTCTATGGGTCATGGGTGCGTACGCATAGGTGGTCCAAGGAGTGGGGGCTCAGTGAGATGGGTTTTGGCAGGGAGAAAACGACATATTGTTACTTTGCTGTAGCCGCCAGTGGTTCTCTGCCGCGTGGTTCGTCTGTTCGATTGATAGTTGCAAAAAGTGCCATACTTATTACGGTTGCAGATGATTTTTTTGACATGAAAGGTTCACTTGACGACTTGCAAAGCTTGAACGAGGCAGTACAAAGGTACAATACAATCACTTTCCAACAAATAGAAGTACAGTAAAAGACTTCCATGGCGTTCCGCTTTCAAAAATGATACTTATACAATAATTCAAACATAATAATTTATACAACCTCTTACATGCATGTGGGCTCCACACACATTACTATGTGTGGGCCCCACATGTATGTGAGAGGTTGTGTAAGTTGTTGTGTTTAAATCGTTGTGTGAGTAGCATTATCCTTCCGCTTTTTAAAAAAACTAACTTTTAGAAAAGAAAGATAATTTCAAACTCAAAAATTATGTATTTATTCAAATAATTTTCCTACATATATGGATTTTGTTTAATAGATTTCGTTGAGATCTTTTAATTGTTGCAAAAAAAAAAATTAAAAAATTATTTTTCATTTTCCTTATATTTGAGTTTGAAATTACACTCTTGTTGAGTTTTCAGAATGAGCCCGATTTGCTAAATGTCTTATTTTTTAAATATTTATTTTTTATTTCCTGAGATAGATTATTTTTTATAATATTTTATTATTACTAATTTAAAAAATAAGTACTTATTTTTTATTTTAGTTAGCAAAATGTGGTCACGTTTAAAAAAATTGATTTTTAAGAAGGGTTAAGATTATTTTTTATCGCAATTTTGAACTAGTCGAGACCATTCGAGACCGTCTAAATTTGAACTATACATTGGTATAATCAATTATTCTTATTTTCCCAAATATTTTTAAGAGGGGTTCGGATTCTTTTTTGTCCAAGTTTTGACCTCCAAATTTGGACCATACATTCATATCAATGATTCAGATTTTCTCACACTTTTGTTGGTAAGAATTGAGACTCTTCTGAAAAAATATAGAATCATTAAGTGCAATAAGGGACAATTTAGACTGTCCTTTTCAGACCAAATTAAAGACAGACATGATCCAATTTCTTCTAAGATAAAAAATCCCGCTTTTTCCTTTGTTATTCACTTTTGTGCCGCTGTAATTGTAACGACCCACTCCATCTTTATACAATATTATCCGCTTTGGATGCCCAAAGCCCATAGACTTCTCAGTGAGATCACCCATCCTTGAATTGCTCTAGGATGAGCACACTTAACTGCGAAGTTCCTATGTGCTTTGGCTCACCCTCACAGCTTTAAAAGGCCTTGTACAAGTAGGAGAGATCTTTTCTTATAAACCATAACTTACCCCCTCCCGTCCGGACGGAGCCTGCCATCCTGCAGTACCGCCGGCTACCGAAAAGCGGGGTGTCACAATTCTACCCCCCTTAGGGATGCAACATCCTCGTTGCACAGGCCCAACAACCTTCTCCTGGTGGCCATGATGTGACACTTAGTTCTATACAGCACAATCACTGTGCTCGTACCAGATTCTAGAGGTGGCCCCCACCATGTAGACCAGGGTTGTGCTCTGATACCACCTGTAACGACCCGCTCCATCTTTGTACAATATTGTCCGCTTTGGACGCCCAAAGCCCATAGACTTCCCAGTGGGGTCACCCATCCTTGAATTGCTCCAGGATGAGAACGCTTAACTGCAAAGTTCCTATGTGCTTTGGCCCGCCCTCATGGCTTTAAAAGGCCTTGAACAAGTAGGAGGGATCTTTTCTTATAAACCATAACTTACCCCCTCCCGTCCGGACGGAGCCTGCCATCCTGCAGTACCGCAGACTACCGGAAAGCGGAGTGTCACAGTAATCTGATTGAGTTTAAATTTAAAATACTATCTTCATCTCTCTGAATAATTGCAATCCCCTTTCTAAAATATTTCAAAGAAAAGGTAAGTTTTTACAACCCTCTCAATCAAGCAAGTTTAAGGCCTCATTCGGCTTAATAATCTAAATAACTTCTTTTTTTTTTTGTTCTTCATTAAAAAAAAAAATCGCATTTGTTAGTTTTCCGTCAATTTTTGAGGATTGTTATTTCAATATGACAAGAGAAATCTAAAAAGTAAAAAATTACTACCGAAATCCAATTTTAAATGTAACTTAGGGAATTTTCATTTTGAAAATTTTGACAAAACAGAGTTGAAACCTTAATTAGCTAATTTTGACTACTTCATTCTGGTGGCCATCAAGTACTCAACTTCAGACCCCAACAAAGAAATCTTATAATAGCACTCTGCCTATACAATTTTTCAGAAGTTGCAATTTTGGTCGGGGTAAAATTAAAAGTAGCACATTGCACCCCAAACTTTTTGTGAACAGATGGGATGGAAAAGGTTTGCGTGGGCATGGTAGGATTATCTTCGAAGCTCTTGATGGCCTTGTCACTGATATTGCTAAGAAACACCTCCATCAACAAGGAAGCGACATTACCGACAATCTTCGAGATATTGTAAGTACTTGAGCATATGATTTTACTTTACAATAAGTTGATCGATAGTATCAGTCTTAAAATTTATAATGAAATAATCACTTGAAAGTTACGATTTTCATAGAGATGTTACGTACTTTTTTTTTATTTTTTTTGCGTACAAAGTGACTTTCCAAAAAATATTTCGTGTTTGGCAGTGGCGGGAAACATTTGGCTCATGGTTGGTGGAAACTACATGGAGCAACATCGGATACATACCATCCATGGAGGAATACCTTGAGACTGGCATGATTTCTATTGCCAACCACACAATAGTTCTTCCAGCTTCGTGTTTTCTCAACCCGAATTTACCGAACCACAAACTCAAACCTTCCCAGTACGAATGCATCACCAAATCGCTAATGGCTTCATCACGATTATTGAACGACATTCAAAGCTACCAGGTATCCAAAGGAGTCGGTCTTCTGGGTAATTGTTCAGTACTCCTGGAGAAGTTCTTCTCCTCAATTCACATAACTAGTGGATTTCACGAATGAAACGTATTCGGGCTCCACTACTTATGAGATATAGGAGCACTACTCCTGGAGTGTTAAATGTAGAAGTAGTACTTTTCTATATAAATTCGGGTTGAATAGCTAAAGTTTGAAAATAATACTAAATCCCATGCATGGCCTAAATTGAGTGTCTGCTTTGGGGGGAGTGATTATTTAGTGCTCTTAGAGCATTGCCAGATTGGGAGATGTTGCTAAGCGGGGGTGTTTGACAGTGATGCCGAGCGGCCAATTTGGTTGTTTATCTTGGTACAGACGGCTCAGATCTAATTCAAGCACATAAAAATCTAAATAAACCTTTTGCTCGGATATTAAGATTTGAGCAATCGATTGTCTAGATGAACGGCCATATCAGCCGCTTGGCAGCTTCCCCAGGTCCAGCACCGCCACATGCTTTAGTAACAATAACTTTGAATCTACACCATATACCACACTTTATGAAGTATTTGTTTTGTTTTGTCCAAAAAGCTCACACTATTTGTGCATTGGTAGAAGGAGCAACTAGAAGGGAAAACAAACCTTGTTTTGCTCCACCTAAAAGGTAATCCAAAGGCAGAGATTGAAGACTCAATTTCCTATGCCAAAGGGATGTTAGATGAGAAGAAAACAGAGTTATTGGAGCATGCTTTGATGGATAATGGCTCCAATGATTTGCCCAAACCATGCAAACTTCTCCACTTATCATGCCTGAAAGTCTTTCAGATGTTTTTCAACTCTTCCAATCGATTCGACTCGGATACAGAACTATTTCACGACATTAAAAGAGGGATTTACATTCCTCCGGAGAATCCAATCCCTAGACAAATTCCATCTCCTTCCAAAACGGAAACAAAATGTTCAAAAGTTAAGGCTCGTTTGATTGGCGAATCCAAATATCAAGGCAGCAGGAATTTCAATACTGGACAGAACTTCGCACGGAGTGCTACTCCAATACCAATTGGGCGTGACAAAGTCATTTTCCCACCAAAGGTCGGGTTGTGCTTTCCAGCGACAAAAGATTTCCAGTGGACTGCAGGGGTTAGAGGTAATTTCGGCAGAGCGTTTCTCTTGGGAAGGGGCTATTAGTTTATGACTCTCTGCGATGGGTTGAAATTAGAGTTAGGTAGCGCTACTAAATTAAGGGGGACTTGGGTACATCTCAGCAGCGATTTATGTTTTGGCTATTTTTGTTGACTTGTCAACAATATTGTGTTTTTGATATATCGTTTGAATAAGACTTTGCAAGTAGCAGCAAAACATGAATCAACCCACCGTTGAACTGTCCCACGCCATACATATACTTATCTGTTGCTGCTTCCGAGCTAGTTTATTGTTTGTACTTGTGTTGCTGTTGTGTAATTTTAAATGAGTTGATTGTATAATTTATAAGCTATAAAACTTTTGAAAAACTCTGTTATTCAATTTGTAACCCACTCAACCAGATTCCTTTTTTTTTTCTTCTGATAACCGGGTTTCGAGACCAATTTACACATAACTCGCTTAATCCCAAGATCCTAAAGTTAACGATCAGTCAAAGTTTCAGCAACCCAAAGTTTTTTTTTGCAAACAGTGGAAGCCGAACCTGCGTGTTTGGGATGGCTGCTCAACCCGTACGGCAATGGACCGATTCATATCAACCATAACTTGAATTTAGGAGGATTAACAGTACGACTCTTCACAGTGAAGGCAAAGCACAAGACCCCAAAATTTGGAAATTTAGAAACCCAAATGTGAGAATTTATTCTCCACATTTTGTCAACAGAAACAGAGGGAAGCTCCATTTATGCGCGCTTAGCATATAAAGGACCAAAACATCCATGACTAAGACTCTCATTTTCCAACTGCTTAATTATTGCTTTACAGTGGCCCCAAGCCCAGGGGTTGCTTAGAACAAAATCCTCTGTACTAGAATACTTCAACAGTCGATTATCAGTGCTGAAAAGAAGGCAAGGGACTCGCTTGGTTTAAAGATGGGAACCGCATGTCCAGCTCCTCTGAATGTTGCGAACGTAAGCCCCTTGTATTCTTGGAGCCAACCACCAACCTGATACAAGCAAATCAAGAAATTATTTATCAGCAGTAGCTGTGAAACATGTTTTTGTTTGCAGTTTCAAAATTTTAAAACAGTAACATAAACATTACCAAAAGCAACGACATTCTGATTTAGGCCTCGAATAAATAAATAAATAAATAAGAGCCAAGAATAGGTGCTTGCATATAAAATGGTTGTGCTCATATCATCATTTGGTTAATGTGAACTGAAAGCATAGATAGAGAATCAGAACCCACCAGCTAATAAGTTCTTATTGGCCCTAGAGGTATTGAAATGAGCTTTTTCACCACACAACGGTCATGATATTCCTTCTTAACCCAAACAGGAAATTAAGACTGAATGATATGTAATTCACCCGTAACAAAGATTCTTAGCCCATAGAAAACATGGGATATGATACTTCGTAATATTTCTTAGCCCATAGAAAACACCAAAAAAACCCCGATTATTCCAAGAATGTTCCCTGTCCTTTGATCATTCTTGCAATCAAACGCGGCCACTGAGAATATTCAAACTTACACTTTATTCTCCTAAAGAAAAGGCAAAAGAAAGGAACTTATTAGTTAGACAAAATTTTTCTTATATCCCTTCAACTTTGACCTTTACCTTTTAATTTCAGCAAAAAAATACTTCGACTTTTCAATTTTTTTTAATGTCATCCTTTAGGGATATATACATATATGCATGAAAAATAGGGTATTTGGATCAAGCACCCTACACACATCGGATGCTGTTAATTCTAGCGTTTGCCCCCTAGTTTTTGTTTTTTAGAATTTTTGGATGACTCGGATCGACCGTCCGGTGATCACAGATGGCCTGGCGCGGCCGTCGGTTCCTATAGCAAGACTCAAAGAAAACGGATTCCTTCTAAATGATGACATTGAAAAAAATTGGAAAGTCGAAATATTTTTATACCGAAATTAAAAGGTGAATAACCAAAATGAATATTTGATCAAAATCGAAGGGATATAAAAGAAATTTTTCCTAATAGTTAATACATGTATAATATTCACAAGAAGTAAAAGATAATCTTTGTTGGGTAGTGGCCTTCCTCAGATAACTTAAAAAAATTATAGTGGAAGCTAATCTTATGCCTTTTTTTTGTTTCCATATTCTTTATTACTTAAAGGATTACCTGCTTATTGTGGTACCAAGGCCTCCACGCCCTTGTGATAGGCAGTCCCAGAGAGCTTAAGCTGAATCTTGTGGACAACACAGGGGCCCTTCCATCTGTGTCTCCACTTAACCCCACACACAAAATATTAACATTAAGAAAAATTAAGGGTACTGCTTGATTGTTTTTCGTTTTGGAATCCCTTTTGCTGAACAATTTTTTTCAGAAATCGTTTCTTAAAACAAGTACATGCATTGTTTCCATTTTTTTTTTCCCCATAAATGTTCTTAAAGGAATTTAAAACAAATTTTAAATGCCAAAAAAAGTAGTTCTTTTTAAAAAGCTAAAATGAATCAAGGTCTGATAAGTGTTCTGGAAAATTGATCTCGAGGACCGACCCAATCTGTAGAAAACCGGTCCAAGTTAGGAGAGCGTACCTGTAGATCCATAATCTAAGCCCTGCGTTTATATGTTTCTCGTAAATGGGAAGAACAGATTCCTTTGAATCTGACCAGATTTTGAATATTTCCATACTGCATCCATAATAATAGTCATGCAAGTATCCTGAAAGCCCTCTGCCCTTTTTGTGGAGCAAGATCTTCTATCCCAAATACATAACCCAATTTATGGAGCAAGATCTTCTATCCCTTGTCCCGATACCCTCCCAGCCGCATGACCAACCTCGACCTTGAGATTTCGAGATTCCCAATAGATCGTACGGTTGGGCGTGTATTGAGACATGGTAGGAACTAGGAAGGATCCATGGCTTGTGGGCAACGCTAAAAAGATTACCATTGACAACCGTTAGAATAAGAGAGAAATTTTCGTTGCTTGCAGATAATCAATTGCTTGAGGTTTTGACCGTCGCTAACATGGAGTGCCGTCTGCACATCGGGTCTGTTAATTATTACTACCATGTTAATTATTCTTATATTTTGATCTATTTAATGTATTTATTAATCAATCTAATTCCATAAATACACTTATACAATCCTAGGCTTACTAATTTTTGAATAAAATTATTATAACTAGATAAAAGTTTCTTTGTATTATTTTTAACTTCTTGGCCACACAAGATTAAGAGCAACGGCCTATTCCTAAAATGTTACGTGATTTCTACAATTATTGTTTATTTCAATTAGTATTTTGATTATTTGTATATTGTTCAAACTCTTGATTAATATGCTAGATTGGACCCTAGAGACATAGGGTGGTATGCGAATAGAGTTCACTTAGATGTTGTTAGGTAATGGATAAATTGAAAAGTTTTACAATGTTAGAGATTGCCTGCAGACGGATTTTGATATGTGAATTGAGATCGGTGCTAATGGGGGCCCCAGTCTCCAAACTGGCGGGAAGTCCAGTGATGATTTGAAACTGGCGGGAGTCTAGTTGTGGGCAACATGCCCTTAAAATTTTGATTTTAAGAGGGTCGGATCGAGGGAACGCTACCGGGACGAAAGCTCAATTCAGAGTCGCCGCTTGGATTTGAAGGTCCGATAGCTAAGGAACCGAACTTGAAAAGCTTTATACTCTTTCTGATTTGAAAAAATGAAGGCACCAGTCCGTCATAACCATATCTGGGTTCGGGAGCCAGGTTATGAGAGGGAAAGAGTTTTAAGGCACCCCTCTCGCCTAATCCAGAGATCGGTCTCTTCGTAGGCATTTTGTAAAAACATTCGAGATTCTTCTTTATTAATCAATTTTTTAGCCAATTAGGACTAGGAATCGAAACAGTTAAAATAGGGATTAAAACTGTAACAATTTGCTGGATGTGATAATATAGTATGGATGGATGGATACAACAAGCAATAAATGAGATAAAAGTCAGAACACTGCTGAAAAGCCAAAATAGTGCACTTGGGAATTTGGCAAGAACAGGGACCACCTTGCATGCAATGATCTACGTGCATGCAAGACGACCTGCGCACGCCAATCTCACATCAACACGTGTGTATTAGCTTGTCATAACAGCTTTTATTTTTATCCCCCTTTGGGTTCTGGAATGACCAGTGCTCACCCAGGACAAACCAAGAAGTTTAATACACAGTTAGTAAATACAATTTACAAGCAGAATGGATATTAATTGAAATACACCCCATAAACAGTGTGAGGAATAAAACAGTGACCAAAGGTTAAGCTACCCATGCAAAGCCAACTTACTGGGATAAGTTATGAACCTGCGCGCGCTACTCAAGGATAGGCGAGCGCCTGTTCTGATTGGACTTCCAGTAACTGGTGTTGCATGCCTGGGTTTTGAGACATATTCAGAAGCCACCCAGGGGTATTCCAAAACAACAGATATGCATATTGAAATACTGTGTAGGGGGATGAAAACAATTGATGCTTTGGATCAATTGTTTTTGATATGGCTTATTTGTGCCTCTTCACCGGAACACTAATTCGTCGTTGGAAACCTAATCTGCAAAACAGACATGGGTGTGCGCACCTCTGCCTCTCGTGGCAAAGGCCCTCCGATGCTAAAGTTAGTGTCACGTACTAATCAATAAACCCTAATTATCAATAGGAGAGTCGTATGAATGCTAAGAATTGCGTACCTTTCACCTCCAGGTTTACCTCGTATTTATAGATTCATAGATGCTTGCTGGCCAAGCAATCCTTATTGTCCTAGGATTCTTATCACGTATAGGACTCTAGGACATCTTGGGCACTTGTTCCCTTATCAGTTTACTAAAAGAGTCATTTCAGGACTTTCTTCCACAACTGGCCAATCCTTCCATTCACGTTGGGTGACTTCCCTAGATCCTATATACTCAGAATCTTATTCCTACAGAACAATACCATTTCGAAACTTTCTAGGGAGTTCCAGCTGTCGTAACGTTTAAGGCTGCTTCTTCAACAGTTCGTTCCCTATTCGGCTCTCTTATTGCCGAACAGAGTGTCTGGTCCAATGACCTCATGCGTGACTGGTTCTTATCATTATATTTGGATAGATGACTTCACATGTCTTTTTGTCCTTATAATGCCGAACAGACCGCCTGGACCAATGACTTCCCATGTCACTGGTTCATATCGCCGTTCACCGCCCTACCCGGTAATATGAGTGTCGTATTTACCACGTGTTCCTGTATACCACGTGTTCGGCTATTAACTGTACCTGTTCGGGAATACCTCCCTACAATTGCTCCCTAGCTTTGCTCGTTTGACACTGTTCGGGGATAACTGGTAAAGCACAAAATTAGACCCTGAGCCGAATTTCTCTGATCCCGGACAATCATAATATTAATACTCTTTGATGCTTTTGGGGCCTTAGTCATTATACCATTTCGGGGTAGTGACTCCACGTGGCACGTTTCGTATGCCTATCATTAATTTCGAATTGACGTTTTATCAAACGGCGTCAGAACGGCATCTGCTTTCCGTTATCTTTTGACGAAATGGCGTGAGAGGAGGCATTTCGTCTCCATCCTCTTCTTTTTTAAACTCTCAGAAAGGGTTTTTTTGGATCTTTCCTTAAAAAAAAACTCAAGTTCTCCTTCATTTCTACTATTTGAATGGTTCAACCGTCATCGCCGTCGTCTGCGTATTCCTTCTGCAACCTCAGACATCGCCGTAGTCTATCTTGTAAACCCTTTTGCTCCCTTTCATTCTAAGATCTCACTCTCTGATTCATCAGTTCCTAGGGTTTTATTCATCCCCCCTTCCAGATTTTTGTTTATCCGTAGTTCCTTCTGCATACTTCAATGGCGGATGAGGGTAATAACGGCCCTAAGTCCAGAAAATTTAGGAAGCTTTGTGAAACCCCCACAGCCATGATGGCTTTTAGAGTAGAGTATGACATTCCTGAGAATGTAGGGCTTGAACTCACCCCACTAAGTGCAGACAGGGACGGAGGCTCATGGGATAGGATGTGCATCCCAATCGTAGCCATTGTTGAGAGTGGGGTCCGATCCCTTCACCCATTACTCCGTCAAGTCCTGAATTGGTATCGACTCACACGAATGCAGGTTTCCACAAATGTTTTCAGACTTATAATGGGAGTCGTAGCTTTAAATAGGATCCTAGGAACTCAGGTAGGCCTATGGGACATTCAGTGGTGGTACAGCATTGTATTAAACCCTGAATATAACACTTATTATTTCAAAGTGAGGAGAGCAGAAAAACGTCTTGTGCTCAACCTGCCTGATTCTGCTCGTGATCATGAAATTGACTTTCTCTATGTTACTGGAGCTTTCAAGCCTGTTGGGGAAGACGGGCAAGTGGTGGGCTTACATTGCCCCCACATATGGGGCTACCCGCATATGCTCCTATTTTTCTTTATATTTGTCTTTCATTGTCTTTAACGTAATTTCCTTACATCTTTAACTCATGTTTGTACCCTGTTTATTGCAGTAGACAATGCCAATAAGTGCCCCAGACGAGAGCCAAGTTACGTTCGAACAGAGGACATTAATAGGATCTTAAAGTACATCGGCGAGCCTGGTACCCGAACAGCTGGTCGTGGACGAAACACCGATGTACTGTTGGGATGCGACCTCTCTTACAGAGGAGTCATCGACAGAAGACTTGCCCATCCAAGTACCAGCGCTACTTCTACCTCCACTGCTCCCCAACTGCGAAGTTCGAGACTGCAGGCTGGAGTTACCCTTGCCGGACAACCAGGTGAAGTTCCGATTCCCGAAGACGTTCCTTTGACACGCATGGTGCTCAAAAGATCGAAATGAAGACAAGTCATCACTGAACAACGATTCGAACAGACCATTCCCCTTTGTGTTACCAGCCAGTCATCTTGTTCAGGCTACTCTCAATCTCCAACAAACCCAGGTATGATGACTCGCCTACCCGTTGACCTTATCACCCTTCTTACTGTGTCCACACGGGAACGTGGTGCTGCCAGTAGCGTGGCATCAACTGGTGTTGCGCCCC
Organism: Rhododendron mucronatum var. ripense; assembly: GCA_019656295.1. NCBI lineage: Eukaryota > Viridiplantae > Streptophyta > Magnoliopsida > Ericales > Ericaceae > Rhododendron > Rhododendron mucronatum. The sequence continues at coordinate 813,561 of BPLT01000173.1, forward strand.
CCCCCCCCCCCCCCCCCGCGATCTCGTCGCACAAGGGGGGGTCAACATGATCATCTTCCTCCCCTCGGGAACGTGATAGCTCCCTTGAGACTGGAGATGCTCATCAGGTAAAGCGCCCCAGGACTGAAAACCCTTCTTCCTCTGCCGTACCAGCTGATAGGGAGAACAACTAGCCCCAATCACCACCTCTCCAGGTACTTCCCCAGACATGGGCTCCCCCACTCATTAAGGGTGATCGTCCCGTGCACATTGGGGACACTACCAGCTCCTCGGAGACGGCGGTTGCTTGCACAAGGGCCGTTGCTTCCAGTGGATACGCAAAAGGAAGCTAGAGCAACATCTGATCGGCTTGTCTCCACTGGTCTCGTTAGTGGAATAAAGGTAAAGTCATTCGTTACTTCATCCAAGCACTCTTTTTTTTTGTTTTGTTGTATTTGTAACATTGTTCCTTACACTTGGACATTCCCAGTTTATCTAAAAAATGGTGACATTGGGGCAAAAGATGTAAGAAACTGAGACTGAGCGCAACAGGCTTATGAGAGATAACACCAGGCTACTTCAGACAGTAACAAGGCTGGAGAGAGAAAGAGATAAAGCGAAACTGGAAGCAGACAATACCAAAGCCAAGCTTGACACAGCTAAGGAGAGCCTTAACCAAGCTTTATCCGAAATTGACAGCACCAAAACGGTAGCTTATGACGACGAATATCAAAAAGGGTTTGATGCCACCACTGCGAGCTACGTTGAGCAAATGCCCGCTATCCAAGACCAAATCTGGGTAGCATGCTGGGAGGCATGTCTGACAAAGGTGGGGGTTGCTGAAGATTCCCCCCTCTCGGAGGATAATGATTTGCTAAGCAAACGTGCTCAAGTTGTTGACGAACGTCAGGGGAATCCAGAAGATGACATCAATCAACAAATCGAAGATTTTGCTGATGCTGAAGAGGATATACCTACTGACTTTCTGGGGACTGTTGCTACAGGGCCATCTGCTTGGGAAGTGACCAATGATCCCATCGTTGAGGAAGGAGACACTGGTGGTGATGGTATCCCAACAGAGCTTGGCACAGATGTTGCGAACCAACTCGCTCCTGAGGTCCAAGATTTGGACTAAGTATGGTAAGCATGAATATTCTTCCTAACTCGTAGAACAATTTGCAAGTCCTGCGTGACTGTAGTTTATTTTAGCCCTGCGTGGCATCAGTATGTTCGTACTTCTGTTTTGCTCGGCCTTCCTTGGCCATAGAAATTTTGTTTAATTTTTTGAACAATGTTATGGGTATCTCATACCCCCCTGTTTGGTACAGATGCATATGTTAACAAGCATATTCAAGTCTTTGTTTTAGCACAGTTGCCCTGCAGTTTAGTCTGTACATGTACGAGTACAGTAGCTCATACTTGTTTTAAGCGTCTCATGCTTGGATATTGTAGCCAACATATGCTTGTTATGTTTGTAAGTCAAATGTTTCATATTAGCTTTATAAGTGTCTCGTACTTTAGAAAAAAAATCATAAGTGTACAACCCAAGTATTTCGTACTTGATGTTTCTTACTTTTAGTATAGCGTTTTATTCGTACGCTGTGTGTTTTTTGTTGTTTTAAGCTTTAAACTTTTACCACAAGTATTTGCTCAAGTAATTGTTATCCGAACAGACTGCATGTTTTCGTATGCATCCCAAGTTTCCTCATACTAAGGGTACAGTCGTGTATTTAAGTTTCTCATACTTAGTTTTGTGCTTTCACAAAATAGATCTAGGTCTCTCGTACTTAGTCAAAAGTTTTTTAGGCATATCTCGTTATGTCTGTTGCCCAAGTATTTCGTACTTGGATTCTACTAAGTATGTTCATACTTAGAATTTTGTAAGTTTCTCGTACTTTAAGTATCTCATACTTTTAAAAATCTCATATATGGCATTTGTGCTAGTCCCTTGCTCCCCAATATGAAAAAAGGAAAATAATACCAAACTCCATATTTCATATTTCCAGAACGAAAATTCCAAAAAGCTTGATATACTTGGAAAGAAATGACTTTATTCATGAACTTAAACTCAAGGGGGGCGTTATTCGTACCCCTTGCAACTAAAATCAAAAACTAGAACAAGGGAATTTTATTCGTAATTCCCACACAATCACGTAGTACAATCTAAAACAGAACTCAATGCTTCTAAACAAAGAATTTTCGCAGATTATGGACATTCCAAGGCCTCAGAATTGGATTACCGTCCAGATCAGCCAATCTATAGGCCCCTATGCCTACAATCTTGGTTACTCGATACGGGCCTTCCCAGTTGGCCCCCAGTTTGCCTTCGTTGGCCACCTTGGTGTTGCCAAGCACCTTTCGTAGTACAAGGTCACTAACACCAAATTCTCGAGGGTGAACGTGCTTGTTATAGCTTTTCATCAGCTGTTCCTGGTAAGAAGCCATATGTACTAAGGCCCTTTCCCTCCTTTCCTCGGCGAGATCAAGCTCGATTTCGAGGGCCTTGTCATTGCCCCCACTTTCAACTAATATAGTTTTGTTGGTAGGAAGGCCCACTTCTAGAGGTATGATTGCCTCTGTGGCGTATGCTAACGAATAGGGGGTCTCTCCCGTAGACCTCCTAGGTGTTGTCCTATGTGCCCATAGAACAAATGGCAATTCATCAGGCAACTTCCCCTTAGCCTTGTCCAACCTCTTCTTGATCCCGTCAAGAATGGTCTTGTTGGATGTTTCTGCCTGCCCATTACTCTGAGGGTAGTCTGAAGTTGAGTAATAGTTTCGTATCCCATACTGGGCACAAAAGCTTTGAACTTTTTCTGGAACTGGGACCCATTGTCAGTAATCAATGAGTAAGGGACCCCAAAGCGATTGACGATGCTCTTCCACACGAACCTTTCTATCATAGATTCAGTGATTTTGGCCAGTGGCTCTGCCTTTATCCACTTAGTAAAATAGTCTGTTGCAACTAGCAGGAATTTTCAATTCCCAGTTGCTTTGTGAAGTGGACCCACAATATCCATTCCCCATTGAGCAAACGGCTAAGGACTCGTTAATGGCACCAAGTCTTCCGCTGGCGTTCGAATCATTGGTGAGAATTTCTGACACTTCTCACAAATTTTCACATACACCTTTGCATCCTCCTGCATGTGAGGCCACCAGTAGCCTTGGGTTATTGCTCTGTGGGCAATGGATCTGCCACCAGCATGATTCCCACATGTTCCCATATGGATTTCGTGAAGAAATCTTTGCACCATCTCAGGGTGTACGCACAGCAAATATGGGCCCGTGAAGGATTTTCTGTATAGCTTACCCTCTGGGGACAGCCAAAACCTTACAGACTTGGTTTTAATCTTATGAGCTTCCTTTTTATCAGTGGGGTGCATTTCATCTCGTAAAAACCCCACGATCGGGTCCATCCAACTTGGACCTTGGTTCACGTCCAAGACCAATTCTACACTCCTTCCAATGCTTGGCTCTGTCAGATACCCAACTGCAACCCTTCGCTTGAGTTCAGTTGGAACAACAGCGGCTAACCAAGCTAAAGAATCAGCGTGAGCATTTTGTCCAGAACTTATTTGTTCAATATGAACCCTTTGGAAGGTATCAAGTAAATCTTTGGCCGCTTCCACATATGCTGCCATCTTCTCACTCCGGGCTTGGTATTCCCCGGACAGTTGATTCACTACGAGCTGTGAATCACAATACACCCTGACTCGTTTTACTTTCAGAGTCTTTTCATTCCTCAATCCAGCTAAGAGTGCCTCGTACTCTGCCACATTATTTGATGCACTGAAACCAAGCCGAACAGATAATTCGATCATTACTCTTTCAGGAGGAAAGAGGACAACCCCAATTCCTGAACTAGTATTCCATGCTGATCCGTCAACGAATAACTTCCATTCCAGGGGGTCCTGTTCGGCTGAGAGTTGGTTCTTCATGGGCGATGTTTTTGTCGCCTGTTCCTTTCTCGTAGGAGGCAGGGGAGCTACCGTCGGAGAAAACTCTGCCACAAAATCAGCCAACACTTGGCTTTTGATTGCCGTACGTGGCTGATAATCGATATCGTATTGGCTTAACTCGACGAACCACATCGAGATCCTTCCTGAGAAATCTGCTTTTTGTAGTAGTGATGTCAGCGGGAACTCAGTATAAACCATAACCTTGTGGCTTTGGAAGTAGTGTGGCAATTTCCTTGTGGCTATCCTAAGTGCCAGGACTAGTTTCTCTAGGGGCAGATACCTCGTCTCTACATCCAGCGTGTCTTGCTAACATAATAAATTGGGATTTGCTCGGTTCCTAAATCCCTTAACAGGACTACACTAACAGCATGTTCAAAAACAACTAAGTACAAAACTAAAGACTCACCTGGCTATGGAGTTGACAAAAGTGGAGGCTCAGCCAGATACTTCTTCAGGTCCTGAAAGGCCTGTTCGCACTCTACTCCCCATTTGAATCCCTCCCTCTTTTTCAACAACTGAAAAAAGGGTCTGCACTTGTCACTTGACCTGCTGATAAATCTATTTAGTGCTGCAGCCATTCCAGTCAACCTTTGAACTTCCTTAGTAGTTTTGGGACTATGTAGCCTCTGCAAGGCTGCAATTTGATCAGGATTGGCCTCAATCCCTCTCATGGTCACCAAATGGCCTAGGAACTTTTCAGAACCAACTCCAAATGCACATTTCGAGGCGTTGAGCTTTAGTTTGTATTCTCTCAGGATACCGAAAGCTTCTTTCAAATCTGCTATGTGTCCCTTTTTAGCGTGATTTTTTACCACCATATCATCTATGTAAATCTCCATAGTTTTGCCAAGCAGTTTTTTGAACATGATGCTCGCAAGTCTTTGGTACGTTGCCCCAGCGTTTCTTAGCCCAAATGGCATGACACTATAGCAATACAACCCTCGTGGTGTAATAAAAGAAGTTTTCTCTTGATCAGGCCCGAACATGGCAATCTGATGATATCCCTGATATGCGTTGAGGAAGCTCATTCGCTCGTACCCAGCAGTTGCGTCAACCTATTGGTCTATCCTTGGAAGAGGGAAACTATCCTTTGGACATGCCTTGTTTAGGTCTGCGAAATCTACACAGATACGCCACTTCCCATTCTTTTTCTTTACCACCACGGTGTTGGATAACCACTCTGGGTAGTAAACTTCACGTATTGCTTTGGCCTCCAGCAAACGATCGACCTCTTCAATTACTACGTCCACATGCTGCACGGCTGCCGTCCGTTTTTTCTGAATGATCGGCTTATGTTGAGGATCAACATTTAAATGGTGACAGATCACACCTGCATCTACTCCGGGCATTTCCTCTGGCACCCAAGCAAATACATCGACATATTCCTTCAGAAATCTTATCAGTTTAGCCTTTTCGTCTGCTGGCAATGATTCTCCAATTAATAAATATCTTTCAGGATCAGTCTTTCGTTGAACTGAATTTTCTCTAGACGTTCCACCATCTTTTCTGCCGAACTTCTCCCAACATCTTCAATAGTTGGTTGATCTGGTACTTCTAATGTATGAACGTGGTGGGCCTTTGGAGCTCTTTTAATGATGGAGATTACACACTGTTGGGCCACTTTCTGATTGCCTCTAATTACTTCAACCCCATTTGATCCTGGAAATTTCACCATCTGGTGGTAAGTCGAGGAGACAGCTCTCATCTTGTGCAGCCATGTCCTCCCCATAATCGCGTTATAGGAAGAAAGAACATCAACAACTAAGAAATTTGTCCTCAACACCACTGATCCAGCCCGAACAGGTAGCGTTACTTTTCCAAGAGGCCAGACTACTCCTGCACTGAACCCAATCAAGGGTGTTGTAGATTGCTCTAAGTCTGTTTGGGCTGGCCCCAGCTTCTTGAAGGCATCGTAGTACATCACCTCTGTACAACTCCCTGAGTCCACTAGAATCCTCTCGATGTCGTATTCCCCAACTTGTAGGGTTATGACCAAAGCATCGTTGTGGGGTATTTGGACTTCTCCCAGATCATCATCTGTGAATGCTATGCTTTCACTGCACACATCATTCTCTCGCCCTCTCTTGTTTCCCAATCGCAGTACATGCTGATCGTGCTTGATTTGCCTTTGTAATAGCCTAACCTCATTTCTCGTATAAGGTGTGGCCAACCCATGAATCATGTGGATTACTCCTTTAGGATTTTGCTCATAATCCAGTTACATGGCTTTCCCTTTCTCCTTTGGATCCTCCTAGATAAATTCCTTGAGATAGCCCCGAGAGACTAAGTTGTCAAGGTGTCTTTTGTACATCTCACAATCCTCAGTCATATGGCCCCAATCTTTATGGTAGCTGCAGTGCTGATTTGTAGCACGTTTTGCGTCCTTATCTCCGCCTAGACTTGGGGGCCACTTGAAGTATGGCTGATTCTTTATTCAATAAAGAATCCTATAAATTGGTTCCTTCCAGACCGGTGTGATAGAAAAGAAAGATTTGGGGTCAAAAGCTTGCTTATCCTGATACGGCTTTTTCTTAGCCTGCCATACTCCTTTCTCTCTCTATAAGTCTTGGGTTTTGGCTTATCCACCTTTTTGACAGGTGCCTTTGGCTGTTCGGCAACAATCCTGCCATCTCGTCCTCCATTATGGCGTGTTGCTCTATCCATTCCATCAATTTAGACAACGTGGCCACCGAATGTTTATTCAATGAGCGACGTAGCTCTCCCCGAACAAGCAAACCAGTCTTGAAGGTTGCAATCGCATACTCCTCATTGCAGCTTTCAATCTCGTTGAAAGTTTCCCAGTACTTCTTTGCACAATCCCTGATCGGCTCGTTCTCAGCCTGCTTCATGGTGGACAGGCTTTCAAACGTTTTTGGGGCTTTTCTGCTTGTCAATAACCGAGCAGTGAATTCCTCAGCCAACTGCCTCCATCCTCGAATGGATCGTGGGGCCAGTTTATGAAACCAAGACAAAGCCACCTTGCGGGGACTTGAACGGAACATCTTGCATAAGATGGCATCATCCCCCTCATGCATGAACATAGCCTGCTGATAGTGATGTATGTGAGCTACGGGGTCCACATTTGTCTCGTAAAGTATGAACGTACTGTGCTTCACTCAGCTCGGCAACCTAGCTTCTTATTGCCTCCTTGCAAAGGGGGAGGCTGCAATATTACTCAAGGCCTTCCGTGCTGCTTCTCCTGCAGTCACTGTCCCATCCTGGAGTTCCTTCGACGTGTGGGTCGTGGCTTTGGCCCAATCAGCATCAGGCCTCTTGTACCTGTCCCGGTGATGCTTCCTTGTTTCCTTCTCCTCTGGGGTGGAACTTCGGTCTCTGCTCCTCCTTTTTCGTGAAGAAGCCCTTCGTCTTTCCAGTGTTCGGCTTTTACTTCTGCTTCTCCTCTTTCATGGAGAAGCTTCGTATCGCCCTATGATAGGGTTCCTGCTCCTTCTCCCTTGTGAACGAGCCTGCTTATGGACTACCACAGTCCGTCTGTCTCTCTGGGAATTCCTTCATGAAAGTCCGGAATCTTCTGGGTGCTCTCGTACCCGCTATAATTCTCGTATTTCATACTCTCATTTTTTAATCAAACAAGCGTACTCCTCGATTTCCCTTCTCTTTTTATCAAGGACATCGTCATCATTGTGTACACTTCTTGAATGGGTGACCGATTCCTCTCTTCGGTGAGACTTACTCCTTCTCGTGGAGTCAGTGGCAGTTCTGTCTCCTTTTTCTTTGGAGTTATCTCTATCATGTCTACCAGTGGGCTTTCTCAGAGCACCTGGTGGGAATTTATCTGCTCCCCAACCCAACTAGTCCTTTGGACTAAACAGCGTGACTAGATCTTCTTCCATCATGATTATTTTTCAGAAAAATTTGTTCATTTCCCACATACGGCGCCAATTGTAAGGGATGAAAACAATTGATGCTTTGGATCAATTGTTTTTGCTATGGCTTATTCATGCCTCTTCACCGGAACCCTAATTCGTCGTTGGAAACCTAATCTGCAAAACAGACAATGGGTGAGCGCACATCTGCCTCTCGTGGCAAAGGCCCTCCGATGCCAAAGTTAGTGTCACGTAGTAATCAATAAACCCTAATTATCAGTAGGAGAGTCGTATGAATGCTAAGAATTGCGTACCTTTCACCTCCAGATTTACCTCGTATTTATAGATTCATAGATGCATGCTGGCCAAGCAATCCTTATTGTCCTAGGATTCTTATCACGTATAGGACTCCAGGACATCTTGGGCACTTGTTCCCTTATCATTTTACTAAAAGAGTCATTTCAGGACTTTCTTCCACAATTGGCCAAGCCTCCCATTCACGTTGGGTGTCTTCCCTAGATCCTATATACTCGAAATCTTATTCCTACGGAACAAGACCATTCCGAAACTTTCTAGGGCGTTCTAGCCGTCGTAACGTTTAAGGCTGCTTCTTCAACAGTTCTTTCCCTGTTCGGCTCTCTTATTGCCGAACAGAGTGTCTGGTCCAATGACCTCATACGCAACTGGTTTTTATCATTATATTTGGACAGATGACTTTACATGTCTTTTGTCCTTATAATGCCGAACAGACTGCTTGGACCAATGACTTCCCATGTCACTGGTCCATATCGCCGTTCACCACCCTACCCGATAATATGACCTGTCGTATTTACCACGTGTTCCTGTATACCACGTGTTCGGCAATTAACTGTACCTGTTCGGGAATACCTCCCTACATACTGCTAGCAATTTTTAACATGTAAAATAGCAAACAGATTTTAACATGCAATAAGGTGACCTATATGTCATTAAAACATAAAAGACCAACACCCATGTCCCCCGCAGGTCTGCACGCGCAACCAAGGATTGGCGCGCTCATACTGATGACCGACACATGCAGGTTTAATGGTTACACGAATCTTGTAACCCTGTCAGCTTTAGGACCAAGATTGGTATAGATTACCAACCCTAGCCCTGCCAGCCCCCCTCAGAGATCAAAACAGTAAAGTTTTTTACCTCTACTTGAATGTTTGAAAATGGATTTAAGATTGGTGTTTTTTGGTTGAAAATGGGATTTAATGTGGTTATTTGGATGATAGTAGAAAGTATACTTGAGTTTGAGAGCATTAAAGTGTGAATACTTGGCAATCTTTGAAATTTTGTCACCTTTTGGAAGAAAAACCATGGGGAGGGGGCTGTAGTATTTATATGAGGAAGAAGGGTGGCAACTAGGGTGGAACAACTAGCCACAAGAGCTGCTTGGTTTAGTTGGTGGAGAAACCTCCCATAAATGTGATGGGAGAGGTTGAGGGAGAGGGGACACCCCTCTGCAAATGCACTGCTCAGGCAACAAAATCAGAGGATCTACGGAGAAATAGACCCCTGATGATGATAAAATCTGGCTGGCAAAAAGGAGACGGGACAAGCTGTTGACCAGCGCGTGCAGGTCTGAGATAGGCGCACACGTTACAAAACAACACGTGCAAGGGTCAACAGCCAAAGTTTGATTATTGACCACCATGTGTCAATTTGACTCGCGCGTGCGAATCTATAACAGACGCGTGCATGTCAAACCTAACCATGCATTGGTCAATGGTCAAAGTTTCACCATTGACCAACACCTGGCAAGTTAATCTGCATGCGCAGGTTTCAGACCAGCTCGTTCTAGTAGGGTTTTTTGCTAGGGTTAAGGGTTCAAAGTTTGTTCAAACACTCCAAGTTCAAATCCCAATCTTTCTCAAAACTATTCTTGATCCAATTCATCATCGAGGAAACAAGACCCGAAAAATAAAGCAAATCAATTGGGAGACCAAGATTGGGATGTCTACAATAGTCCCTCTTTGACGGCATGTGGAGCACCATTGAGTTGGCACGGGTAACATCACAGCTTTCTAGACACCCATCGAGGCTATCCACAAAAAATTGAATAAAAATGCAAACGCATATATAAAAATACCATGCACCAATGGATTGAAGACGGGCAGATCATCGCGAGATCGTTGCAAGAGTGTTCGAACTCTGTTGGGGAAATAGAGAATCCTGGATGAGTGGATCAACGTCTAATGCTGAGGCGGAATTCTCTTGAGGAATAAAAGGATTTGGACGGGTGGACCATCTTTGAATGATTTTGGGCGGATAGATTGTCGTTAACAAGAATGGATGGATAGATCGTCGTTGCTTGATTCAATGGATAGATGAATCCTCGTTGATTGAAATCAGATGGATGGATCGTCATTGATTGTAATCGTTGATTGAAATCGGATAGATAGATCATCGTTGATTTGGGCAGATCATTATACAAAATGATCGAGCCGTTGAAAATTAGACAAGACTAGCTGTCATCGATGTAATTGTTGATTGAAATCAGACGGATGGATCGTCATGGATTGTAATCGTTGATTGAAATTGGAAGGATAGATTGTCATTGATTCGGCCGGATTATTATACAAAATGAGCGAGCTGTTGAAAATTAGACAGGACTGGCTGTCGTTGATTGTAATCATTGATTGAAATTGGATGAATAGATCGTTGTTGATTCGAGCGGATCATTATACAAAATGATCGAGCCATTGAAAATTGGACAGGACTGGTTGTCGTTGATTGTAATCGGATGGATAGATTGTCCTTGATTGATGTTTGGACGGACAGATCAGTTTTCAGAATCATCATGCCGTTGAAAATTGGACAAGACCGGCTGTCGTTGATTAATTGTAATCAGAATCCTACGAGGAATCATCGAAGTGGTCATAACCAGAACATGAGAAATGTTGTATGGGGACCACAATGACGCACGCAGATATATCACCATCGCGCGCTGGTCAAAGCGTTGACTCGGCCTTAGGCCCAAAACGATTGGCGTGCGTCGATCTGGGATACGCGCGCGCGGGTCCGTTGTTAGGGCTTAATCCAGAATGGGCCCAGACCCGGCCCACGCCTATTTTCTTCCTTTTCTTCCTTCAGACGTTTCAGAAACAGTTCACTCGAACGGTTCCAAACCCAAAACTCTCTCTCGACTTCTCCCACTTCCCATACACTTTTTCTCTTCGATTCCCTTTTGAAACTAAAAACCCACACTCAAACGATCAACCCTGGCAGGCAATGACAATGATAGTGGTGGTGGAGATGTGGTTGAATGTCTGAGGGACGAGAGGGACTTATGGAGACCGAAGTAGAGAAGGAACAAGCGATGGAGGAAACCGGCGAGTGCCGGTGTAGTGATGACTAACAGTGGCGATGTCGAGGGTGATCAGAATCTGAAGGTTGAAGACGAACCAGATCGACATGTGCTGATGGAGGAACCACGCACACAGGTTATCACAGGGGCAGTGGGGCATATGGTTCAAGCATTGGACCCAAGCATGGCGGTGGAGAGCACTTTGATCACAGGTGACGACTTTGAGATGATAAAATCGAGGCGCGGAGTCGGTTACAGTCATAAGGCACAAGCTTGAGGAGTCAGAGCTTGGAGCTTGAAGTGATGGAATCGAGGCATAGAGCCGGTATCTTTCATAAGGTAAGAGCCTGAGGGGTTGAAGCTTGGAGCTTGAAGTAATGGAACTGAGGCGCGGAGCCGGTTGCAGTCATGAGGCAAGAGCCTGAGGAGTCGGGGCTTGGAGCTTAAGAGTCAGAGCATAGAGCTTGAAGTGACAAAACCAAGGCGCAGAGCCGGTTGCAGTCATGAGGCAAGAGCCTAAGGAGTCGGGGCTTGGAGCTTAATGGAACAAAGGCGTAGAGCCAGTATCGATCATAAGGCAAGAGCCGGAGAGGTCGAATGCAGGATTGACCTGTTGAGTAAGAGAGAAATGCAAAACATAGTATGTGCATGATGATGGTTAGATATGATGATGATGGTAATGCAGACAATGGTGATGCAATATGTGCCCGGACCCATGCGTGTTTGTTGTTTTAAACGTAAACCTTCTTTCAAGTTCTGGACTTGAGCATTCAGAGCGTAATGCTCAAGCATTCGGAGGGTGGAATCCGAGCATTCAAAATACAGACTTTGGGGATTCAAGCATAGAGCTCGAGCATTGTAGAGACGCGCAATTTCGTTTAATAAATTTAAAATGTGTTATGTGGAAAAAAATGGAGAAGAATATTGATTTGGGGTCGATATGTTAGAGCATGGTACCTGAGGGGAATGTGCATGATATATGCTATATATGTGTGTGTGTGTGTGTGTTTGGAGGAGCGGGAAATCCCTTTCCCAAAAATCTCTCTCTCTCTCTCTCTCTCTCTCTCTCTCTCTCTCTCTCTTTCAAATTCCACCAAACCATACAATACACGTTCCAATCTTTCATCCTTGCGCGTTTTGGAGCTCAAATCATGTTGGTAGGAGCTCGGAGATTCGTATTTGGCTCCGTTCGAAGTTTGAAGTTCTAGGGCTTGGGGAATCCTTGGGTTTCGGCTTTAACCCTCGAGGTAGGGATTTTTCTCTCTCTCTCTCTCTCTCTCTCTCTCTCTCTCTCTCTCTATATATATATATATATATATATGTTAAAAGTTGATTTTGTACATGATTTGTGCCTTGGATTGTTGTTGAGAGTTGGGTTTGATTTAAGAAAAATCTGCAGAAAATCTACTCGAAACAAGCTAGTATCGACACCTTCTTAAAAAGGTATCGATACCATTATGTTAAAAACCCCAGCTAGCACTCTGGTATCGATACCATTCTTCAAGGTATCGATACCCTTACGTCTGAAACGATTTGAAACCCATAGATATCGATTCCTATCAATACCTTTGGCTTAAAAACAGTTTTGTTGTATTATGCTCCAACTTCAATGCCTTGGTTTCCGAGCCTTCCCAACTCATTTCTAACACACTTTTAGCTATTCTAAACTACTTCCAAACATAGTTGTTTGCACTCCAATGATTTCTTGGTCATCCTCGTTTGTTGGTTCTCGTTGCGTCGAATACAAGTATTATACGGAATGAATTATCAACCTAATGCTTTGTTGGTGTATTGTTCGTCTAGCTATTGGTGATATTGTGAGATGTTAGGATAGGAAAAGTGAGCTCGTAAAAGGTAAATATGGGTGTTGATAGTGTTGAATGTTAAATAGGAGGATGCATAAATCATGAGACGTAAAATGAGAACTTGACACTTGATGCCATGTAGTACGAAGAGTGAGTTAAGATAACGAGTTTGGAAACAAAACAAAAATATAAATTGGTATGTGGACTGCTTAATATCAATCTCTCTTTATCTACAATCGTGCAATTAGAGCATTGGAAACACATATGACGCAAAACAATACAAATGAGTTGTAATCGGCATACGAGGTCTTGATACCCAGAATGTAAAATGGATTTACGGGGTCACGAGCACCCAGAAATGTGTTATGGGTATATGAGGCCCTAACACCCGAAAAATTTCTAAGCTCACTATTCTGTATGTTAATGGAGGAAGAGCTACTTGAGCTCATATTGGAAATCGACGAGAGATGTACGGGGCTCCTTAAGACACAGAATGTAAGTCATTTACTGTAGAAGTGTGCGAAATAGAGTTAGATCAATAAGAACACATAAAAGATGGCTAATAGATCTACCAAGGACAAGTGAAGTGCCCCGTGAGTCTTGAGTTTCCTTCATGAAGTTGCTTTAGTTGCATTCTCTTTCATTGTCTCCGACTTCATTCTTTTATGTTTAAATCTTTTCATTTTCATATAAAGTTTGTAGAGATTTTCCTACTGGGCGCATATTTGCTCAACCCTTCATTTTCAGGTATGAACCCAGAACGATAGCATAGAGTGCTGTGTGCATATATTGGAAATCTTTCGAAAGCTGACCTGGGGAAGTTGCATTTGGCATTTTTGCAAAACTCTTTAGAAGATGAAATTGTAACTCTATTTTAGTTGTTATGTCAAACGGATAATTGTAAACTATTTAACTCCTCTAATCCTCTTTCAATTTTTTTGTAATTATAAGTGATTGGGCCGATGTGCCACGGGTGAAAACCATTTTGGGGTATGATGTATATAATTGTGAGACTTTTAATTATGAATAGATATTTATATTTATGTTGAAAAACGAGGGCGTGAAAAGTTGGTATCAGAGCGCCTAGGTTTGAATACCTTAAGACCGTGGGGAGACTTTAATCTCATGGGTTCAAAATCATAGAAAAAGTTTTTTACATTACATGTGTGCTTGCATTAATGAGTCAGTACACCGGCATGACATTGCATTTACGAATAACATGGATTGTCATGGTGTTGTTAACCCATGTTGGGGAAATTGGAGTTGATCTCACGATGGAGCCGTGGTTGTTGTCGTTGATAGTTGTTGTAACGACCTGATCCTCAAGCACCTCGACCAAGACAAACAAAATTGAGTGTTGTACGCCACCTACTCAACATAATCACCAAACAATTATTGAACCCACTTCCTTAAACATTTACATAATTTTATAAATACACTAACCACACACTCTTCTCCCTTTAATTAGCACTACTTCGGAGAGTATAACCCCCAGTTCCTCTTTCAGGAACTTCTACTATGTTTTCCCCCGTTCCTTCCTCATGAGAGCCCCCTTCCCTTGGCTTTTGTAGTGTCAAAAAGATTAAAAGAACAGGTGTAACAATATGGCAAGGCTTGAAAATCAAAGCATGAGGTGTATAAGTTGTCCCATGCACTATCCAACTTATGCCTATCCATATGGATATGCACGCTGCTAGGAACAAAAGGGAAACAAATCTTAGCCCTTCTACGGGCTTCCATATTCTGTCTCTTTCTTCTTCTTCTTTTTTAATACAGGGTATTACAATATTCCCTCTTTTGGAAATTTCGGCCCCGAAATTAGTCGACTAAAATAAACGCAACCAAATCCTTCTCTTACATGGTCGTATCCCCCTTTATGGTATGCCCACAAATTTAGCTTCACTGACGACAATTGACCAGGTCACCACTCATTTCATGCCATTGACTTATTATTGGTATTGATAACACGTTATCCTCAGTTCAAGCTCATGTGTATAAACTCCAGGCAGCACACTAACGACTTCCTTCTATTCAACAACTTTTTCCTCCATATTCAAGCCACATAGGTAACGCCTCACGGGTGAAGATTCTAAAGCCACACAGGCTGATAAATAAACGCTCGAACCACTCATATTATGCCACATAGGCCACATCTCGTATTAGATACGCCGTCATTAAGGCAATATTCAGAACGCCACTAAAGCCACGCTACTAACGCTAAGAATATATCGCCACATAGAAGCCGCCATAGAGGCATAAATACATCACCACATGGGCAACGCCACACAGGCATTAATATATCGCCACACAAGCAACGCCACAAAGGCGTAAATATATATCGCCACACAGGCTACGCCACTAAGGCATAAATACATCGCCACACAGGCAACGCCACAAAGGCAATATTTCATGATCATGCCACTAAGGCAAAATATTCACGCCACTAAGGCAATAGCATCCACACCACTAAGGCCATATTTATAACGCCACTAAGGCTAAATAGCAATTAACTCCAAGCCAAGCATGATTATCACCATTTACCATTTTTCACAAGCTATACACATTAGCATAAACTTCTATAAAAACATATAAGTACACCCACGTTGCAAAGAACACCAAATGAAGATCGACCCATTTTCTTCCAATCTTTATCCGTTCCAACACCAATAAAAGTTGAAGTAATATGGACCCCACAGTAATGAACCGACACATAATTAAACTAATCTTCGCAACCAAATACAGGGTATCACAAACACATACATTCTAATCCAAAATTTATTATGATACACCACATTGAATCCTCAACCTGACAAAATTTACTCAAACTGCATCAAATTAAGAACAAATTAAAGTAGTTGAGCCCATCAGAATAACAGTTCTAATAATAAACACATGATCAGAATTAAAGAACATACCCATAGCTAATGACCAACCTTCCATACCCATCTACGTAAACTAGTTTTCTAGGCAACTCCAGTAGCCATCCAAGAAATGGCTCTTCCAAAACATATATTGTACTATAATTAAATGAAATACTACTCCGACAGCCATGGTGAGTTTTCTTTTCTTTTTTTTCTTTTTTTTTTTTTTATTTTCAAATATGGAAACCCAGGAGCAAACTAAATTACCAAGAACTCACTCAAACAATTTTCCGCAGAATCAGTAAATAAAAAAAAGATACTGGTTACTTAGCACCACTCACCCATAGGTCATCGTCCTAAAATAAAATTTTAAGACAGTTTACAGAATCATGAAACCTATGCTCTGATACCAAAACTGTAACGACCTGATCCTCAAGCACCTCGACCAAGACAAACCAAATCGAGTGTTGTACGCCACCTACTCAACATAATCACCAAACAATTATTGAACCCACTTCCTAAACATTTACATAATTTTACAAATACAACACCACACACTCTTCTCCCTTTAATTAGCTCTACTTCGGAGAATATAACCCCCAGTTCCTCTTTCAGGAACTTCTTCTATGTTTTCCCCCCGTTCCTTCCTCATGAAAGCCCCTTTCCTTTGGCTTTCGTAGTGTCAAAAAGATTAAAAGAATAGGTGTAACAATATGGCAAGGCTTGAAAATCAAAGCATGAGGTGTATAAGTTGTCCCATGCACTATCCAACGTATGCCTATCCATGTGGATATGCACGCCGCTAGGAACAAAAGGGAAACAAATGTTAGCCCGTCCACGGGCTTCCATATTCTGTCTCTTTCTTCTTCTTCTTTTTTAAATACGGGGTATTATAGTTGTTGTCGTTGATAGTCGTTGTCATTGACTGTGTTATGTTTTCAATCCTTGTAGCACGATGCCACCGAGACATCAAATAACCATGCTAGGGAAATTGTAGCGGCACTAGCAGAGTCGAATCTTTTGAATTCAGCGCTTGGGGCTAACACAAATGACAGTGCCACAGAATCAATGAGGGCGTTCTGCCGTATGAAACCACCAGAGTTTGATGGGGAGAGTAACGATCCTCTTGTGGCCGACCATTGGCTTGCACAAGTTGATAAAAAAATTTAACGCTATTTGGATTACTGAAGATGACCTACGAGTGAGTATTGTGGCCATTCAACTTACTGGTGAGTCAAATGAGTGGTGGGAATCGGTTTTAGGAGCAAGAAGAGATGCTCGAACAGTGGCAAGGGCGGTTAATCAAACAAATGAACCAGATGTGGAGAACCTGACGTTGGCTGAGTTTGAAGAACTCTTTGAGAATCAATATTTTCCAGAAATGTATCGCGACCAACTTAGAGAACAATTTGAGAAACTAGAACAAGGTAATATGGCCGTCTCTAAATATGCTACGAAATTTCAGTCTTTGTCTCGTTTTGCGCCAGAATTAGTGGCATCAGAAGAAAGGAAGTGTAGACATTTCGAAAGGGGATTGCACCTGTCCATTAAGTTGTTAGTAGTGAGCCAGCGCATAAGGAGGTTTTCTAGGATTGTCGAATGTGCAAGGAGTATTGAGAATCCAGTGGGTGCGCAGGGAGATGGGAAAGTGTGGGAACCTAAGCAACCGACCGCTAGTGCAAGTTTGCCTTCTGGGAATTCTGGGAGCCAATGGAGGAAGAGACAACGGGAACCACCTCAATCATTTCAGGTTAAGTAGAGTTTTGGGCCGCCTACTTCCTCAGGAAGTCATAGAGTTTCTGTCAAACCACAAATTGTGTGTCATCGGTGTGGTCAGTCGGGTTACTTTCGTGCTCAATGTTCACAACAACAGAAGGCAAGTTTCATTTGCGGTGCACCTGATCATCTTGTGAGGAGATGCCCTCAGAAAGTACGAGAGCATAATGGGCCTAGTTCAGTGAGACCAGGGAAAAGTTTTGTTCGGCGTCGTTCCCAGTTTCAGTCTACTTTGGATCAGGTCACGCATTGAGCGAGGAGCGAACCTACCATTTCTCAGGCTCCAGAGACACCAGATGTATAGGGTACTTTCTTCCCTCTTGTTTAACTCCTTTGCTAAAATTCTTTCGATTTGGGAACATGTTGTCTTTCCGTGATTTGCATCTTTCCTTTGACTTGAATTTGAACACCAAGGATTCTTAGACCATTTGTGTTTGTTGAGTAACCTCTCCAGATAGTATTTGCCAAGACTATGAGTTGGTTATTTTAGGTTGTCATTTTGTCCTTGACCTCCGTGTTTCGCATGAGATAAGGTTTGGATTTGCCTTGAGAAAAGATTGGTTACAACGGTGATTGTTTGTTATATGTTGAGCATATCTCCATCCGAGTTTTTCTTTTATTGCCATTTTCTCTATGGTTTAGTTGAACCTTGACTGAAATTTGTATCTGAGCAAGTTATCTATGAGGTCGTTTGTTCATTGGCTTGAATGAATTTTGGCATCTGCATCAATTACAACACGATCCTTTCTAATGCTACTCTATGTTATACGAATCCTTGTCATGTGATACCATGTGGTGTACCTGCTATCGATTTTGAAGTAATTGCTGCTGAAATGAACGAGTACTTCTCGTCTCTTATTCTCATTCTACTCTTGATGCTATGGTTCATGGTATAAGATCTCGCTAGTCAATTTGGGATTTCGTTGATATGGTTACAAATTTCTTAGTTTGTAGTTGCTATTCACTTGATCTTTGTGGTGGTGGCTTTTATCTATTAAAGCCAAGTTGATAGTGACATTTTCAATGCCATTGCATCTTTCTTGTGACATCAAAGTAAATCTTGTTACGGTTGGGACCCTTTGGGTGTTAAAAATCTGATATAGCCCTCAACCTAGGAGGTACATGGTTTGTTCTATACCGTTCCATTCTGGCTTATCAAGAGTCATGCATCTTCTGGTATTGGTCTAAGTTTGGTTATGCATCTTTTGTCAGTTTTCGCCCTATCTTTGCATTGTGTTCTTCATTTGTGTCAGGATACTCTCTTTTGCTAGGGCATATGTATTTGTTCCCTAGACTCGTGGAATAGTAAGGAAGTTGAAGTTACTTTTTTTCTGGAATCTGGGGTTTATTATGAGTTGGTGTATCAAGTTTGTAGCTACTTTAAAAGAAAATCTCACATGTTCTATGCAGTACAAATTCATTGGTGCCATTAGTTGCGGACTTGCCATTTTTGCCAACTTGGGCATCACAGTTTGTTGTGACTCCTCAACCTTCTCAACCTTGAAGTTACAAGATTTGAACTTACTTTTGCTTCATATCGATTTGCTCGTCTAGACTTCACTGGTTGGTTTGGATTCCATCGTTGCAGCTACTAATCTATTTATTGGAAAATGCTACTATATTCAAGTTCCTATGTCGTAACAATCGCTTATTGGAGCCAAATCTTATGGTGACGTATTAACTGATATCTATTTATGGTGGTGGTTCGATTCAAATCCATTTGTTGTAGTTGCTCTTTTCAACATTCAACTTTGTAGCCTCAGTTATAGTTCCTCAACTCTGGAGACACAAGACTCATTCTATGTCGCTAAATTCCAATCTGTTAGAAGCTTTGCTTATTCATGGTATTGGACAAATTATCGATCTTGCCCCAATTTGTTTACGTAATGGCTTATCTTGTTATTTATGTGTTTTTCCAAAGTATTGAAATCTGTCTTTTGCAAGAAGTCATTCGCAGACTCATTTGGCTTGTAGAGTAATAGGAAAGTTATGATCAGTTATTTCTAAGTTCCTCATATTATCCCAAAATTGATACGTGGAGTTTTTTGCCTAGCAATTTTAAAGATTTCATGTATTCTTTGAATTCTAGATGCCTCATCCCCATTCTTTGAATTTTTTATCGGTGTTTGAGTTTTGGAGCTCACTCGCTTCGATTGAGATAACCGAAGGATTGTGTTGGCCATTGTCGTCACCCATTGTCCCTCGAGATGGGAGAACCCACGTATTTCATAAAATGTCAACGCATTGAGGTTCAACTTGTTTGGGGTAGAAAAAGGGGAGGCTTATATCATTAGAAAGATAGGTAATGTATCAAATACGGTGCGTGTCTTCAAATACCAAGGCGACAACCGATGAAATCCAGTTGAAAGAGGCGATTGATCACCGCACCTTCTAGATGGAAGTCTCAGAAACTCAATTGGACTATCGGGTTACAGTTAGGAGCTGAATCTTTACGCTGAAATAGATAACCGTATGCAGGAATTTCGCTAATAGAAGGAAGCTTATAAATCGCATCCCGCTTAATAAGGACGCCTAAAAATTTTCCAGTATACATGATGCGTTCTATCCATAGACATTGAGAAAGTACAAGACAAATCCATTATATGTGTCAGAGAGGTCCAAACTTGAGCTAGGAACTGACATGTCCTATGGTAAGAACCCTACACACATCCTAGATTTGCATAATAAAGCGTTGAGAGGTTAGACGATACTGTTTGTGCCAGTTTACATGAAAATGGAGGACGGAGTTAGAAAGGAATACTCTCATTTATTGTGGTTTGATCGATGTAAGTCTTTGACATAAATTTTGATGATTATAGAATTGTTGTATGATGGGTGACAGTACGGCTGTGATATATGCATATGTTGCGCGGCGTGATCTGACATGGCTTGGCAAATTTTGAGGACGAAATTTCTTTAAGGAGGGTAGGATGTAGACACGCGCAATTTCATTTAATAAATTTAAAATATGTTATGTGGAATAAAATGGAGAAAATTAGTGGAGAATATTGATTTGGGGTTTATATGTTAGAGCATGGTACCTGATGGGAATGTGTGTGATATATGCTATATATGTATATGTGTGTGTCGTGTGTTTGGGGGAGGGGGGAAATCACTTTCCCAAAAATCTCTCTCTCTCTCTCTCCTGACCTCTCACCCCTCTCTCGGCTCGCTCTCTCTATATATCTCTCTCTCTTTCAAATTCCACCAAACCAACACAAAACCCATACAATACGCCTTCCAATCTTCCATCCTTGCTCGTATTGGAGCTCGAATCATGTTGGTAGGAGCTTGGCGATTCGTATTTGGCTCGGTTCGGAGTTTGAAACTCTAGGGCTTAGGGAATCCTTGGGTTTCGGCTTTAACCAACGAGGTGGGGATTTCTCTCTCTTTATATGTTCTTGAGTTGACTTTGTACATGTTCTTTAGACAGAGTGAGCTCGTTAAAGCCAAATATGGATGTTGATAGGGTTGAATGTTAGATAGGAGGATGGATAAATCAGGAGACGTAAACTGAGAACTTGACACTTGATGCCATGCTGTCTGAAGAATGAGTTGAGATAACGAGTTTGAAAACAAAATGGAAATATAAATTGCTATGTGGACCACTTACTTAATATCAATCTCTTTTTATCTACAATTGTGCAATTAGAGCATTAGAAACACATATGACGTAAACCAATACAAATGAGTTGTAATCGTCATACGGGGTCTTGATACCCAGAACTTGAATTGAATGTACGGGGTCGCGAGACCCAAAATGTACAATGGATGTATGGGGTCACGAGCACCCAGAAATATATTATGGGTATATGGGCCCTAACACCCGAAAAATTTCTTAAGCTCACTATTCGGTATGTTAATGGAGGAAGAGCTATTGGAGCTCATATTGGAAATCGAAGAGATATGTACGGGGTCCTTAAGACCCGGAATGTAAGTCATTTAATGTAGAAGTGTGCGAAATAGAGTTTGATCAATAAGAACACATAAAAGATGGCTAATAGATCAACTAATGACAAGTGAAGTGCCCCTTGAGTCTTGAGTTCCCTTCATGAAGTTGCGTTAGTTGCATTCTCTTTCATTGTCTCCGACTTCATTCTTTTATGTTCAAATCTTTTCATTTGCATATAAAGTTTGTAGAGATTTTCCTACTGGGCGCATGTTTGCTCAACTCTTCATTTTCAGGTGTGAATCTGGAATGGTAGCATGGAGTACTGTGCGTGCATATATTGGAAATCTTTCGAAAGTTAACATGGAGAAGTTGCATTTGGCATTTTTGCAAAACTCTTTAGAAGATGAAATTGTAACTCTATTTTAGTTGTTATGTCAAACGGATAATTGTAAACAATTTAACTCCTCTAATGCTCTTTCAATTTTTTTTTGTAATTATAAGTGATTGGGCCGATGTGCCATGGGTGAAAACCATTTTGGGGTATGATGTATATAATTGTGAGACTTTTAATTATGAAAAGATATATATATATATATATATATATATATATATATATATATATATATTTATGTTGAAAAATGAGGGCGTGACAAGCATTCAAGTGTAGAACTTGAGCATCCAGTACACAGTGGTTGGGCATTCAAAGAACTTCGAGCATTCAAAGTTTTGGACTTTTAGCATTCAAGCACAGAGCTTAAGAATAGATGATATCTTGTTAGATATTGCGGCATGGAACCGGCTAAGATAGTGAGCATAATTCTGTTGAGTAATGGGCATAGAGCTGCTGAGATGGTTAGCTTGGAGTTGCTAATAGTGAGTTCACGGGCATAGAGCCATTGAGATTACGATTATGAGTGGGTGTCTAGAGCCACTGAATAGGCATAGAGCTGATGAGTTGTGGGTGTTGAGCTGCTGAGTTGTGCGCGTAGAGCTGCTGATTAGCTTGATGACAGTGGATATGAGCATGGAGCTCCTGAGATAGCGAGCATAGAGCTGCTAAGAATGAGCATAGAGCTGCTGAATGATTGAAGTAGTGAGCGCAAAGCAACTTGAACATAGTGTTGATGAATGAGTGGAGTTGTTGGAGCTGCTGAGTGATAAAGATAATGATCACGAGGCTATGGACTTTAAAATAGTAAGTTTATGGGTGTAGAGCCGCTGAATACGAGCATAGAGTTGCTTAAATGATTATGGGCACGAGGCTGCTGATAGTGAGCTGTTGACTATGAGCAAGATGGAAAGCGTGGGGTTGCTAAATAAAGGTGAGCATGAGCATGGGACACGACAGCTATCGTACCTTTAGAGCGCAGTAATTGAGGCGTAGAGCCTGAGTATAAGGTATCGAGGATCCTTTGGTTTTTTGATCAAGAGCTCGGGGTAAAGTTGCCGGAGAGAATTTAGACAATCCTGGAGTGGGTTTGGCACCAATGCATGGGATTTCATATGCTCGAGGATGCCCCCAAAGCTAGTTCTGATCATACAGCGTTTGCTCAGGAGTGCCCCCAAGGCTAATTCAATCATTGCTCACCAATGGCTCTATTGGTCATGGACCCATAATTTCATAATTGCGTGAGTTGGTGCACTGGGCAAGATCTGATGTGGCTGTAGGAAATATATCAGCCGAAGCTTTGATGAACCGGGCGTGAGATGTATTAATTCCAGATGTCCTATTTAAAGGTCCATATAGTCATCATTTCACACTTTCTCTGTTTTCTTTTTGCCACCGAGGACTCCTCTCGTTCTTTTCTGCCTCCGGGGGCTCCTTCTTTTCTTTCCTTCTTCGAGTCTGAGAGATGGGCGATATGCAAGCGTGGCCGGCATACGTGAAGGGAGACCACGTCGACTCGGATTTTGTCTTGAAGTTTGATTAGAGTTTTTTCCATAGAGGCTTGCTTCTGTGACTTGGAACTCCTGGGGTGGTGCTTGTACGCAGCATGACAATTTTTCTGGGCCATGTGGTGATCCTTTTGAGCCATATGATGACTTTTTTGTGCCGTAGTACTTCTATGGTATACAACACACCACGGGTGCCTTTTTCTTTTTTCCAGCTGGGCTTTGGTGGTCGGACCACTAGAGGATTCGTCATCCTCTTTTCATCTTCTCTTGCTATTTTTCCATTTTTCTTCCTACACAGGTTAGTCCGACAAAAACCTATGTATAGTTTGTTTAGAAAATGTTGGATGATTCACCTTGTGATGTAAAAGGCATTTTGATTATATGAAACAGATCCTTTTGCTCTGATATTAATTTTATTGTGCACGCTGTATTGTAGTGTTTGTTTAGCATGAAATTTGAATTTCAACAAACTGAGCAGAATCGTGGAGTTCCTCTGCAAACAAGTCATTTTGGTGGCTAAGCAATTGATTAGGCGGCCGAGGGATCGATTCTTCTTTGTGGGGTCTGACTTGAATCAGCCTTGATTTTCACAGGCTAGGGAATCAATTCTGTGGCCGCCATATCGAAGTGCCGGCCTACAGACTGCCTTAACTGACGTGAATTTAGAATTCGATTCTGAATCAAACTGGGACTCAACCTAGCCTATAAGTATGCGTTCTACAAACTCGATAGTTTGTCAGCAGCAGTTCTAAACACATGGCACAACCGGTTCTTGATCAGTGGATGAATTCTCTTAATGGCCTAGACCGTCTACACTTTAAGTCCTTTGGTATGGACTTCCTCTTCTCGCTCTGCCAAATTCCTGTGAATTTTGCTTTCCTCCGTGCAGCCACTAGCTTGTGGGATCTTGTTCATGTCTTTTTATTTAAAAGAGAGGAATTATGCCCTACTCTCGAGGAGTTTGCAACTATCATGGGCCACTCAAATAGAGAATGTTTCATTGTTCCTAACCCTTTGTTTAATCGCACCGATCTCTTGAAAGCCCTGTTTCATGTTCAAAAACATAAAACTAGGTTCTCTATGGTGAACGGAAGGTTGAAAACTTTGCAGTTTATTCAGCGCTTTGGTACAGCTGGAGCTCATCACCAAATTCCTCCACATAAACCATGCTTTCATGCTTTGTGTGTTTGCCTTTTCTATTACTATCTACTGGGCCCTTCCTCTGGCCATGCTGATTCTATCTTGCTTGATTTTGCCCAACAGATTGGTAAACGTGTAGGTTTTGTTGGTTTTGTATTGGCAGAGACCTTGATGGGTCTTGATGCAGTGAAAGTTAATCCAATATCCCAGTTCTCAAGCAGTCATTTGTTGCTACAAGTTCACTCTTTATTTGTTTATTTATTTTCCAAATTATCTTTCAACTCATCGTTCTTTTGTTTTGACTCACATGTCTCACAGCTCGCAGTTTTCCCTTGTTTTCTACAAGAATGGCTTTTTGAGAAACTGAGGATATGGGATGTGCCAGAGCGGCTTCCCTATAGTCCAGACCATTACATGGAGCATCATGTGATTAGGCAGTTTCTAACTGAGGCTGCTTGGAAGGCATGGATGGAGACTCGCAAGGGCGATCGGATTCAATGGGTTTGTCCTTGGTATGGCATTGAGAGCATGACTGTAACTACCATGAACCATTTTGGTGTGTTGCGGTGATTGGTATTACTCAGGTCACCTTTTACTTTTCTACTCGCTTCCAAAGACAATTCGGGGCCAATCAAGCTAAAGTGATGGGTGACCCTGAGTATGGTATTTCCAAGACTTATGATGACAACCTCTGTCGCAATGTGCTTCGTTTATGGCCAGATCAAGTGATGCAACATGTTATTGAAAACTCTGCTGACAAGCTATCTAGTTTGTACAAGCGCTAGTTGAAAAAAGACCTTTTGGAAGACAAAAGTGCAAACACTACTACAAAATGGTATAAAGATCATGGTCCAAAAATTATAAAGATTTTACTTTTTGTAAAAGTGTAATAAAATGTTATGGACTACAATTTTAATCTCAGTTATGTTAGTAATTTATTTTAATTAACGGGTATTTGTAATCTTAACGTGGAGAGATTAATGAGTATTTAATATCATGGAGCTCGTAATATAATTGAGATAAAGACGGGAGTGCAATTATAATTCTATAGTGGGGTGAATTATAATTAGTGAAATAAAAATAGAATCCTGGTGGGATTAGGTTTTCTTATTTACACTGGAAGCCCAGACTTATTACTCCTTAGGTCCCTATCGTAGCCCTATATAAACACGTTATGTTCTCTAGGTCAGATTAGATGTTCTTCTATTATTCACAAAATAGAGGCAGGCTTAAAGAGAGCAAACAGATCACGAAAAAGTCCACACTCGGTTCGTATTCTAGACGTGCAGGGAATACGATAGAAGATCGTGAGGTACGGTCGAGCAGATTAGTGGTTTATAGCAAGACGTGCTATAACAAGTTCAACCAGCGTTCGTGTCGCAGGGAGTTAAGGTCGAACCCTAATTCCGCTTTATAGGGTTTTACAATTTTTGTTGTCTAATCTGTAAGCGTCATTACTGGGTCTTGGGTATTCAGTTTCCCAACAATGGTATTAGAGCCGGCTATAATCGCGCGTATGTTTTTTTGACCTTATCAGCCGAATAGACTGTCTGGACCAATGACTTCACGCGTCACTGGTCCACATTGCTGCTCATCGCACTACCCGGCGATGAACTTTATCACGATTGCCACGTGTCCCTAATACATCATGTGTTCGGCAACTAAACTTGCCTGTTCGGGAATACCTTCCTACAGATTAAACAGGCCATGTTGTCTGGAGATCGTATAGTATGAAACTGTGGTTACCGCTATCTTGCAGGTTTCAGTTTTACTAACGTCTGTTTTGCAGAAAATCTTATCCCACTATTATGGTCATGCATGTATGTTTGTGTGATTGGATCCCACGTTGTTGCACACGTGGTTACTGTTTTTATATTTGGGAGCCACGATTATTTTTCGTGGTTGTAATATTAAAAGCAGTTTGTGAACTCCGGTATGTGGGAGGCATAAGGTTTTTGTGTTTTCTTTGTTTCTTCAGTTGTATCACTATTTGATATATAGAATTGTTGTAAGATTACAAGTCATACAGCATGTTTTTTTTTAATCCAAATTATGTGAACTCTGTAAAAGAGGCATAGGATTAATGTATAAAATCATAGTTTTTGCATGGTGGCCGAAGTTGCTGTATAGGGTCGAAATTCAATTTTTTGATGGAGCAGATGCATTTTTTAATGAAGACACAGCTGCATCAACCTCTGACTTGGTGGGCAAGACACGGCTGCAATCTTGGCTGTTTTTGGAAACAAGGATATTGACCATAATAGTTGGGATGCATATTTTATTATGCTTCCTTATTTATGTTTATACATGTTTTCATGGTTATTTGCATATGTGACAGTTTACCATATTGGAACAACATGGTAATATTTGGCCTTTGACTTAGATCATGTTTTTTTGCAAACTCGAAAATTTGATAACCCTTACAAATTATTTTTTAAATAACTAAGTGAGAGACGGAGTTTATTTTAATAAATCTCATTGTCTCTATTACTAGTATGTAGATGATGTAATTAATTTTGTGTGATGGTTTTAGAATCTTCCCCCCCATCAGGCAAAATTAATTATGGTTTCATCGGTATAAACTTCCTTAAAGGATAGGTCTATGATAATTGTTATGTGAATTATTTCTCCATCTGAGATAATTCATAACGGAACAATAGGTCATGGGACTAGGTAATGGTATACACTTAGCTGTAAATAAAAATATCCTCACCATCTGAGTCACTATTATTATTTATAGGACCGAAGGAATATTGTCTATTTAATTTTGCTTGGCATGGTCTACTGTCTAGATAGTAAAATTAAAAGGTTGTGCCTATCTACACGAATGATGAATAGTAGACGACCTTCCCATTGAGGCATACTCTTCACGGTGTGTAGGGTTACCAATGTTTTTCTTTTGACATATGGTAGAGGAAACCAATATTAAAATGAAATTCAAAGTTTTTATTGCCCTTCATAATTGATTGTTATGTTATTTGATTCTCAGATTAAAAAATGGGCTCTTTCAATCCACTTGCTATTATTCTCAAAGAAAATAAACTTACTGGACAAAACTATGTTGATTGGAAAAGAAACTTGGATATTGTGTTAACTGCTGAGGGGCACAAATTTGTTTTGTCTGAGGGTTGCCCTCCAAAACCTGATGAGAATGCCATAGAGCAGAAGCAAAGCCTTATAAGGATTAGGTTAAGGCTGATGAGATGGCGCGGTGTTATATTCTGGCTTCTATGTCAAAAATATTGCAACATCAGCATCAGTCTATGGAAACTGCGTACAATATGATGTTGAATCTCAAAGAGATGTTTGGGGATCAAAATCGTGTAGCAAGGCTAGTTGCTACGAAAGAATTGGTGAGTATCACCCTTGTTGAAGGGACCCCGATTAGGGATCATGTTCTGAAGATGATAGCTCTTCTTAATGAACTAGAGATCCTTGGAGCTGAAATTGATGGGGAAATCCAGATCGATTTCGTTCTTAACTCACTGCAGTCTGAGAGTTTTACGTAGTTTTGCCTAACTTATTCTATGAACAAAATGCATTTATCTTTGGTGGAACTTCTTAAGGAACTCCAAGCAGCTGAGGGTCTTTTGATTATGAAGAAACCACCATCAGTGTTAGTGGCAGAGAAGGCTTCTACTTCTAAGCCGAAAGGCAAGAAGAAGCAAAATAAGTCTCAAAAAAAGGTTATGGAACTTTTCGGGCAGCTTGGCTTTCGGAAACAAGCACAGTTTGTTCATGTCTATCTCTCCCTTCCCAAGCCTTTTGATTTTTTGGACAGACTCTTCAAGCTTACTGATTTTAGTGTCAGCCAAATGAGGATCCCCTATTGGCGTTTCTCCTTAAGGGTGTTAAGATTGTGGAGGAGGTTTAACTTGGAGCCGATCTTTGATTTCCTGCATGCTCTCCATCATCATGAGCATGTCTTTTTGCATTGTGGTGACAGAAGTCTTGAGCTGAGCATCGACATTGGCAATGGACTACTTGAGCTGGGTGTCCAAATTTGCCATGTTTTGCCTTGTTTTGCCTGATTTCTTCCATCCTATTTCCTTGGCCGGCCATTGGTAAAAGAACCTCGGGTACTATTTCCATTTTTGCTATCGGCGATTCCTACAATAGTTCCACCAACCACTGTCCCTCCTGCAACACCTCAACCTCAAACAACTGGGTTTCTTCCATGATGTCTCTGCGAACTAGTCTTCGAAGCAAATGAAACCAATTGGGTACAACCTCTTCTCGTGGTCAACCAATATTTCAGAACTAGCAGTAAAGCAAAAAGGAGTGACTCAAAAACTAATCATGGAAAATCGCTCTACCGTCTACATGCCTCCAAAAAGCTAATCCTAGGACCTACCGTGACCCAAATCTCACTTAAAGCATTTGTACAGAAGATTTTTGATAATCCAGGTAGGTACTATCAGGTAGGTTAAATTCTGCCAATCGGGCGAACCAAAGACAATCTCCTTACCTTGACCATCTGAGACATAGCAATATGATTACCAAAATTCGGATACGTGCGCGCTTAAGGCTAGTTCTGGACCAAGGGAGCCATTAGGGCATGGCAAACACCGGAGGTATCGCATACTCCATGGATTAAAGTCTCCTAGACTAACCAGAAAAAAGGTTTTACACTTTTAGGTTGCGACAATCCTCAGAGTTTCTTTTACAGTGTATCCTTTGTTTAGAACGACAAATTCTAAGAGATGTCAAAATGAACCAAGTATTCAACTAGTCTTTACTTGAATTTTCAATTTTGAACTCAGAATAGCTTAAAATAGATGGCGTGACACCATAACCAAAGTTACGTCAGTGCCGTGACGCCATTAGCTAAAATGGTGTAAGCGACATGGCACCTTGGCATAGTTTCCAAATTATTCCTTATCCTCCATTGAATCTTCGATTAGGCGCTAGTCAAGGACTTAGTAAGTTTTGATTTCCCAAAGTATCATTGTTCTCAGGACTCATGAAGTTTAGACAATGTGCACTAAGGTGCACGACTCTTCATTGGGTGTCAGCAACCTTCCGTAAACAGCGAGAACGAATCGCCCTAGTAAAGTCCTACTCTCTAGCCAGCATAAATGCGATTATGAATGAATGGAATGTATATACAAGAAAAATATGCACGTAAATAGGGTATATCATATAAATCCTGACCATAGGCTCCTGTCCTAATTTGGAAGGTTCTACGGTTATATACAAGTGTAGAAGGCTGGTTTTGGTTTAGCAAGGTTCCCCGAACTAGAGTCAGGATGTACCTTCCATTGTCAAGTGTATTGCGAGACAATGGTCGAACGGTACGATGACTCATCACGGTCGAGAGTTGCTAGGCATCCTGAGAGTGCTTATCACCCGTAAACCGGGCAAGATTGCCATAACACACTAGCGAGGCTGTGCGGTGCAAAGTGTACAAGACAATAAAAGTTTAATATTCCAAAAGATATTGAAAATTCCCATTTGAAAATGCCTTTCAAGCTTGGCTCTCTTAATTATTCAATTCTTTGAAAGATGAAAGTAAATTCCAAAGTATTGAATAACCATCTCTCCTCAATAAAGTCGCCATTGTGGCTCCCTTACCGGCGCGCCTGAGAGTCGCCACCTAGATTTTTGAGATGGATGATCCGAGGAACTGAGGGTTTGATTTGAAAAGAAAGGCTTTTGGCCTAGCGAAAACATTGAGACATTGGATTCAAGAGTCATTTTACGAATAGAGAAGGTTTTGTTGAAAAGCACTCGATTCGTCCGGTAAAAACCGGTCTTTACTAAACACTTTCAATGAGGGAAACTTTAAATTTCATTTGAAAAATTATACTCTTAATAAGCAAATAAGGGAAAGGAACAAAGGATTGAATACATCACATTGGCATGCTCGTGGTGCTTTCTGTGCAGCAAATGGCAAATGAATGATGTACAGGAATGAAATGACAATATAACAACAACCTACCTCAACCACAAAGAATATTGCACGTTATACCAAAAATGCCTTGCACGGTCTTCTGGTATACTGAGCGGTATACCTTCCCACTGACAGCCCACTATTATTACTCATAACCTCGCACGGCGTGTAGAGACCCGTAAATTTCTTTTAAATTTTAACGTTTTATAAGTGGACAAATAATGGTTTAATGTGAAAATTATAGTTGTGGGTCAATTTGCAAGAGTTTGAAAATGTGGGTGTTAGTGTGATAGAGTGCATGTGTGTATAAGTGTGTGCCAAGGGAAATAATTCCCATAACCCCCATCTCATTCTCTCTCCCGTTCTTTCTCTCTTTCTCGGCTCTCTCTCTCTCTCTCTCTCCATCTCTCAAATTCTCATCTCCAAAATTTAAAACCCATGAAGATTAGCCTTCATTCCACCTTCGGCGCGTGATTTGAAGCTCGTAGTTCATTGGGTTTGGCTCAGAGAGGAGTATTCAGCCGAATTCAAGGTTTCGGAGTCTAAGGCTTGTACTCTCTTCGAGGTTTTGCCTTTCGGACTCGAGGTAGGTAATTCTACCTCTCTTTATATGTTTTATGAGTGATTTTGTGCTTGAGATCGTGCTTGTAATGTCGTGTTTAAGCTTGGATCGAAATTCTGTTATTGTTGTAAGAATCGGCCGTTTTCCAGTATTCCAACTGGTAGGCTCGTCCTCCCTACCGGTAGAACATTGTTGCTATGACCAAAAAACCTTTTCCCTACCGGTAGGAGCTTTTTACCTACTGGTAGAACGATTGAGAAATTCCTTCAACTAGCTCAAACGTATAGCAGCAGCTCAAAAGCTGCTCAAAAAGTTGCTCAACGTATTCAATCTCTACCGGTAAGAATCTTTCACCTACCGGTAGGACTAGTGCAAAAAGTGTCCCGTCCAGATGTTGGTCTCAAATTTGGCCTCTCTATGTCCGATTTCTACCGGTAGAATCTTTCCGCCTACCGGTAGGTCAAGTTCTACCAGTAGGACTTCCCCACCTACCGGTAGGAGATTAGGAGTTTCGGTGCAAAAAGTGTCCCGTCCCAATGTTGGTCTCAAATTTGGCCTCTCTGTGTCCGATTTCTACCGGTAGAATCTTTCCACCTACCAGTAGGTCAAGTTCTACCGGTAGGACTTCCCCAGCTATCGGTAGGAGATTAGGAGTTCCAGATGCTTTCTTGAGCTGCTGCAATATCTTTCAGCTGCTTCCCTATATCTTTCAACTCACATTTTGAAGCCTTTCATCGACTCTAATGAGTTTGTTTACGCATCCTTCCAAGTGTTTTAGAGAGTATTACTCGTTCCTCACTTAGAGTGGTATCCAATGGACTTGAGTAAATAGGTCTTGGGATCCGAAAAGTAGTATTGCAATCCGTTCTCTCTCGACTCGTAAAATTCTTAGATTCCTTTAGTACATGTTGTTACGGAGTCCGAGTATAGAAACTAGATAACCGGGCATCGCAGAGTCTAGTCGTGGGTTAGTATGTGGATTGTGAAGGTATGGGAAATGCACTTAGAGGTACGGTGAGGACGTGTGGGATTGTTGTATGCTTAAAGGAAAATGTGCATATTAATTAATTAGTTGGAGTCTTGATATGGATGACAGTTTGGAACGGTTTGAAATATAATCAACGTGGTGGATTGGTAGATTGTTTAGAATGCTTGAAGTGAAAATCGATGCGGGAAAGAAGTGTTTGAGATGATAAGATAACTTGTGTCCTCACGACTCGTCAAGGCTTTTAATCCTTTTGACACTCTCCCTATGGGGTTCAAGTGTAGAAACTAACGAATAAAGTATGGTAGGATTATATGTACGGGCTTGGTATGCTATGTCAGATACGAATGGGTAAACGAATGAAAAGGCATGAACATGTACATTTATGGAGTCACGTAATGATTAATTACAATTCAGTGGTACAACCGTCGGAGGGATGATGAAATTGATTATGAAATGATGTCGACTATGAAAAGTGTGAAAGGTGACCCAAGTGGTCGTTATTGAGGGAAAAGACTCGGGGTGGCCCTGCGCTCGAGGGAACTAGACCCAAGGTGACCCAACTGATTGCTATTATTGAGGAAAAAGACTCGGGGTGACTCTGCGCTCCAGGGAACTAGACTCGAGGTGACCCCAAATCATTATTATTTTTATTAAGGGAAAAGACTCGGGGTGACCCTACGCTCGAGGGAACTAGACCCGAGGTTACCCTAACGGTTATTGAGGGGAAATATCTGATTAAAAGGAAGGGTTTGCGCTAAAGGGATTTGACGAAGATCAATGTGGACACGAGAACAATTGTGGTACTGTACGAAGAATAATAAGATGTTTATGAATCAATTATAGACAAATGTGGAACGACGTGAATTTGTTAATGTATTTAGTTAAAGAAGAAAACGGCTAGTGACATTTATGTGAAGTCTAAGACCCTTAGATGATAATTTGCAACTTGTTGGTAGTCACTTGTACTATAGGCGTATCTGTCAATACTCATTCATTCTCGGTGTATGATTCATCCAAATTACATATAGCTTGAGCTTAGAATTCTCTACTGGGCTAATATAGCTCAACCAAATCTTTCTTTTCAGGTTCAGACACTGGACAAAAGATTGCATGCATTGTTTGCTTGGCAGTGACAGATTTTGGAAGCTGACATCATTATATTTCGTCATCGCAGTGTGGATCTCATTTTGTAAAAGACGATCCTATAACTAATTACTCTTAAATTTTCTTTGGATTGAGGTTGTAATTATCTAAACCTAAAGATTTGTTTGTAAATTAAACAGGAGGGAAACTCTTTTGGGTAACGTATATGTTATGCGAGATTCTTTTATTGAAAATGTATTGTTTCATGATGTTGAAAATCGAGGGCGTGACATGGCGTAATGACTACATCGTATGGTATTCCTCAAAACATCGTACGGTGTCGCTTCGAGCACTTTTCAGAACAACTTTGTATTCTTAGGATAAAGTAAACCTCTTATCAAAACAACTTATTTATCCTTTTATTGATTTTTGTTTTTCATAAAACAATTTGCAAACCATTTTTGATGCACTTGATTATTGAGAATGATCATGAAAACCTCATTTAGAAAATAAAGGCATGGTTTTTAGATAAGGCCTTATCCTGAAATGCACTTGAAACAATCTCTCAGTAACATTAGAGTAGCTAACAGTGGATAGATGTGATCAAGGCAAACTGATAATGAATAAGATAACACCGTACATTGGACCCACTACATCGTGCGGTGTATCACAACACCACAAAGTGTAGTGTTTCCAGTACAATCACTGATTTTTGTTTTGTTTCTTAAAATGGTTTTTAAGTCAATACTTAGACAAATTAAGTGTGACTACAAAAAGCTCCCCTCCGGGCTAAGACTGAGCTTAGTCCAAGGAAACTTGCTTTATATCTTCAGCTTTGATCTTGAATGAAGATGGATGAGTATGGGTTTAGAGCTTTAGAGTGGTGAGGTTCAAAAGCTAGTAGTGTACAAAGCTTTGGAGAAGAAGAAGAAGAACAGAAATTTTTATAGAGAGAGAGAATGCCAGAACAACTTTCTGAAGTATTGAAGAGGTTTCAATGAGTTGTTTTTCGACTAGAGAAGAGATGTATTTATAGGCAAGAGCCAAGGAATATCAACGCAAAATGGGAGAGGTGGCTTCTAGGCCGGCTAGAAGTTATATTCCTTGCTAACCACGGCCGATAACTTTCTGAGCCAATCAGAACTTTTCCCAGGAATGCCACTCGTGCGGTATAGTAAAATTTACTACACCGTACGGTTTAGTAGTCTACCGTGCGATGTTTTGGGTCCAGTTTTGGGCTTTGGCTGGTTTTTGGGCTTTTCTGGCTTTTTAGGCTATGGGAGTCCTCATTCAAGCTCTCGAAGGTATCGTTTTCTTTATCTCATCATCGGCGAATTTAAAGAACCTTAAAGGCCAGGATTGGGGTGTCTACAACTAGGTATCGTACTTAAAGGAATATCATCACAGCTTGAGTGGATTTGTAGAAATAAGATTCGCGGCCTTGAGACGACGAACTTTAGGTATGATTTGAAACGAAGAAAAAAAGTGCGATAAAATTGAGTTTTAAAACTATTAAGACTAAGCAGCTAGGTCTAGGGGATCTCAACACCCATAACTCGAATCAACCAACTTTTCTCTTTAATTGCTCGATTTGAGATACGCGTCAACGATCTCCCAAACTAGAATATTTATCATTAAGACCGTTTTACTAGAAAAGGAGTCGAAACACCGAGCAAGTTCTAGTATTCATCTATCAAACACAAGGGATGACATAGCTCTAAGTATCATACGTGGCAAGTAGGCTCGCTCTTGCCTATGCGAGATCAAAGAGGTTAACACCGTCAAGTTTTGATAGACAAATACGAACTACCTTGATTTTTCAACTAAACATGAAGATTTATTGAGAAAAGCATGATCAATTCAAGCCATGAAGTGTAAATCACCCCATGACCAAGTCTAATTAACTACTCACTCATGCTAAGAATTGAATCAACCAACCTAATTATAGAAAACATAACGGAATTCAAATTAAACTAGAGATTTATATAGATCAAGAGTGCAGCTACAACTGTAATGAAGAGTAAAATGACAAACTACAATTAACTAAGAAAGAAAAGTGCAGAATTAACTAAGAAAATGAAGAAAAATCAAGAACAATAGCAAGAGTAAGCAACAAGTAAAAGAAATCTAACCTAGATTTGAAAAAGTCTACTCTCCCTAGATATTTGTGACATAATGCGGTATTTATACGAGCCCGCATTCGCCCAACAAAATATCTAAAAAATGCCCTAAAAATTCGCTGTGAAGGCCCTCGGTATCGATACAAGGATTTCTTGTCTCGATACCAAACAGCTTTGAACAGGATCCATTATGCTGCCATAGCCACTCGATATCGATACACCAAAACGCTGTATCGATTTCCAATGGCTTCGAGCCAACTAAATTTCTACTTGCAAATGGGTATCGATACAACATTACTTTGTATCAATGCCCCCTTTTTCAGGCTCTTCAGCTCCTGGCCTCTGGCTTAGCTCCCAAAGGTTTTGGCTACCCGACGGGTCTTCAATTCTTCATTATTGGGCCCCGATGGCTCCATTCTTGATCATCTTTAGTTTTGGATGCCTTTGGCTTGCTTCAAGCTTTAAAACCCTCTTTATTAAGCGATTTTCCTACAAAATGAAATAAACTACCCTAGGTGCAATATCAAAGAAAACACAATATTTAATAAACATAAAATAATAAAACTAAGGACTTAAGCACCAAGAATATGCATTATTTGGTGCTTATCAGAGATTGGTGGAATGTTCGTCTCAAGAAAAAATTAGAAGATGCTCATTTGAAGGTGTCCTACACGAGTGTTTAAAGAAGAATTTTTTAATTCTTCATAGAAAGGTCAAGTTCAAGGTTCTCACATCCTTGAAAATGGCTATGAAGATTATTGCTATTGATGGTGGTGGATTTCAAGTGTCGTCAACAAATTAAAAATCCTCATCTACGAAAGGTTTTAACTGCAGATGGTTTTAGTACAAAATCAAGTTTAAGGGGGGGATGTTGGAAAAGTAAACTTAATTTTGGGTAATTTTAGAGTGTTGTGGAGACACATGATACACATGAATTTGTTGTGGTTCACGTATGTAATTGAAGATTCATTTGTTAGTTCAAGAGTCATTATTGTTATTCATGTATGAAGTCTAAGGGGGTGTTTGATAGCAGATTTCGTTTTGGGGGTTTCGTAATGTGGTGGAATTAGGATTGGGATTGGTAATGAGGTGGGATTAATCATGAGGAGATAAATCTTTTATTCATGTTTGTTTGGCACAGGATTAAATCATTGGATTGTTAATAACATGTTTTGTTTGGGTTAGAATAGGATGGGATTAAAATTTGTGTTTTCAATTTTACCCTTACAATTAGAACACCATTTACAATTTTGGCTTGAGAAAAATGCAAACTAATAAAAAAAAAGCCATTATCTCTCTCTCACCCATTATCCAGTCTCTCCCCCCAATTATTGAAAACCAAAAAACAACCCATATACAGTCACTTTCTCCCACAAATGCCCAAACCCACCATCTGAAAACCAATCGTTTAGAAACCCAAAAATGAACCCACCATCTGGAAACCCAAAAATGAAGACAACAGGTTGAGAGAGAGAGAGAGAGAGAGAGGGGGGGGAGAGGGGAGTCGTGGCTACTGGAGTTGAAGTAGCTGGAATCGTTGGAGGAAGGTTGGTGGAGAACGACGGAGAAGATTTAGTTACTGGAGCTACTCCTGCTATCGTTTGAGCCCTAGATCTGAGTCATGGTATTGAGTTTCTAATTTTTCCGATAAGCCTAGCCAAAGAGCTTGTTCTGATTTTTCCGATGAGCTTGTTCGGGTGAAGTGGTGTATATGTAGTGGGGGGTAATTTTGTCAATAGCTAAAAAGGGGAGGTCTTGCACATGCAGTCCCATAGGATAGGATTGTTAGTAATGCCCCTAACCCCACCCCCCATGGGATGGCTAATCCGGTGAAATGGGGGGGGGGGGGGGGGGGGGGGGGGTTTCACAATCCTTTCGGATTAACAATCCGGCCTACCAAAACTCAAAACAAACAAGGTTTTTGAGTGCCCCTCCACCTTCGTAATCCTATCCCATCCCTGAATCTGGCTATCAAACACGCCCTAAGGGTTAAGAGTCATCTAGTAGTTTGTGTACTTGGTAAGATTCATGTATCTAGGAGTCTATAAATATCTATAGAATCTAGTGATTCTCAAAGGTGTGATAAAAGTATAGAGAAAGTGATTAAAAAGAGTGGGGTTGAGTAGCTAGAGTGATGAACTACTAGAAGTAGTCGACTATGATAAAAGATTATGGAATTATGTTATCACAAATTGTACGTTATCTCATCCCTCACATCTCTCCTACTTGTTTAAGTGCTTTTGGCCCATCACAAATTTTCAACAAATGGTATCAAAGTGTAGTACGATTCGGCGATGAACGTGTGATCAAGAGTGAATGGTCGAGTTATGCATGGAGTCATGTTTTCCCCGGTGGTCCGTTGAGTGGAGGACCATGAATTGTTGAAAAAAGGCTCATGCGAAAGCTGATAAATAGTGTGGTGGAACATGGAAGAAGTTTGTGATGCTTTCACCCTATTGGACAATAGTGTCTAACCCATTGAAAGGATTGCTTGCCAAAAGCGATAGAATTTCATAAGGGTCTAAAAATCAAAGACATAAGTGTCTTGGACGTGTGAAGCCCCAATATGTGGGTGGGCTTGACAATCCAAAGCTGAGAGGGTTGATTGTCATAAGAGGAAAAAGAGAGGACACTATGTGTTTCGGCAGCAGTTAAAGTTTATAATTAGTTGTTAGTTTGTGTCAGAGTGATTATGGCGAGCCGGGATCTAGTTGAAGTGATGGTGTCCTGCAAGATCATTCTCAAGGAGATTCTTGAGAAGCTGACCATTCCACCAGCTATTTTTGAATATAAGAGCATGAATCAAACTGTAGACACCTTAATCTGCACTTCCAGATTAGTTTACTTACGGTTTTTGATTCCCCGATGATGAAATGGATCAAGAACACCCCGAGAATGATAGCGTGTTTGAGCGTTGAGTGTTTGCAAAAACCATTGAACCTAACCTAGCCTAGGCCAATTCAAAAACCGAAAACCCTGAAGCGCGCCAGGGCGCGACCATCTTGCACCGGGGCGTACCATCGTATGCTAGACTGGATCCATCGCGCGATAGAGCGCCAGGGGACACCATCGCGCGACAGACTGATTCATTGCGCGATGGTCCAACCTACCACCAACCTTTCTGAAGGAGGACAGTTGGCCACCAATGCAACTTCAGCAAGCCTTGTGGACTGACTGAACGCCTCTCCTGGCACCAACCAGATTCACATCATATCCTATATATACCCCCCTTTGTTCATCCTTTGAAAAAGTTAACAAATTCAAAAGGTTTTTAAAGGGTTACCATTTTTGAAAGGTTGCAAAGTTTTAAACAACTCAAGCCACCTTGTTTCCTTGCTTCTATCACCCATAACACCTCAAGACCATAGCTTGTTCTTCCACCTCAAATCATATTTTCAATCTCAAAGCTCAAATTCGTTCCAAACCCAAAACCAAATGTATAGCTTACCTTTGTTCTATTTTCTGTTCTGATCCCTGAGGGGGGCTGGCAGGGCCAAGGCTGGTAATCAATACCAGTCCTGATCCTAAAGCTAGCAAGGTTTCAAAACCGTTGTGGTATGAACCAGCGCGCGGCGGACCCATTCACTCGTGCGACTGTCCTAGTCTGTGCTCGCTGGTCCGCGTGGGGATTGGTTCCTACTGTTTTGTGCTTTATTATGTTATAGATCACTGTTAAGCATGTTAAAAACCTGTTTACCGCTTTCCTTTGTTAGAAACTGCTAGTATGTAGTTAATTTGTATTTTTGCTGTTTTGGAGCACCCCCTGGGATCATTCTGGACCAATCCCAGAACCCAGAAATGTATAAATCAAGCACTGGTCCGGTTGCGCCAGGGCACACCATCGCGCGCCAGACTGGCTCCACCGCGCGCCAGAGCGCAACATCGTGTGCCAGATTGCCTCCATCGCGCGACAGAGCGCCAGGGCGCACCCTCGCGCGACGGAGAGCGCCAGAATGGCTCCTTCGCGCGATAGTCTACCTTTGACCAGTGAGTGGCCTTGCACGGGTAGCTTAGCCTTAGGCCATTATTTTGTCCCCACACTGTTTATGGGGTGTACTATTAATTTGTACGGCTTTACAGCCTTAACCTGTATATTTTGTTGCTTATAACTGTGTGGTTTGTCATGTGTGTGCACTGGTCCTTCCAAAGCTCAGATAGTTTGAGAATAAGAGCTGTGGGTTTGAGCTCATCGGCATGCGTGTGTCTTGAAGTTGTGCACGCAGGAGTGAACAACATGCAGTGACTTGTTCAGTGCATACTGGTTTTCTCCTGCGCACATCACTCCAAAACAGGGGCCTCCCAGTTTGTTTAAACTCCCACAGCAGTCTGTTTTCATCCTATACTAACTGCTCATTCATGCTATCTATCACATCCTGCAAACATGTTACAATTTTAAATCCCGTTAACTGTTCCCCCGCCCTAATTTGCTAAAGATTTGATCAACGAAACAGAATCGCAAAAAAAATATTTTCGCAAATGCCTAAGTAGTGACCAATCTTCGGATTGGCGAGAGGGGTGCCATAAAACCCTTCCCCTCTCGTAACCTAGCTCCTGAACCCAGATATGGTTTTGACAGACTGGTTCCTTAACTTTTTCAATCAAACAGCGCAACAAGTGCTTCGAAATACGGTTCCTTGGGTGTCGGTCCTTCAAAACCCTAGTGGCGACTCTGTATTTTTCGCGAGCGCTTGTCGTCTAGCTTTAAATCGCTCCATCGAACTGGCATTTTCTGTGGGAAGGGAACGGAATCCTTTCCCAAGAAAAGGGCACGCTACCCACAGTGGCGACTTTCCTGAGGATCGAACCAATATTGGTCTATACTTAGATTTTAATACGCTTGAGAACAATCCCACAAAAGTCTGTCAAAATAGTGAGCTTCGCGCTACTAAAGAAAGGATTGGTGATTTAACAGGACCTCGTGTCCGACCATCCTGATTGGGGCTTTTTTGATTATTCTCTGTGTAGTTTCTTCTAAGTATTGGTCAAATAAAGAGAGCCAAATTTGAAAAGGCATTTGCAAAATTGCAATTCTGTTTCATTAATCAACTTTTTAGCATTCTTCATATGCATCGATGTGGGATAAGCCTCGTTGGATCGTTTTGGCAATCCGGCACGGTTTACCGGAGCCCAGGGACCCCGAATGACCAACAACCTTCGACGATGATGAGTCATTCTACCATTCAACTGTTGCTCTGCGGTTACGCGGGCAACAGGAGGTATATCTTGGCTTTAGTCCAAGGAACCTGTTACAAGCCAAAACCAGCCTTTGCATATACAAAGCATTAGAACTCTCCAAACTAGGACAGGTATCCACAGAGTAAAATTATTTGCATCTAACCCTGTATACTATCTACGTGTTACTGATTTCCCTATCGCATGTACTGTACATACATACCATTTTGCGTAGGAGCATGTTTAGGGCGGCTTCTAGGTTGTCTCTCTTTCGAGTCTGTCTTATACCTATTAAGACGCTGCTAGACCCGATGAAGAGTCGTGCATCTCGATGGTGCACATTGCTAATTTTCAAAATCCTTGGATCAACAAGACTTTAGGAAATCAAACCTTTTTAAGCCCTTGGCTCATGCCCGATTGAAGTTTCAACCAAAAATAAGGAACCACAAAGTATGGATGCCATGACACTGGCATTACCTAGGTTGAAGTGTGAAGTCACTATACACCGCGGTGTACAAAGTTAAGGTGCCATGTCATCAATACTGAGTTGTTCCGAATTCAAAGTTAAAACTTCGAAAACGGAATAGTCAAAAGCTTAGACTGTTTTGACATCTCTTAGTGTTAGTCAATCTATTCAAAGGATACACCCTCGAAAATATTTTCAAGGATTTTGGCAGCGTCCAAACATCATGAGACAGACTTATCTGTAGTTGTAGAGTCTAGGAGGACACCAACAACGATGACGTGCATATTGCATTCCTTTTTGCAATTAACTGCGGCTGCATGAACGTCACTGAGCTTTCATTACTTTACTTTCAAAGCTTCGGGCCATTGCATCGTCAGAGAGTACAGAATAGAAGAGCCAAACCCACTTAGGTTAGTCTGCCGGGGTTGTTACACCTTCGCTTCCAAGGTTATATCACCAACCTCGTTCATCAATTCAGAATGGCAGTACAAATGGAGCTGGCTGAGCTTAGGAAAGCTGTAGAGGAATTGGGTCACAAGATGGACAAACAGATGATTATGGTCCAAGGACTCATTGGCCTCGTTACGTCTACAACCCCACAGCCAGATATGGGGCTAGTCAAAGAACCTCCTCAAGCCTACCACTCTCCAACGGTCAGAATCAAACTACGCTCAGGAGGCATATTCAACGACCTGGTTGAATTCCATGAGGCTAGGATTCACTCGAAGCAGGATGTTGATTCCTTTGTCGAAGCCATTGCCAAAGGGGAGGACATGCTTAGTGATGAATTCAACCCCAAAGGCAAAAGAATGCATCCTGTTAATAAGGCAATATGTTGCAACTGCAAAGCAAACAAGGGTCTTACTTTGAACTCTCAATTCACTCGCCGGAACTCACCGAGGGTTTTCTCATGTTTCGATGCACCTTTGGCCTCGGTCTATGAGAGGCTCCTCGATGCTAGTTCCATCAAGCCCCTCAATCCAACTTCATTACCCAAGAATCCCTCTGCCAACTTCAAATATAACCTTTATTGCACCTACCATCAAATGTCTGGCCGTTCAACCAATGCCTGTTTCCGGCTTCGACATGCCATTCAAGAGCTCATCGATTGTGGCATCATCTTAGCCCCATCTCCATCAAAAGTTACCACATTCAAACCCATCAGCCCAGAAAATCAACCCCATCCAACTGTACCCATTCTGTCTGAGCCTGAGTAAAGCCTGCTGGCCGCTGTTTGTGCAATTGAGACTTTCTCTGCCGACACTTGGATTGACAATGATGAGGGGCTTGCAAAAGGGAAGACTGACTGGCTAAGGTCCATTGTTCATAGGAGTACCAAGTAGATTTGGTTGAAAAAGCTGAGGAAGCCGAAGTGCTGTTGCTTGGGCCTGACACCCACTGGATCCCACCTCTTTTTTTGGAAGTCAAGGGTAGCTATAAAAATTGCATCTTCAAACCGCGTCTAGTTTGCATTGGCATTTTGTCTGAGTCTGACACAGTATCTGTCAAGTCGTCTAAGTTTAGCTCAGAGTTGGAGGTTATGCCTCTTGGCCCTCTATGTCGTAGCTTGTATTCGAGTCTTTTGCTATACTTGGCAACCTCGAAGGGCTTTCTTTATGATATGCATTATCTTGCTTCTAAGTACTTCACTAGCTTTTTAGCAAACTGTGTCAACCCTGACGACGAAGGGATAGATTTCGATGGGATTATTTCTAAAGAAATGTTTTCCCTCTCCGAAAGGGAAGACGAAAGGCATGCTCAGCCTATTAAGTGAAATAGTAGTTTTCAAATAAACTTGAAAGATGAAGTAGACCTCCAAATGGTTCAAACTGGTTCAACATTTTCCCCAAAGGAGCATTGCGCCCGGTCAGATAGGCTCGGAAAATTCATTGACATCTTGGCATGGTCTCTCAAAAGACAAGCCTGGTGTTGATCCTGAGATAAAAGAAGTATCGAATCCCTTGCTACCGGGTGCCAAACCATGTAAAGCAAAGCTCAAAAGGTCCAACGCCTCATACCATGTTCAAGTTTGCAGGAACAGCATTCCGCCAATCACAAGTTAGAAAGTTCAAAAGCAACCTGGAGCAAGGCATGTCAACTGAAGCACTTTGGACCCTATGCTATCGAAGC
Organism: Rhododendron mucronatum var. ripense; assembly: GCA_019656295.1. Taxonomy (NCBI): domain Eukaryota; kingdom Viridiplantae; phylum Streptophyta; class Magnoliopsida; order Ericales; family Ericaceae; genus Rhododendron; species Rhododendron mucronatum. The sequence continues at coordinate 856,444 of BPLT01000173.1, forward strand.
CGTTTTATCTGGGGCTGCAACCAAAAATCATTAATCTCGACAGCAACAAATTCAAATACCTTGGTCAACATTGATCAATTCAAAAGCCTTTTCCCTGAGAGAAGCTCGTTGGACTGAAAACCCCAATGGTGGGCAGTTCGAAGCAAAAGTTAGAGCAGCTTGCTAGACCAAAAACCTATGAAGGAGCTCTAGGCAAAAGTAAAGGCAATATTTGAAAGCTCGCTAGACCGAAAACCAGAATGGGCGGTTCTAGGCAAAAGTTAGAGCGTAAAAGGCGAGGTAAAATACTCGAGTGAACCTTAGCCTGAACTACGTTTTGACCTGATTCCCTAGCTTGGGATACGTAGGCAGTTTCTCTTTGAGACATGGTCACAATCTATCAATTGGATCCATGGTTGACATTTGGTACACATCAAAGGTCGAAGAGGATTGAAGATGAAGCTGCATGGGAGGAGTTTGAAGGGGGGAAAACCTTTCGTCTTTCAATTTTATTTCAAACGATTACTTCAATTTCAAAGCTGAGTATAAAGCCTTAAAAGATTTTAAGCATAAAAAACAGAACGAAATGTTGGCGAGGCCTAACGGCTCACGGTTTATTCTAAATTCAGCGAAGTCTAATGTAAGCAGCTGCAACAGATTTGTAGTCATGCATGTTAATTTGCGTGTTGGTCTCAAACCTGCATGTGCTTATTCAATTCCAGAAGCAGTCAATAGCAGTCAGCTACTGCTTTTGAATGTCATTCAAGGGGCTTTTACCAAGTTTTGTCATGCTGTGCAGATCTAATGTGATTGCACGAGGGTGTCGGTTTTAGTACGGGCTTATATGTGTCATCATTCGCGTTTTATGTCCGTCTTTGTGGCATTTTTCTAGATTGCAATCCATTGTCATGTCAAGATGCTATTCTCGGTTCTATTTGTTCGTGCAGGTTATTGTACATCTATTTTGACCTCGCAAGTGTCAGTTTCACCTGTTTAAAGGACTATTGTGAGTTTTGGCACTCTAATGCCCAAAATTTCATTATTTTCCATGTGTCTAAGGATCCGCATCGTATCCTAGGGATCTTTCTCCCTCTTCATTCGAGCTAGAAGAGTCTGTACATGTATGTGTGTCTGTGTATCGACTCAGTTCATTTATCAATGCAACTTAGATATTAGCGCATGGTTTATATGTCAATAAACTAAAAAAATATATGCAATTTTTACATTGCTACCATTGCTTCTATAATCCACAAGCTACGGACCCTCTTGAGACAGCAGGGGCACGTCAGCCCAAGGCCAAGCAAAGCCTATCTATGGGGCTTATCCACCCAAGCATCGAAGAAAGGGCATGCAGGCCCAATGCCACACCGCTATATGTCAACTGGGCACGCTGGCCCGCTCAACGTCTCTCTATCTAGATGCGCATCTCAGGAGCAAAAGACAGTAAAGTACTGGGGCTCAGTGATAGTCCTTAAGTATCGTCGTCCTCTTAGGAGTCGGCCTTAGCTTGTGTCTGCATTTTTAATTTGTGCATTCATATTGTATGCAACATTGCATATTATGTATCAAATGTTTAAAGCAGGAAAATTCTATCAAGTGTCAAAGCACGCCTTTACAGTATCAAAGGCAGCAAATAAACAGGATTTTGGAAATCATGCCTGTGGCCTAGTTCCTATTGGGACTGGAGCCAGAATCTCTTATTTGGGATAGTGCAAATATGGGGGAGTACCACACGCCGCTTTCCTTATCTTGCTTGCCATGGTAACCATCAAGCACATGGCCTTGCCGTTCTACTCCGCTGGCACTTAGAATGCACTTTGGGGGATCAAAGTTCAATCTAATTCGTAATGGCTTGATCATTCTACACACTGATCTTCCTATCCAAATCAACGACAGTCGGCCCTGTCCGATTTTCAACGGCACGATCATCCTGAAGCATGATCCTCCCGATCGAAATCAACGACAACCGATCCTGTCCCAATCGCAACAGCATGTTCATCCTAAAGAATGATCTGCCCGTCTCAAATCAATGACAGCCGATTCTGTTCAAACTCAACGGCTCGATCATTCTGCACACTAATCTGCCCATCTCAATCAAAGACAGCTGGTCCTGTCCAAACTCAACGGCTCGATCATTCTGCACATTGATCTGCCCGTCTCAAATCAACGACAGCCGGTCCTGTCCAAATCTCAACAGTTTGATCATTTTGCACACTAATCTACCCGTCTCGAATCAACGATAGCCGGTCCTGTCCAAACTCAACGACTTAATCATTCTACACACTAATCTGCTTGTCTCCAATCAACGACAGCCGGTCCTGTCCAAACTCAATGGCTCGATCATTCTGCACACTGATCTGCCCGTCTCAAATCAACGACAGCCGCTCCTGTCCAAATCTTAACGGTTTGATCATTTTGCACACTGATTTGCCCATCTCAAATCAACGACAGCCGGTCTTGTCCAAACTCAACGGCTCGATCATTCTACACACTGATTTGCCCGTCTCAAATCAACCACAGTCGATCCTGTCCAAGTTTCAACGGCTCGATCATTCTGCACACTGAACTGCCCATCTCAAATCAATAACAGCTGATCCAGTCAGAAACTCAACGGTTCGATCATTTATACTGATGATCATCCCATCTCGACTTTAACGGCTCGATCATTTATACTGACGATTGTCCCATCCTGTCTGCAATGGTTCGATCATTTATATTGATGATCCTCTCATTCAGACTTTAACGGCTCGATCATTTATACTGATGGTTGTCCCAACCTGTCTACAACGGTTCGATCATTTATACTGATGATCCTCCCATCCAGACTTCAACGGCTCGATCATTTATACTGATGATCCTCTCATCCTATCTGCAACGGTTTGATCATTTATACAGATGATCCTCGCATCCAAACTTCAACGGCTCGATCATTTATACTGATGATCCTTCCATTCTATCTGCAACGGCTTGATCATTTATACTAATGATCCTTCCATCCTATCTGCAACAATTTGATCATTTATACTAATGATCCTTCCGTCCAGACTTCAACGACTCGATCATTTTTACTAATGATCCTCACATCCTGTCTGCAACGGTTCGATCATTTATACTGATGATCCTCCTATCCAGACTTCAAAGGCTTGATCATTTATACTGATGATCATCTCATCCTGTCTGCAACGGCTCGGTCATTTATACTGATGAGCCTTTCATCCAGACTTCAACGACTCGATCATTTATATTGATGATCCTTCCATCCTATCTGCAACGATTCCATCATTTATACTGATGATCCTTCCATCCAGACTTCAACGGCTCGATCATTTATACTGATGATCCTTCCATCCAGACTTCAACGGCTCGATCATTTATACTGATGATCCTTCCATCCAGACTTCAACGGCTCGATCATTTTTACTAATGATCCTCCCATCCTATCTGCAACGGTTCGATCATTTATACTGATGATCCTCCCATCCAGACTTCAACGGCTGGATCATTTATACTGATGATCCTTTCATCCTGTCTGCAACGGCTCGGTCATTTGTACTGATGATCCTCCCATCCAGACTTCAACGGCTCGATCATTTATACTGATGATCCTTCCATCCTGACTTCAACGGCTCGATCATTTTTACTGATGATCCTTTCATCCTATCTACAACGGTTCGATCATTTATACTGATGATCCTCCCATCCAGACTTCAATGGCACGATCATTTATACTGATGATTCTCCCATCCTATCTGCAACGGTTTGATCATTTATACTGATGATCCTCCCATCTTGTCGAATTCCTCAGCGGTTTGATCACTCAGCTCATTGATCTCTCCATCTGCATCTACGACAGCTGGTCCTGTCAAATCCATCAACAGTATTTAGCCAGATCGTCCATACAACCCACAACGATGATCAGATTATCGTCCGACGGTTTGTTCAATGGTCCACCCATCTGCAACTAATTGTTGCCCAGGAGAGTTCGCCTCGGCCTGCTTTAAACAATTACCTCTACATTAGTCTAGCTTCACGCGCATCTTTCAGCAGGCTTATTGCTCTATCTCGAATGGTGTTTGATAAGGAGATTGGCTCTGATTCCCAACAGATGGAATTCAACCTGCCTGACACGACCTACCCGTGTTTGTTAGAATGATTTGTGTTGAGAATAGCTCGATCCCCAGCAACGACGGCCTGTCCCATCAACATCAGCAGCGACAGCCAGTCCTGTCCAAATTTGATCAACAAGTGGCGATTCACTCGTCCACTTCTACTTCCATCCCCGGCAATGGACAACTAGTCCATTCCACGGATAATGTTCCTTAAGTTTACTTGTCTACTTTGCTAGTATGCTTTGCTCTGGATTGCCTTGAGAGGTGTCTAGAATTCTTTGACGTTACTTGTACCAAGTCGATGGTGCTTCAAGTGCCGTCAGAGAGGGGCTACTGTAGACACCCCAATCTAGGCTTCCAAATTAGTTTACTTACGGTTTTTGATTCCCCGATGATGAAATGGATCAAGAACACCCCGGGAATGATAGCATGTTTGAGCTTTGAGTGTTTGCAAAAACTCTCGAACTTAACCTAGCCTAAGCCAATTCAAAAACCAAAAACCCTAAAGCGCGCCAGGGAGCGACCATCCTGCGCCGGGGTGCACCATCGCGCTCCAGACTGGATCCATCACGTGACAGTGCGCCAGGGCGCACCATCGCGCGACAGACTGACTCCATCGCGCGACGGTCCAACCTACCACAAACCTTTTTGAAGGAGGACAGTTGGCCACCAATGCAACTTCTGCCAGCCTCGTGGACTGACTGAACTTCTCTCCTGGCACCAACCAAATTCACCTCATACCCTATATATACCCCCCTTTGTTCATCCTTTGAAAAAGTTAACAAATTCAAAAGGTTTTTAAAGGGTTACCATTTTTGAAAGGTTGCAAAGTTTCAAACAACTCAAGCCACCTTGTTTCCTTGCTTCTATCACCCATAACACCTCAAGAACATAGCTTGCTCTTCCACCTCAAATCATATTTTCAACCTCAAAGCTCAAATACGTTCCAAACCCAAAACCAAAGGTATAGCTTACCTTTGTTCTATTTTCTGTTCTGATCCCTGAGGGGGGCTGGCAGGGCCAAGGCGGGTAATCAATACCAGTCTTGGTCCTAAAGCTAACAAGGTTTCAAAACCGTTGTGGTATGAACCAACGTGCGACGGACCCACTCACGGGCGCGACTGTCCTAGTCTGTGCTCGCTGGTTCGCGTGGGGATTGGTTCCTACTGTTTTGTGCTTTATTATGTTATAGATCACTGTTAAGCATGTTAAAAACCAATTTACCGCTTTCCTTTGTTAGAAACTGCTAGTATGTAGTTAATTTGTATTTTTGCTATTTTGGAGCACCCTTGGGATCATTCTGGACCCGTCCCAGAACCCAGAAATGTGTACACCAAGCACTGGTCCGATTGCGCCAGGGCACACCATCGCGCGCCAGACTGGCTCCATCGCTCGACAGAGCGCCAGGGCGCACCCTCGTGCGCCAGAATGGCTCCATCGTGCGATAGTCTGCCTCTGACCAGTGAGTAGCCTTGCACGGGTAGCTTAGCCTTAGGGTATTATTTTGTCCCCACACTGTTTATGGGGTGTATTATTAATTTGTACGGCTTTACAGCCTTTAAACTGTATATTATGTTGCTTATAAGTGTGTGGTTTGTCCTGGGTGTGCACTGGTCCTTCCAAAGCCCAGAGAGTTTGAGAATAAGAGCTGTGGGTTTAAGCTCACTGGCGCGCGCGTGTCTTGGAGTTGTGCGTGCAGGAGTGAACAACATGCAGTGACTTGTTCAGTGCATACTGGTTTCTTCCTACGCACATCACTCCAAAACAGGGGCCTTCCAGTTTGTTTAAACTCCCACAGCAGTCTGTTTTCATCCTATACTAACTACTCATTCATGCTATCTATCACATTCTGCAAACATGTTACAGTTTTAAATCCCGATTAACTGTTCCCCCGCCCTAATTGGCTAAAGATTTGATTAACGAAACAGAATCACAAAACAAATATTTTCGCAAATGCCTAAGTAGAGACCGATCTCCAGATTGGGCAAGAGGGTTGCCTTAAAACCCTTCCCCTCTCATAACCTGGCTCCCGAACCCAGATATGGTTATGACAGACTGGTTCCTTAACTTTTTCAAATCAAACAGTGCGGCAAGTGCTTCGAAATACTGTTCCTTGGGTGTCGGACCTTCAAAATCCGAGTGGCGACTGTGTATTTTTCGCGAGCGTTTGTCGTTCAGCTTTAAAGCGCTCCATTGAACCGGCTTTTTCTTTGGAAAGGGAACGGAATCTTTTCCCCTAGAAAAGGGCACGCTGCCCACACAAACCATGATCCAATATTTTTAGCTACTATCGTTCTTGATGATGGTCATGGAAAATTTGAATTTTAGGATCAAAGAAGTCAACAAAGAAAGGAGCTTAGCAAGTAGCTACATTACTGGGAATTGAGCATTTGAAGAGGCTTTACAATATAGTGATTGAAGACGTCAACTATAGAGAGCCTGATGACGTTAAAACAAAATATTCATATATTTCGGAGAGCTACCAAAAGAAGATTGCAGAAAATGAAAAGTTGAAACTGAAACTGAAAGACGTCATCGATCCAAATGAAGAATTTGTTGGGGAAAACATGCTTCCTTCAAATTCTAAATTAAGGGGAAGTGTTGGAGATAATTTAGAATTTAATGTGTAGAATAGGATCGTCTAACACGGTTCATGTACTTGGGTTATTGAAGAGTCACATATATGTTCTTGATACTTGTAGGGGAAGATTCATATGTGTATGAAGATACATGAATGCATTAAGTATGAGGAGTCTAAGATGTATGGGTATGTCCTATATAAAAGGACATTGATCAAAGGAGATGATATGTAGAAATATTCAAGAGTATTGAAATAAAGATCATATCGTTGAGTTTTAAGGTACTTGTGGAGCTCTATACGGCCATAGAGTCATACATCTCTGAATATTTATATTCTTTGTTATCCTTCACATTTATGTTTAGTTATTTTATGTAAGTCCAACATATTCTGCTGTGATGAATTTCCAACATTGTGGCCATGGACCTCCTCCATTTCGAACTGATTTTGAGGAACTGTTTGATCCTAATGAGATCTTTCTTGAAGCTATAGAGAGTATTTGGAAGTTCCTTTGTAGATACACGATTATGATGCAATCTAACAGAGGTCTAAGGTTGCCGGTTTGTATAGATATACACACATACTTGGATCAGTGACAGGGATTTAAGGTTTAAAGGTGTTTCATGAATTGCTTGATTGATGTCTTGCCATATTCTTTATATTATGTTGTTAGCCTTCCGCTTGTGTTGGCTCCTTGCCAACCTGGTTTCTTGTATCTTCCCATGGGTTTGGGCTGCATATGATTTGTCCAAATTAATCAAATGTGTCAATATAGTTGCGATGTGTATGTGCTAGGTCTCAATTGTGATGCTATCATCTATCTAATAAAACATAAGGGTGTAAGGACCACACAAATATAAGTTGAGAGAAAGATTGAGATTTATTTGATCAAAGGGCTGATGTATGCTCTCTAACTCTCTTAAGAAAACACTTACACTCTTACAAATATATTACAAAAATGCCATCAAATAGTGGGTAGTGTCATAGGCACGGGCGAACACTAGTGCCTTATATTCTATTAATCTTTGTACTTGTTTGGTCATAAAAACACAAAATGATCTTATCTTTAAAAAAAATGGTAGAGAAGGAAGAGGTGGCAGACCTACTAAAGACTAGAATGGCTTTTCGGATCAAAGGGAAATGTGATCTCCGAGATCCATTGAAGATTTCAAGAGGTGTCCAAAAGTAACTTTACTCACAAACACATCTACAATTTATTCACTTTCAGATTTGACATTTCTTATCAATTTATTCACTATCAAAAATACCTAACAACTTGATTGCTAAAAAAAACTCACAACTTACCCACTAACAGAAACGCCCCCAAGTAGGGGCAGATTCGAAGGATTAGCATATAAAGGTCTTCACTTCTTTGACCTGTTTTGTCCATCGATCCAACATCTTATTGGATATTGGGGGCTTTTCTTCTGTTTTTTTTTTCCTCTGGCAAATGAACATTTTATACTCCTTTCGTTCGGATTTAATAGTCTTTTTTTGGAGTTCGTATTATTTTTCAATCGATTATATCTTTCAATTTATAATGTTTTATGTGATTTTAAAAATATTGTATTATAGAACTAATCGAGATATATCAAATAAGATCCATATTTAATATGAAATTTATTACGAATTCAAAGATATAAAATCCATTTTTTAGCCGATTAGAATAGAACTAGGGACAATGAAATCCGGACGAAGGGAGTATAAAACCTTGAAGGGGGTACATTGAGGGATAGTAGAACTAGAAAGGAGATGAGCAATAGGACTGCTCATAAAAAAAGGAACACCCATACAAACAGAGAACTTCCAACAAAAAGTTGGGAGCTTTCCACCCCAACAACTACAAAGTCACAATCATAATTTTACCCTATGAATCCCATCTAAAAACATCTTAAAATCCTCCACCGTGTAGATTTTGATGTCAAACATAGTCTTCATCTACATAGCCACTCTTGCTTTGATCAAATCTACCACTGTGCTCACCCTTCTTGTTGCATTGTTGAAATAACATCATTCTTTGTGAGCCAAATGGACCAAGTTATTGCAAAGAAACTGGCTTTCCAACAATGTTTCTCCAGATTTCCATATTTATTATCCATCCACCAATTAGCCAAATTCCTCAAAGTTGGTGGACAAAGCCAAGTAACATGCCACCAATTCATAATCAGGGACTAAACTTCCCAAGAAAAGCGTCAGTGTATCAACAAATGAGTAGGGGTTTCCACTTGCTCCAAACAAAGAGGGCACAAAGTCTCCTGGATCCCTTGAATGATATTTCTGCTATTAAAATAGACCGTGTAGCCACCCAGTTTTGAATTGCCATCCATGAAAGATCTCAGTCTTTGGAGTGAGATTTTTCCACAAAGAGCCCAAGAAAGGGTCAACTCCTTCTTCTGCTTTTGTTTTTACTTTGTGGTTGGGTTAGCCTTTCTTATTGTGAAGTTTCACCATCCTGGCCTGTGTCGATGTACCCTTTTGAATTTTAATAAAATATTATTTTGCCGATAAAATAATTATATTTTATGTTCTACTAAAAACAAAAAAGATAACAAAATCCGGATGCCATATTGTACAAAGGGCAAAGTTTGGACTTTATACAAATTATAGTCCAAGGAATTCACAAATGAAAAATGGCCTTCAATTTTTGGATGATCGATTAATTATAGGATGAGTCAGAAATAGCTCTTCAATTTAAATGATCCAAAATGCGTGAAAGTTTGAGGGCGGGTGATGATTCTATAAAATGAAGAACTAAAGTTCACTTGGAGCTAGATAACAAACTCAGATCGTCCCAGGGGCGGGGAAATCTGCAGCTGCAAGTGGGGTTGCTTTTGTTTTTGGGTTTCAATTTTGTTTGGGTGCTCTTTTTCGTTTTCGCATTCAACCTTTGGTTGAATTCCTCTTTCCTTCCCCCAATTGATGTACCTATTGTCAATTTCTTAATAAACCTTTTGCCTATTTTTGTAAAAAAAAGAAAAAGAAGTTCACTTGGACATACTTTCAGAGGGTGAAAGCACCAGAACATAAGAAAAATGGAAGGTTGAAGAAAAAGAATCAGAATTGAGCTTCAAAACATGTTTGTTGTTCATATAAACAAAAATAATTTATTCCCTTGTGTATACAAAACATGATCAAGGCTCATGCAACTCCAATTTTTTAAGAGAGATGTTCTACTCTACGAGACAAACGACATGAACAGCTAGAAATACCCAGGTAAACTCGAATTGGGCTCACATAATCAAAGTTCGATAGGATATGATGGAGTATGGAGGGGACCTCATTCCTTGAATGTTGACTTTCCTAGGGCTGCAAACGAGCTGAATCAAGCAAATTAATCTTTGAAGTGTTCAAACTTGGCTTGCTCAAAACTAGTCTAGCTCGAGCTCGATTTAGTATCAAGGTGTCCGAGCTCAGTTCGTTTACTAGAAAAGCCGATCGAGCTTTTATAAACGAGCCAAGTTATTTACCAACTCAAGCTCGATTTGTTTGCTAACTAGCTGAACCTAGCGCAAGCTACTCGTGTACAACTCGATTACTTCGGCCAAGTGACCTTGGCCTGTGACTTATGTATTTGCTCCATTCCAAGGTATTCGGTTCGATTTTTCTTACCAACAACTCTTGGAACCACCTCATCTCACGAGTAAGTGTGTGAAGCAGCTATGGAAGGAATTGTAAAAATTAGTCTAAGGTGCGCACAAACTGATCTTGAAGACTCTCTGCATTATCAAAAAAGGACTCAACATTTTATCGGAATTAATAGTACTAATATGCATAGTAGTGTGTGAACTCAAGACCGATCAATATCATATGTGCGGCCGCCGCATTCGGAACAATTAATTAATTTGAGGGCCAGTCAGCTGGAAAAACACAGACAGTGCCGTACGTAGGAAATGGCCGGTCACAAGGACGTGCATGTTCTTGAATTTTTAGTACTCCGGATCATTCAACACGTTATGCGTAAGTACACGTGAGCCACTAGTCTGTACTATCACCACCAAGGTGGTAGCCCAGCTGGTGAGGGTGACCACTCTCTTAACGCATGCGGAGGTTCGAGTCACGACAGCTGATACTCGAAACTCGCCTGCGAGTTAAAAGGGGGGACTTTTCACCAGCTGTGCACAAAAGTGGTGCAATGGTGACGGCCCGTCCTCCCGGACGGTAGTTATGGCTCGAACCAGATATTTCATTAGCAGATAGGGAGTCCCTATGGTCACACCCAGGAAAATTGCTACGCTGGTCGCCCCCTCCCACCCTTTTTGACTATCAAAAAAAAAACTAGTGTGTACTGTCTGGTTTGGGAAAAAAATTTCAGTGCCGAGCGGATACAATGTGGTGCCCGCTCGCACATCTAATCCGTCCATTTCATTTTTGAACAGTTCAGATTTGGAGAGAGAAAAGAGAGAGAAAGTGATGGGGTGAGAGGAGAGAGATGATTTTAATCTAAGCCGTCCAAAAGTGTATCGGACGGCTTGGATGCGCCGAGCAGATACCACATGGGATATATCCGCTTAGCACTGAAAAATCTCTCCTAGTTTGGTGTTCTTTGTAGAAAAATGATTTGTTATCAACATACAAAAACAAAAATGCTACGCGCACAACCAATTTGTGCGTCTAATTCTACCTGTCCAGATGTGTTTGAACGGTCTAAATTTAAAAAAAATTCTTCTAGAGAAAATTTTAACTTTTCCGGGGAAAATTTTAAGCGAATCATGGCTGTTATCACAACAATTGACGAACAGAAATTGGTTGTGTGTTGTGTTTTACACGACGGTTGTGTGTGTAGCACTTACGCAAAAATGCTACTCGTACAACAATTCAAACACAATCTCTCACATATATGTGGGACCCACACATATATGTGAGAGATTATATGTGTGGGTCTCACATGCATGTGAGAAATTGTATTTAGTGTTCTGTTTAGATTATTGAGTGTATAGCAATTTTTTTTTGACTGGGAGTGTATAGCATTGTTGATCAACATATTTAAGTACTTCCTCCGTCCCAATTTATTTGTTCCAGTTCTATTTAACTAAATTAAAAAACTGGTTATATCTTTAAAGTGGTAATGAATTTTATATCCAATATGGATTTTGTTTGATAAATCTCGATTTTGTTCTATAATTCAATATTTTCGAAATTATCTAAAACATTATAAATTACAATATATAATTAATTGAAAAGTGACATGACTTCCAAAAAATGACAAATAAATTAGGACGGAGGAAGTACCAACATATTTATAAGGGAGCTACTGATCAATTTGGTATGAATAGTTTTGTGAAGCTGTCTCATAAAAAGCTATTAGAGCATCTTCAATAGGAGATGTAAATTCCTACGTGGACATTTTAACGGTAAAAATTAAAACCAAAATTCATTCCAACCTAACAACCTTCTTTGATGCCAAATACATGTGGATTTGAAGGCAAGCCTTCTGATACCAATTTTAACAGGCATAGACAAAAATGCCAAATTTCAAAATTTGGGTAGATTTTGAAATTTTCTTTTCCTTTCAAAATTTGCCATAAAGGTTAGCATTAATGGTTGGAGAAGGATAACTTAATGTCAAATAAATAAAATTTAACATAAGAGTTGGAGAGAAGGTTTTGATGTCAAACTGAAAATATTATAATGCTACATAAGCCTTCAAAAAAAATTGACATCTCCAATTTAAAGTCATAAGTTGAAGATGCACTTACTTCTTTAATTCAGAATTAATGTCGTTGATTTTACATTGGTTATAAAAGGACACAGTCCCGTTTTCTTGAGATACACACCTGATTTTCGAATTCCAAATAGTATATCGGTCCTACTAACTGGTGCAAACATGCACCCCTAAGAAAATTTAGAAAATATTTTCTCTCCTATGATGTTTCACGCGCAGGAAAGCTACATTCTTTCTGCAGACGCATCAATTCATTGCAAACCCTGTCCTCTTATTATTTGAATGACAAGTTTGACCTTTCTCACTCCCCCGGCATTTTTTTCTCTTCTCGCCCCCCATCTGAACAGTTGTACCCATCTCTTTCAAAAACCCAATCCAGAACTCCATGAGTCATGACCAACGATTAAAAAAAAACAAAAAAGATCAGGACCCACCTTACCAATTTTATAACTATGGGGACCACCAATTTGAACCCCGTTAAGAAGAAGTCGTTTATATATTGAAAAATATAATAAGAAAAATTAAATGATTTACTAATTTTTAATTTATTTGAATCGGTGTGAAAATCTTATTTTTCTGATCATTTTATCCTAGAGGATCATAATTAATTTTTGTTTGTAGAACTCTCATAATCAAATTCCTTCTCTACAATTCCCAAATAATGAACATATACTTAATTATAAAAACCCTAAAGATAAAAAATAATTATGACCTTTAAGAATAATATAATCAAAAAAATAAGATCTTCGCATTGATTTAAACAGATCGAAAATTAGAGTACTTAATTTTTTAGACTGTTAATATATTAAAAAATATGGTTACAAAAATTTGGGATCTTATCAAGCAGAAATTTGATTATGAGAGTCCTAGAGACAAAAATTAATTATGACCCTTTTAGGTTAAATGATAAGAGAAATAAAATTTTCCCACTGATTCAAACAGATTGAAAATTAAAAGTTCAGTCCGTAAAATGAACTATTTATAGCACTTAATTGAAATTAAAAGTTCCAATGGACTGTTGATAGCACTTACCCCATTCCATAAATCTTCTTAAAAAATAAGCAGTCTATTTCACATTTTCAAATCAAAAATTAATCTAAGTGAAAAATAATTTTTTTTTTTTTTTGCACCATTTAAAAGATCTCACGGAGATCTATCAAACAAGATCCATATTGGTAGAAAAATTATTTGCGTAAACACATAATTTTATGCTTAAAATTGTCTTCTTAAAAAATAAGTGCTTATTTGGATTTATGGAACGGGCTTGCCCTAGAGAGGTGCTGGAGATGAAAAAAGGAAAAAGCTAAGCCGTTCCGCTTTCTTTTTCAACCTTCTTTTAAAAAAAAAAAAGTAATTTCAAGCTCAAATATAATAAAAATAAAAATTAATTTTTTAAATTTTTTTTGCACAGTTTAAAATATCTCTATGAGATCTATAAACAAAATTCATATTGATAAAAAAATTATTTACATAAACACATAATTTTTTACTTTAAAATTACTTTTATTTTCTAAAATTTTCTTTTTAAAAAAAAGCGGAACACCTTGATAATTGCTAATGCTAATATCCGCCCTTGCTTTATAGCTAGGGTCCTTTTATATACCGCCAAGTAGGCGGACGATAGGCGGGATTCCCAAGACAACAATGACAGTACTCTGAGACATTTACTGCACAAAATGTCAGTGAAAAGTAAAAGACTTAACATAAGAAAGTAAATGACCGAAACACCCTTTCAATAATGCTACCTGGGTCCCACCCACTAGATATACTATCTCTCTTTAAATTTCAGCCTAAACTTGAAAGAAACGAAACACTTAGGCTGTGTTTGATAATAGTTATGCCCTTGGGATAGGATTATCAATTTTATGGGTCTTGTAACTCAGTGTTTAATTGCACATAATAGGTTGGGACTATTAGTAACATGGGACTAGTAATGCCCCTTTTTCATGGGATTGGTAATACCACGTGGGACCAGGTATTACCAATCCTATCATAAGCCATCTCACACGAAATTACATCAATTCCCATGATATTTTCAATTAATGGCAAGAGTATCCTTGTCTGTACTGGATTAGTGATCTCATGGTTTCGTGGGGGCCCATACCTACTGGTGCACCACAGAAGCAGTGAAGGAAACAATTTTATCATATTTAAAGTTAAAGAGAAAGGATAGAAAATAATATATAATATAAGAAGAAAAAAGAAGAGCAAGTAAAAGTAATGAAAACTGATACCAGATCTTTTGGGCTAATAATTTTCAGAATTTTTTTTATTTGTCCATATTTTATTCAATTAGATGGAGCAATTTTATATAACCATTTGGGTATTTTTTATCCTTGTTTGTATAAGGGTTAAAATGGAAATAGATGCTTTCAATCCAATCTTATCCTATGTAAAACAAACATACAAATAACAATCCTCTCTTCTAATCCGGTGCAAAACAAACATGCACATAGGATTGACCTTCTCATGAGCAATCCCATCTCATTACCAATCCTAATCCTAATCTCATCTCATTACAATCCCACCACATCTAACTCATTTATCAAACGAGACCTTAAGGAAAAACAGGGTCTTTCGCAGGACCACCACCGACGGCGTCCCCCTGCGTCTTTGCTTCTCTCCGCCAGCCACAAGCTCAAAACTGGACTAGGAGGGCGCCCATATTTACTTTGTCAGACAAAATGTCGATCAACGAAGTGCAAACCCAGATGATTGCAGTGAAATTTTGGAAAAAGGGCTTTTAGTTTAGGGGTTTTAATTTGGGATTTTTTGTGTGAAATTCGGCCTCAAGCTGAAAATTATGTATTCAAATTTTTTTTAAGCTTTGTGATGAAATTTAACGCAAAATTAATAAATGCAAATAATAATAATAATAATAGAAAAGAATTCCAATCTTACTTTTTTTAAGGAAACTAGGCCTAAACGGCCTTGTTCGTTTAGCACATCTGGGTATTTTAATTTTGGTAATGGGTGGAGAGAGAAATAGGATAATGATTGGAGAGATGGGAAATAAGTAGAGTGAGATAGAGACAGAAATGGAATTAATAATCGGAGAAATAGGGCAATGATTGAAGAAAGATATAGGGTAATAATTGAAAACAAAATTAAAACAAAGTAAGTATGCTAAACGAACAAAGCCGTTACTTAACTTTTTTGTATTTTGTTTTCTTTCTCCAATTTGAAACTGATCGTCAACCCATAAGTTAAATTAAAAATACTAAAAGAAAAATGGTAAAAAGTAGTAATTTGTTTGACCAACAGAAAAATGGTAAAAAGTAGTACAAGAGAGTCTTGAATGCCATGGAGTATTGGGCTGAAAGGACTGACTTTTTCTGCACGTATGACGTTATCCCGAGCGAGAAACAACAATACTAGGAAACAATAAAGTATTTCTTTCACCGAAATTTATGCTAGACCCACTGGGCAAAGAATAAAGGAATCGATTTGTAATTGAACTTTTGAAAGTTCATACGTCTGAACACTGCAGTTGCAATTCTGAACTCTGTAGTTGCAGAGGTAGGTACTTATGTTGCAGGAGCCCACATAAAAGGTTCAATGTACCTAAGCCTCATCATTTAGCCCGACGGCCCACGGCTCGTCCGGCCCATCGGACTTTTACCCGGCCCGAGCCCGAGAAACGGGCGGGTTAGTCCGGCCCGTAGTTTGTAATAGGCGGGCTCAGGCCTATGAATTTTTACTCGGCCCGCCCGTAGGCCCGGCCCGTGAGCCCGTCCGGCGGCCCGTCCGGCATACCGTCCGGCATACCCGTCCAAAAGCCCGCCAACGGGCCCGCCCATTAGCCCAAAATCCCAAAAAAATCTTTTCTTTTTTCCCTTGGTTTAGTTTTACCCAAGGAAATTTAAGCCCGCTCGTTGGCCCGCCCTGCTTTTGGCCCGCCGGCCCGCCAATTGGGCTAGCCCGTGGGCCGGGCTTGGGCTTCAATTTATGGTAGGTGGCCCGGCCCGCCCGGCCCGCCAAAAAGAAAAAGCCCGGTAGGCCCGGCCCGTGGGCGGGCTTGGGCCGCGACTTGGCGGACTGGGCCAGCCCGGCCCGTCCCGATGATGACCCTTAAATGTACCAGTTAGCATTTGCCAATTTGCCATAGTACGGTCATATTACGAGCGTCATTCATTGCGTGAGAGAGACGTATGCATATGATTAATTTGTTCATCAAGGCAGCTTACAGTAATGTTTCATGAGTTGTGGTTTTAGTCAAATTATCTTGGAAGATAGGCAACGATGCAACTTCAAACACTCTCGTTAGGCGATGAATCAATTTTAAGAAATTTGTGTAAAATACGGTTCGGTTCGCTTATCAGTTTATTCCAATTTGTTGTAGCTGGTTATTCAATTTGTGTAATCCATGAAATTGTAATATGGCTTTTGTGGATTGCATTTCTTTGTAACAGGTACTACGATTTTATTCATTGTGGACGAATCGAACTGAGCCAAACTGTTGAATGTTCAGGTTTGTAGACGTGTGCAATTAATGAATAATAAAAGGTATACATATCTTGGGAAAGTAAAAATAGTGAATAAATTAAATATTAGCTATATATATACAGACGATTTGGCATCTGAACATGAAACCAAAGGTTTCGTATCTGAATTTTCATTCTTGAAGAAGGGACAAATTGCACGTGGAAGCCTACATATTTCGAAACATGGGAATCAAAAATCAAACCTATGTCTACTTAAACCAGTGAGCCGTCACTTTTACATCGTACCAATTCAGGAAGCCTACATATTTATACGGCTAGATCACATTTATACACATGTCGAAATGCATGGGGCCAATATTGAAGGCACGTACACTAAATATAGTTTTTTTTTTCTTTTTCTTTTTTTTTTACAGATTTAAGTAGCTAGATTACAAAAGAGCCGTCGTTTGAGCTCGGCTTGTATGAAACTCGAACTCTGCTCGATCTCAAATTAAGCCCTAGCTAGTATTCGTCTTCGAATTTCAGCTTGATTAGTATTTTGAGAGCTTGAGCTTGGTTCAATATATCAAATGATCTAAGGAACCAAGCTTATTTACCTGCGACTATAGAGCGAGAATGGGCTAGTAGGGCTGTTGCCTTCCCTGTAATTTTTAAAAATCCTACTTTTACATTGAAAATAAAATTATCATCAATTTTTTTTAATTATGTATATTTGTCCTTTCTACGCAAAAAATTCTAGCTTCGTCTCTGTTTATATGAGTAGAGCTATGGATCAAGTCATTGTCAATGCACAACTCTAAATAACATCCTCCCTAGCTATAAATAGCATGTTGGGTTCTCGTGGTTCCAAACCATCCATATATTAAACATCCCCAGTTTTCTTTCTCTCCCGATACTATGGAATCCTCACCATTTTCCATTGAAACTCTAGTTAAGAAGGTCAGGGAAGAGATTTTCTCAACCTTCGATGTTTACAACTCATTTATTTCCGCGTCTGCATATGATACGGCATGGCTGGCCATGATTCCAGAAAACCCTAATAAGGTCGAACAATGCAGCGGCCCTATGTTCAAGGGCTGCTTGGAATGGGTTTTGAATAACCAGAAAGAAAAAGGGTTTTGGGGGGAGAGAGATATGAATGGTCTTCCTACCATTGATAGCCTTCCTTCAACTCTAGCTTGTATTGTTGCACTCAAAAAGTGGAACCTTGGAGATACAAATATAAACAAAGGTACAATCAATTAATGAAGTACAAAGAAAATTTTAGCCTAGCTAGAATTGTCATGCATGCAAAAATAAAGCGATTTTTCAAAAAAATAATACTCCCTCAGATGTACACTTTCGAGTATAAGTAGAAATAAAATTTCTTTACCAATCAAAAAAATAATACTCCCTCCTTCCCAATTTAATAGTCTCTTTTAAATGAACATGTCCTTGTTTTTCTCATGCTAGGGTTGGCGTTTGTTCGTGAAAATTCAGAGATGCTTCTGAAAGAAAGACATCACAGTCTACCTCGTTGGTTTACAATTGTTTTCCCTGCAATGGTTGAATTAGCCCAAGCCACAGGTTTAGGTGTTGCCGATGAGGTAAAAGGAGTACTCGCAGATGTTCTACTCAAGAGGCAGCAATTTCTTGAAACGTAAGTTTTATTCACATGTAGATAATTTCTTATATATTTTGTGCATTAGTAAAATAAATATGGCTATGGAAAAACTATAATCCTACTTATTCATCTTATTGTGGGCACCACATAAATAATGAAAAAATAGTAAGGCTTTGCTTTATCAGATACTAATATAGACAAACTTGAAGTCTATTATTTTTTCTTATTATTATAGACTATACTTGGGAAAAAATGGAACGCGTCGTGCACATCTCAAGGTGATGCTCGAGGAGTAGAATAGCTATTTCATGTTAAAACTAATTAACATGAAAGCACGCATTTGCAGGGAAGGAGACGTAAATGATTACCAGTGCCATCCTCCATTACTGTCGTTCCTAGAAGCTTTACCATCCACACACAACATCGATAGAGAAATCATACTAAAGAGCTTGAACAAGGATGGCTCTTTGTTTCACTCGCCTTCTGCAACAGCTTATGCTTTCATGGCTACAGGAGAGAGAAAGTGCAAAGAATACCTCGAGAGACTTGTTCGAAGATGTCCTCGCGGAGGTTGGTTTTTTATAATTTGAAGAAGAAAATGATAAAATTAAAGGCGGTTAAATGTTCAAAGAGAACAGGGGTGAAGTTAGAATTTCTGTCAACCGGTGTCATGTTGTTTTTGTTTTTGTTTTTTTGGAAACAGCAAATAAATTCAAACTCGACAATAGGTACATCGAGCAAAAAGAAATAGAAATCCTTTAATTTCACGTACAAATATGTGGCCTTAAAATGACACATACACACACATATATACGACAGTGTAAATAATTTAATCTCATATATATATTTTGGGTGCAGTTCCACCCATGTATCCAATGGATGAAGAGCTCATAAAGCTTAGTTTGGTAAATCAAGTTATGAGGTTAGGATTGGCTGAGTATTTTAGTGCAGAGATTGAAGTGATTTTGTTAGAGGCTTACAGGTAATTAAAAAATTATGCTTACTTTTTACTCTTTGGAGTGAAAATTCCTATTAAGAATCTTCCAAATTAATTATTGTCATGAACTGACATTGCTTGCTCTCGCTTCTTTTTTTTTCAAAATTGTGGTTGAAATATTTTAGGAGTTACAAGAGGCCACAAACAAGAGTTGGCAATTTGAAACCAGCACAGTTATACAAAGACTCTTTAGCTTTCCGGCTCTTGCGGATGCATGGCTACGATATAACTCCATGTACTCTCTCTCTCTCTCTCTCTCTCTCATTTTTTTTATCAATAAAAGAAAATTTTATTTAGATTAATCGAGGAGCAAAATATAAGCAATAACTATAAATGTAAATACCCCAAAGATCCAACCAAAAACCAAGTGGCATATAACGTGACTCTAGTCATGACGGTGTTGCTTTATTTTCTCTATGATATAGGTATACAATATTTCTATACGTATTTATGTACGGATAATGCTTTTGCAGGGAGCTTCTGTTGGTTTGTGCATGATGAAGACATCTTGGCTCATATAGAAAGAAACAGTGGATATTTCATGAGTGCAATGCTCAACATTTACAGAGCTACAGATCTTATGTTTTCAGGAGAAAATGAACTGAAGGAGGCAAGATCATTTGCAAGGAAATTGCTTGAGAAAAACATGAGAAGGAGATGTGAAGGAGATGGTCTTCTAGAGATGCCAAGCTTTCATGAAGTGGTAATTATTCGTTCGCCCTTCATGTTTTGACCCAAACTTTTTTCAAAATAAACAACAAACCATGCACTTGATAGAAAGAAAGAAAAAAACAACAAAATAAATTAAATGCAAGGCTTTCAATATCTTTTACTGCCTTTTTCTTCATCTTATATGAACTTTTTTTCATTTTTTATCCAAATTTTATGCTTGAATTTTAATACTCTTGTTGAAATGACTGATCAATCCAAAAAAATTTTAGAAACGACAAATAATTTTTTTACACACTAATCACACCCCCTGGTGTTTGCCTTATTGACATAACATGTGATAGTATTATCCAGAAGTGTCCTACATTAACAAATTCACCTTTTTATTATAGAATATAAACAATAAAAAGCTTTCAATTCTGACCCCAAAAACAGTTCTTTTGAGTAGTAAAAATAAAAAGTTATTTATAAATTTTACAAATTTTTTTTGGTCAAAAGTCAAAACAGCTCCTATGATGGGTAAAAAAAAAGTCATTTTGATTCACACCATATAAGACTTCATAGTTTTTTTTTTTTTTTTTTACTTTATATTATCATCAATGGTGAATTTTTAGACATAAGTTACTTTTGGCTGATTGGATGATGTATTTGGACAAATAATTGTTTCTTGGGTCATCGATGAAACGCACATAGAAACCAATGAGGGTTATTTCTGATATGTGAGTAGAGTATCTGTCTTCAAGGCAAACTGTCGGTGAAATTTACCCCAATCAAAACGTCAAATTACTGCTCTTGTCTGTACATAAATTAAATTCTATCTAGGTAAATACTGTAGAATGCCCTAGCAAATATTCCACTACTTGACAAGCAAATCTTTGTGGTCCAGGACTTGAAAAAAATTCCAAGTCAATGAATTTTAAAAAAAAAAAAAAACCAATTCATTTAAGAAAGGTTGCGCCTATCAAATGGAAATCATGACCCACTTACCCCAGCTGACTTGGATAATTTTCCAAGTCAATGAATCCCAACAAAAAAAAATGGGCCATGAAAGAAAGACTGCGCCCATCGACGAAGCAAAAAGGCCTTTTGCACCTTTGTGTGAAGTGATCCGAAAACGAGTTTCGGCCGTATATTTCGGCTCTATTCTCCTTTCTGTTTTTTTTTCCTCTCCTTAACACTCACTTTCGTCCCCATCTCTATCAATAATAATGATCCGAAAACGAAACGGAAGCAGATGACGCAACAAAATTGAAGCAAATAATCGGCCACCAATGACTCGTACGTTCAAGCTAGTTTATTACATGCACGGTACATCAATAAAATTTTCTTCATTTCATTGGGGAAAAAACAAAATTACGAACACTTACATGCACGTATGTACACAAACACTTACGTGCACACACTTAATCCTCACACAAGTATATTGTCTTCTTTGATACCAATTATATTGAACCAATGAAACTGTGTGTGGCCATTGAACAGGTTGAGCATGAGTTAAGTCTTCCATGGATTGCTCGATTGGATCATCTTGACCATAGATTTTGGATTGAAGCAAATGATCATGTCGATGCTCTTTGGATTGCAAAGGCCTCCTTCTATAGGTATTTTTCAATTGAAATTCACTCAAGCTCATTATTAGGAGAGATTATTCAATGCTTCAAGACATGCTCCAAGAATTCTTGATAATCATATTATTGTGCGGGGTCCATTCAAGAGTTCTACACAAATTTGTCACTACCGAGTATTTTTTTGGGCACTCAAGAGCTTGATCGCCGAACTCTGCCCTTTAAATAGCCATTCATCCCTAAATAAGTGTCCGACCAGTAAACTTAGACCTTTAAAATGATACATTTGTTTTGATAAAAAAAATTAAATTTTTTTCATAAATCAGTGGATAGTAATGAGTTCTTTTAAGTTGTGAAAAAGATTGATGCTGTGTTTGGATGAGTTTTTGAGAAATTTTTTATGAGAGTAATGATTGGAAGTATGAATAATGAGTTGAAAGAGGTAGAGATGAGAGAAATGAGAATAATGATTAGAGATAAGAGTAATGAGTGGAGAGTAATGATTGAAAGTATGAGTAATCAGTGTTTTTTGAGTTTGAAATTTTTTTTTCAAAGCTTGATCCAAACAAGGCATGAATATTTTAATGGAAAAAATGCATATTTTGTAAGGGCTAAGTTTACATGCAGGAAAATTATTAGGGACGGAGAGAGTATTAAGGAAAAATATGCTTTATAGCCGAAGCTAACTGTTGTGCCTGTTTTTGAGTCCTGGTTCAAGAGCAGTTAATAATTTTTCCTTTTGTTATGGTAAAATACTAGGTTATCATGTCTTCATAATGACAAGCTAATGAAACTAGCTGTGGAGAACTACAAGCTTCGGCAATCGATCTATCAAAGAGAACTCGAAGAAGTGACAAGGTATGCATGTTTTCTAAACATTAATTATGTGGCATTCGCAATGATATGGAAACCAAAAAGAAAATTGGTAGACCGATTTGGTGTACACCAAATATACACCGGATCGTGTGAAATTCATCTTGAGTTCTCATGCAAATAATCGGAGCCGTCTAATTTATTTAAAATATACTTTTAAAAAATCAGCTCATTCGGGTGCCAGCAGAACGTGATCAATTTTCTTCCTTGAATTCGCATGGATAAAATTGAATGAATCGATGAAGCTCTTATGCTCTTACCGATATTCAAATGAGCTGATTTTTTGTGCGAACGACCTTTAAAAGAATTTTGCAAAACAAACTGAATAGCTCCTATCATTTGTGTGAAACTCTGAATTGGATCCAACGCAATCTGGTGTACATTTTATATACACCCAATTGTGTATTCATAGAATTGGGTTCGTGTGAAATATAGATATAAGCAATCACCTAACATCCATATAAATTGATTTAAGCCAACTGTGATTTATCATACGAAAACAAAGAACCTACCAAACATACTTGTGTGGCCCGTGATCCTGGGTCTGAACTCCTCTTTAATGGGTTTTGTGGGTGTCTAGCCTTCTCGCCCTTACCTGCACAGTGAACGCACGACTAAGACCAGGCCAGGGGTTTTTCCAGCAAAGCCTCCGGTGAGAGGATGGGAATGTGCAAAGAGAAAGGCAAGAGACTATGGTTTGAGTGTGAGTTTAGGTGTACCTCTTTTGGGGTTGCATCACTTGGTATTTATAGGATCTACTTAGTTTGCTCTCCAAGAACAGACGCATGTCTTGCATGGGTCGGCGGTGTCATTGTGGCGTCAGTGGTTAGGGTTTTGTAACCGTTTCTAGGGTGAGCTGACACTGCCATGTGTGTCTATCATTATCTCTTGGCGTAACCATTTTTCGCTCGTGGGGGGAGCGTGGCTCTAAGTGTGGCCGAACCCTAACTTTGGCAGAGTTAAGATACAGTCAGCTCGGAGAGAGTGGGACGTGATGGAGTCATCTATTCGAGGCGTCAAGCAGTTGAGATGGGATCGTCATCCGAGCCTCAGACATCGCCGAGCTTGGGCTTCAATAGCTCTAGGCTCGGTTGCGGCTTAGCTCTATTCCGTCTCCGTCAAATACGTGGTCCAATCCATTTGGTTCAGCCTACTACAATACTCATAACATCACCTACACTTAATGAGACCTTACTTCAGTCCCAACAAATGTGTAGTAGAGTTCCCTATAGGCTATAGACAGTGGTGTGATATGATGAAAAAATACTCTTTGATGAAGCAACATTCCTACACTTCCATTCCCAGCACCCAAAAAATAAAAGAACCTACAAAAGGCACTTTAACTTCAATTTTCCCAAATGGGCTTGTAACCCATCGGTAACTTTTGGTCCTCCCTTGTGGAAGACTAAAACTTGAGCCACACTGTGGACAGTAGTGGGTTTAAGATTATGAACAGCTTTCGGACTTTCAGTGAACCAATTCACTAACTTTCCTTAATTTCTGCTGACTATAAAATATGCCCCCCCAAAAAACTTCAATTTTCCCTTTGTAATCTCATTCTAATGTTCTACTAATTTCTATGGGTCATGGGTATGTACGCATAGGTGGTCCAAGGAGCGGGGGCTCAGTGAGATGGGTTTTGGTAGGGAGAAAACGACATATTGTTACTTTGCTGTAGCCGCCAGCAGTTCTCTACCACGTGATTCAGCTGTTCGATTGATTGCTGCAAAAAGTGCCATACTTATTACGGTTGCAGATGATTTTTTTGACATGAAAGGTTCACTTGATGACTTGCAAAGCTTGAACGAGGCAGTACAAAGGTACAATACAATCACTTTCCAAAAAATAGAAGTAAAAGACTTCTTCTTGTTGAGTTTTCAGAATGAGCCCCGTTCTACTAACATCTTATTTTTAAAGTATTTATTATTTGTTTGACGAGATAGATTATATTCTCTTATTATACATTATTATTATTAATTCAAAAAATAAGTACTTATTTTATATTTTAGTTAGTAGAACGGGCCATGTTTAAAAAAATTGATTTTTAAGAGGGGTTTAGATTCTTTTTTTCAAAGTTTTGAATTAGTCGAGACCGTTTAAATTTGAACTATACATTGGTATAATCACTAATTCTTATTTTCTCAGACATTTTTAAAAAGGGTTTGGATTCTTTTTTTTTTCCAAGTTTTGACCTCTAAATTTGGACCATACATTCATATAATCAATGATTCAGATTTTCTCAGACACTTTTGTTGGTAAGAATTGAGACTCTTCTAAAAAAAAAATCGAATCATTGATTGCAATAATGGATAATTTAGACTCTTCTTTTCAGTACAAATTAAAGACAGAGATGATCCAATTTCTTTTAAGATAAAAAAAAAATTCCAGCCTTTTCCTCTGTTATTCACTTTTGTGCGGCTATAATCCAATCGAGTTTAAATTTAAAACACTATCTTCATCTCTCTGAATAATTGTAATCCTCTTTAAAAAAATATTTCAAAGAAAAGTTAAGTTTTTACAACCCTCTCAATCAAGCAAGTTTAAGGCCTCATTCGGCTTAATAAGCAAAGTGACTTCTTTTTTTTTTGTCCTTATTAAAAAAAATCGTATTTGTTAGTTTTCCGTCAATTTTTTGAAGATTATTACTTCATCGTGACGAGAGAAATCTAAAAAGTAAAAAATTACGACCGAAATCCAATTTTAAAAGTAACTTAGGGAATTTTCATTTTGAAAACTTTGACAAAACAGAGTCGAAACCTTAATTAGCCAATTTTTACTACTTCATTCTGGTGGCCATCAACTCAACTTCAGACCCCAACAAAGAAATCTTATAATGGCACTCTGCCTATACAATTTTCAGAAGTTGCAATTTTGGTCGGGGTAAAATTAAAAGTAGCACATTTCACCCCAAACTTTTTATGAACAGATGGGATGGAAAAGGTTTGTGTGGGCATGGTAGGATTATCTTTGAAGCTCTTGATGGCCTTGTCACTGATATTGCTAAGAAACACCTCCGTCAACAAGGAAGCGACATTACCGACAATCTTCAAGATATTGTAAGTACTTGAGCATACGATTTTACTTTACAATAAGTTGATCGATAGTATCAGTCTTAAAATTTATAATGAAATAATCACATAAAAGTTACGATTTTCATAGAGATGTTACGTACCTTTTTTTTTTTTTTTTTTTTGCTGACAAAGTGACTTTCAGAAAAATATTTCGTGTTTGGCAGTGGCGGGAAACGTTTGGCTCATGGCTGGTGGAAACTACATGGAGCAACAACGGATACATACCATCCATGGAGGAATACCTTGAGACTGGCATGATTTCTGTTGCCAGCCACACAATGGTTCTTCCAGCTTCGTGTTTTCTCAACCCAAATTTACCGAACCACAAACTCAAACCTTCCCAGTACGAACCCATCACCAAATCGCTAATGGCTTCATCGCGATTATTGAACGACATTCAAAGCTACCAGGTATCCAAACGAGTCGGTCTCCCCGGTAATTGTTCAATAGTCCTGGAGAAATTCTTCTCCTCTATTCGTATAACTAGTGGATTTCACGAATAAAACGTATTCGGGCTCCACTACTTATGAGACATAGGAGCACTACTCCCGAAGTGTTAAATGTAAAAGTAGTACTTTTCTATATAAATTCGGGTTGAATAGCTTTAGTTTGAAAATAATACTAAATCCCATGCATGGCCTAAATTGAGTGTCTGCTTTGCGGGAGTGATTATTTAGTGCTCTTAGAGCACTGCCGGATTGGGAGATGTTGTTAAGCGGAGGTGTTTGAGAGTGGTGCCGAGCGGCCAATCTGGTCGTTCATTTTGGCGCGGACTACTCAAATCTAATTTGAGCGCATAAAAATCTAAATAATCCATTGCTCGGGTATTAAGATCTGAGCCATCAATTGCCTAGATGAACGGCCAGATCAGCCACTTGGCAGCATCCCCAGGTCGAGCACCGCCACTTGGTTCAGTGACAATAACTTTAAATCTACACCATATACCACACTTTATGAATTATTTGTTTTGTTTTGTCTAAAAAACTCACACCATTTGTGCATTGGTAGAAGGAGCAACTAGAAGGGAAAACAAACCTTGTTTTGCTCCACCTAAAAGGCAATCCAAAGGCAGAGATTGAAGACTCAATTTCCTATGCCAAAGGGATGCTAGATGAGAAGAAAACAGAGTTATTGGAGCATGTTTTGATGGATTATGGCTCCAATGATTTGCCCAAACCATGCAAACTTCTCCACTTATCATGCCTGAAAGTCTTTCAGATGTTTTTCAACTCTTCCAATCGATTTGACTCGGATACAGAACTATTTCACGACATTAAAAGAGGGATTTACATTCCTCCGGAGAATCCATTCCCCAGACGAATTCCATCTCCTTCCAAAATGGAAACAAAATGTTCAAAATTTAAGGCTCGTTTGATCGGCGAATCCAAATATCAAGGCAGCAGGAATTTCAATACTAGACAGAACTTCGCACGGAGTGCTACTCCAATACAAGTTGGGCGTGACAAAGTCATTATCCCACCAAAGTTCGGGTTGTGCTTTCCGGCGACAAAGGATTTCCAGTGGACTGCAGGGGTTAGAGGTAATTTTGGCAGAGTGTTTCTCTTGGGAAGGGGCTATTAGTCTCCGACTCTCTGCGATGGGTTGAAGTTACTGTTGGGTAGCGCTACTGAATTAAGGAGGACTTGGGTACATCTGAGCAGCGATTTATGTTTCGGTTATTTTTGTTGGCATCTTGTCAACAGTATTGCGTATTTTATATATCGTTTGAATAAGCCTTTACAAGTAACAGCAGTAGAAGAGTCGTCGTACTGTTGCTGCTTGAATGGGATACTGTTGTCAACAGTACTGTTGTTGGTGGGATGGCATGGCAAGCGCCATCCCTTCCCACGCCATACATATACTTATCTGTTGCTGCTTGAATGTTGATCAGAGCAAGCTTATTGTTTGTACTTGTATTGCTGTTGTGTAATTTTGAATGAGTTGATTGTATAATTTATAAGCTACAAAACCTCTGAAAAACTCTGTTATTCGATTTGTAACCTGCTCAACCAGATTTCTTTTTTTCCTTCTAATAACCAGGTTTTGAGACCAATTTACACGTAACTCGCTAAATCCCAAGATCCTAAGGTTAACGACCGGTCAAAGTTTCAGCAACCCAAGAGATTTTTTGCAAATAGTGGAAGCCGAACCTGCCTGTTTGGGGTGGCTGCTCAACCCGTACAGCAATGGACCAATTCATATCAACCATAACTTGAATTTAGGAGGATTAACAGTACGACTCTTCACAGTGAAGGCAAAGCACAAGGACCCAAAATTTTGGAAATTTAGATACCCAAATGTGAGAATTTATTCTCCACATTTTGTCAACAAGCAATTAAGAAACAGAGGGAAGCTCCATTTATGCTTAGCGTATAAAGGACCAAAACATCCACGACTAACACTCTCATTTTCCAACTGCTTATTGTTTTACAGTGGCTCCAAGCCCAGGGGTTGCTTAGAACAAAATCCTCTATACTAGAATACTTCAACAGTCGATTATCGGTGCTGACTTAGCGTTCAAAAGGTGGGGATTCCCCACGAAGAAAGGATGAAAAGAAGGCAAGAGACTCGCTTGGTTTAAAGATGGGAACCGCGTGTCCAGCTCCTCTGAATGTTGCGAACGTAAGCCCCTTGTATTCTTGGAGCCAACCACCAACCTGATCCATGCAAATCAAGAAATTGTTTACCAGCAGTAGCTATGAAACATGTTTTTGTTTCCAGTTTTCAAAATTTTAAAACAGTAACATAAACATTACCTAAAGCAACAACATTCTGATTTAGGCCTAGAATAAATAAATAAATAAATAAAAAGCCAAGAATAGGTGCTTGCATATAAAATGGTTGTGCTCATATCATCATTTGGTCCAAGTATACTTTGGTTAATGTGAACTGAAAATATAGATAGAGAATCAGAACCCACCAGCTAATAAGTTCTAATTGGCCCTAGAGGTATTGAAATGAGCTTCAAGTTCTAAAGAACTTTGAATACCCACAATTTTGATGCAGTTTATGTTGGAACATTTCCAAAATATTTAATGGATACTAAATGTGAATATTGGTGAACGGATTTAATTCAAAAGGTGTGTCTATTTAGATTATATGAATGGACATGGTTATTGGATTTAAAGACAAAAGATGTGTCTATTCAGGTTAAATGAATAGACATGATTTAATCAAAAGGTATGACTATTAGGATCGCATGAATAGACATTACTATTATGAATAGACGTGACTATTGGGATTAAATCAAGAGATGCAATCTTTGGCTAACAATCATGATTCGTGCCTATATAAAGCAAGGGGTTCTACCAATTGGAGGGATGAAAAAATTAGATCAACTCTAATAATTATTTCTCTCTAAAATTATCTCCTACATTTATTCTTGACGGGCTTGCAAAATCCGAAGGTATTCGGATCTCTCTTCGTTTGTGCATAACGCAGTTAGACAACAGTTGGAGACTGGATTTCATTTTATCTTGGAGATGGCTTCGCTGTGACCCGGTGCACATCGAATTCTCTCGAATTGGTGGGGGCAAATATCGTCTTAAGGACAGCGACAGAGTAACGTGACTTGAAACATCTTTGTTTATCCACTTTCATCGGCTACAACGACTTTTGCACCTACAGTTTATCCCAACATCTCAAGAGCTTTTTCACCACCCAATGGTCGTGATATTCATCTTAACCCAAACAGGATAAGACTGAATGATAAGTAATTCACCCGTAACAAAGGTTCTCGAATTATATGACTTGTAACTGATAACAAAACATGGAATATGATACTTCGTAATATTTCTTAGCCCATAGAAAACACCAAAAACCCCGATTATTCCAAGAATGTTCCCTGTCCCTTGATCATTCTTGCAATCAAACGCGGCCACAGAGAATATTCAAACTAACACTTTATTCCCCTAAAGAAAAGGCAAAAGAAGGAACTTAATAGTTAATACATGTATAATATTCACAAGAAGTAAAAGATAATCTTTGTTGGGTAGTGGCCTTCCTCAGATAACTTTAAAAAATTATAGTGGAAGCTAATCTTATACCTCTTTTTGTTTCCATAATCTTATTACTTAAAGGATTACCTGCTTATTGTGGTACCAGGGCCTCCACGCCCTTGTGATAGGCAGTCCCAGAGAGCTTAAGCTGTATCTTGTGGACAATACAGGGACCCTTCCATCTGTGTCTCCACTGAACCACACACACAAAATATTGACATTGCGAAAATTTAGGGTACTGCTTGATTGTTTTTCGTTTTAGAATCCCTTTTGCTGAACAATTTTTTAAGAAATCGTTTCTTAAAACAGGTACATGCATTGTTTCCATTATTCCTCATAAATGTTCTTAAAGGAATTTAAAACAAATTTTAAATGCCTGATATCAAAAAAAGTAGTTCTTTTGAAAAAGCTAAATGAATCAAGGTCTGATAAGTGTTCTGCAAAATTGATCTTGAGAACCCAATCTGTAGAAAAATGGTCTAAGTTAGGAGAATGTACCTGTAGACCCATATTCTAAGCCCTGCGCTTATAAGCTTCTTGTAAATGGGAAGAACAGACTCCTTTGAATCTGACCAAGATTTGAATATTTCCATACTGCATCCATAATAATCACGTAAGTATCCGGAAAGCCCTCTGCCCTTTTTGTCATACTTAAGAAGTCCCAAATACATAACCCAATTTATGGCGCAAGATCTTCTATCCCCTGTCCCGATACCCTCCCAACCGCATGACCAACCTCGACCTTGAGATTTCGAGATTCCCAATAGATCGTACAGTTGGGTGTGTATTCAGACATGGTAGGAACTAGGAAGGATCCATGGCTTGTTATCACTAACTTGTGGGCAACGCTAAAAAGATTACTATTGACAACCATTAGAATAAGAGAGAAATTTTCGTTACTTGCAGATACTCCATTGCTTGAGGTTTTGACCGTCGCTAACATGGAGTGCCTTCTGCACATCGGGTCTGTTGTAATAAGTTGTCGCGTATCCGTCGAGGCATGGATCATAACCACCCATAATCTTTGGCATCTGGTGAGAAGAAACAACTACCATCATTTTAACCAAATGAAGGAAAACGATAAATGTCATCAGTTATAGTGGGGTACCTTTTTCCCAACTCTGGCAAATATGTAAACAGAAACATTGTAGGATCCAACCACGTTCGAAATATAAGGATACTCAAATCGGTGGCAAAAGGGATTTGCTAAATATTTATGTGGTAAATTTCTGTCCTTATTTCAAATATGTTAGCTGTTTTAAATAGGTCTGACCAACTGGTTAATATTGGATATCTTGACCTGTTTTGTTAAGTAAGGTTTTCCTATATGACAGGGTATTAGGGGGCCATACTGTTTTATGTGAGCATTGAGCAAGTTACGGTTTTTCTAGCAGATTATTCTCCTCTTCGATCCAAGGCTAATTCATGTATTGATCTTTGCCTGTGGATGTATGCTTTCTAATATGAAACATTATCCATTTTGTGTTCTTCGTGATGGCTTAGTTTTATGCTCTCATTTTTCATATGCAGTCAGAACAAAAACTAACATGACTGACAAATTACTGCATGCTCACCATCTTAGATGTGCTCCTGAACATTACTTGCAGCGATGTCTGTTCCGAACCAGTGGAATTGCCAATGCAAACTGAGGTATAGAGGCTGTAGATGTCGATCACCTTGTACTGTTTGAGTACTTCATCAACAGCTTGACTACAGTCTTCATTGCTCCATGGGTTATTGCTGTTGAAATCACATGAGTCCCTTATAGTTGTGTGAGTTTCATCAGATACCACAGCATGACTCCAAGCGTAATCAACCAGACCTTTCCAGTCCTCAGCGTCACTTGTTTCCGGATTTCCCAGCTGCAATTTAAATTAGTTATACTTATTCTGAACAACGACAATAATATACAGAATTAATTGACAAGCAATTAAGTTTCAAGCTTCTCGTCATAAGTGAATTATTCAAGATTTTTGGGCACAATTTAATATTTTGGTTCGTCTCAACTGGAAAAACCAGGAAAGTAAGAAAAGCATAGACCATATGGGGAAAAAGCAAAATAAGGACAAATTAAAAAGGAAAAATAACAGGAAAATCAATGTTTTAGATTTTATTGAATTTTTCCAGATATAGGCCACTCATTTTTACTTTTTCTATTTGTGTACTCAAGGTGAATCGGGAAATTAAAATGTAACAACCAGCGCCTGACCACGTGGATCAAAAGGTTAGTCTCGAGTTACACAGTAGCTCATGGTGTTTCATTGTATGTCCCATTCAGAGGCCACAACCTGCCGACAATCTCCGCACCTTATGATGCAAGGTCCTCGTTGCATTGCCCTAGGAACTGGCTGGGGTTGTGCTCTAGAATCACAAAACAGAATCGAACCAACAACCAACTCTAAAGTCCAGGGCCCACATGGTTGTGTACGCAAATTGCTCTGATACGACCTATAACAACTCACCCCAGCTGACCTGCTAACCCTTAGCCTGATCACATGGCTCAAAAGGTTAATCTCGAGTTATACACTAGCTCGTGGCGTTTCATTA
Organism: Rhododendron mucronatum var. ripense; assembly: GCA_019656295.1. NCBI lineage: Eukaryota > Viridiplantae > Streptophyta > Magnoliopsida > Ericales > Ericaceae > Rhododendron > Rhododendron mucronatum. Next base: position 888,540 of record BPLT01000173.1, read on the forward strand.
TATATCCCATTCATAAGCCACATCTTGCCGATGGAGGGGGACTAATGGAATGAGCTCTCACATAAAAAGTTGGGCAAAAGTTGAAATTGGAAAATAGTTTTCTGAAGACAGAAATTGAAAAAAAAAAAAAACTGTCAGAGAAACCAAAGGGCACATACGGGAATACTATACAGAAAAGATAGAAACAACAAAGATCAGAATTAAATTATGAAGGCGAAAATAATCTATTACATGGAAATGGACTTATGAAATAAATGTTATGGCAATACCAATATGCCCCTCAGGTCGATAAACAGAGATGGATCCTTGTTCCTGTCAAGGATGAGCTCAGCCAATTCCGGCACATATTTCCCTGTGATGACATGGAAAAGCACAAGTCATATCAAGAACAATTGAGACTGATGCCAGAAAGGGTTGTGATTCTTGTGAAGATGAAATACCTGCATAGCTCTCCCCTGCTACGTAAAACATCCTTGATTTATACGATGGGAACTTGAGGAACCATTTATGCAGGAATGTATAACCATCATTCGCTGTCATTCAGTCCGCAAGACAAATAAATGCAAAATAGTTAGGCTGACAGGCTTCTGGCTATCAAACGTCGTAATGGTTAAAACTCCATGGGTTACTAATTTTTAGCCTACTTAGACCTTTTTTTAACTCGATAAGTCCAAGTACGGGTCCTACTTTTAGTTAGAATTGCTGCTTCTTCTTATTTTTCCTTGTTTTAGCAATCGCGGAGGTATGTCGATTTTTATCGCCACTGTGCCAGTCTGCTAGCTAGATCTATGGCCCCAAATAAAAACACCATCAGTCCAAATACATCAATTGGAAGAACACCAAATTTATTTCTAAAAAATTAATTGAGGGGTAAATGCAGAATTGATGGATATAAGAAATATAGTACATCCTCAAGGGTTAAAAATTGCATTTTTGATGCTACATAATGGAAGGAGTATTTATGGTGTGGATTTCACGCAAAAAATTCTCATTAGGTGGACCAATTATCTGAATCAATCAATAAAATAAAATAACGAGTGGACTTGCGAACATAATGACAACTTAGATGTAGCTCACCTGTAAAGTCATCTCCAAGGCTGTCATATTCAGCAGTTGTGTTTGAGTAAGAAAATCCAACTCCGACCGGTGACTCAACAAATAACATGTTGGCTTCTGCATCACCATACACAAAAGAATTTTATTCTTTGTAAAGTAGTTTGTGGAATGTGATATGGAGGTCCTATAACCTGACTATGAAAGCAAAAGTTGTTTCTTAATTATATGATGTATGACAACATATATAGTACTTTTACATTGGATCATAGTCAGAGGAGTTTTCAAACACTGTACCGGTGTTCCATGCGTAAGGATTAAGTTTAAGGGCATGTCCTTCTGAGTCCACAATAAATGGTCCAATTTCTTGTGTTGCTCCATATCCCACAGAAGAGCACCCAGGACCTGAAACATGTAGGTTTCTTGTCACCTTTATTGAGAACAGGCACACAGGGAATAAAAAAAACTACACCAATTGGAAATGGGTGAGATGGAAAAGTCCACTATGTGATTATAGAAATAGGATAATGTTAATAAAGTATCATTCTCATGGATTTAGAGCCCGTTCCACTTTCTCTAATTACCTTCTTTTTGAAGAAAAAAAAAGGTAATATCAAACTCAAATATAATGAAAATAAAAAATAATTTTTCAATTTTTTTTTGCACCATTTAAAAGATCTCAATGAGATCTATCAAACAAGATTTATATTGGTAGGAAAATTATTTGCGTAAATACATGATTTTTTAGTTTGAAATTACCTTCTATTTTAAAAAGTACTTTTTTGGAGAAAGTGGAACGGCACCTTGTTAACGAAAGATTGCTTGATTGACATGTGCGACTATTCAAAGACAAGGTAACATGAAAGCTATAAAGAAGGAATCTCTCTCTCTCTCTCTCTCTCTCTCTCTCTCTCTCTCTCTATATATATATATATATATATATATTTTTATTTATTTATTTATTTATAATAGGCAGTGAGGTTGGTATACATTCCTTGGGCAGGGTTGGTACATAACCATAAACATATGGATCCCTAGATTTGATTAAAAGATGGGTATAAGAATCTGCATGACCTTGAAAACGTGGAAAGCTGATTAAATCTTTCCCACTAGATCAGTAGGTTACATTGGCATTGTGATCATTAACTCTAAACTAAACCTTGTCAACTTTCTTGATAAGGGCTGTAAACGATCCAATTAGAGGTTGTTCAAGTTTGGTTTGGAATGATAACTTGCTTTTAAAATGCCTTGGCTCATTTATCTTTTGAGCCAATACCAAAACGAGCTCCTTTCCAGCCAATCAGAAGCCGAGCACCAGAAGCTGGAATTTTTCCAGACCATTAAGAAGCCTCAGAATTGTTCGTGATTGGTTTATTTGCCTCAAAATTTTTTCTGCAAACAAGAGTCGAGCTCGAATGACTTGGTTCGTGTACAGTCCTACTTCTTACCTACAGCTCACGCAATCTTAAGTAGAGTTCAAGTTCTTACCTACATCTCACGCAATCTTAAGTAGAGTTCAAGGACGGTGCAACAGCCAGGACATTTGAATGGCATTTCCCAGAATTATTCACAATCAAGAAGTTTTGAAATATTTAGAAAATGCCTTTTCTTGGTACGTACTGTAAAATTCCATTACCCAAAAGCAGATGCAGAATTAAGCTTGGGACACGGCCAAGGCCACAAAGACATCGACAGGCGACTCAGAGCTAGCCTATGGGGAAAAAAAGTTACAACATGAAGGCAGAAATAATATGGATACCACCACGCAGCCATTTTAGGGACATATGGTTCATCAAAGATAACATCATACAATAAGTACCATATGAACGTACCTCCATTAAGCCACAACACCAGAGGCTTGTCATTAGGGAGAGTTGATGCCTCATAGAACCAGTAGAAGAGTGCCCTTCCACTTTTCTCATTCACTGTCACGTATCCAGCATAATGCTGGAAGTGTACCTTGGGCTGACCTGGCAAGTTAGTCACAAGATCCTCAGATCCCCATGAGTTGATCAGGTTCCTCTCTGTACTCCACTGACCATATCTAGATCCCAAAACAGGAACCAGGAATGGTGGTGATGCAGTAAGAGAGAGAACAAGGATAAACATCACCATTACTACAAAATCCATGGAAGAATAATTAAACTGGTAAATCAAAGACTAGTCTAACGCTAAGGGATGAAAAAACACAAAGACCCACATGTGTATATATAGGTGCGAAGGACTTCCTGCATCCACTATTTCATGGTCAAAAGGAGATGATTTGTCACCAGTCCACACAGTGAACTGCAGGGTATGGTACCGGGTGCATTGGCAGCTCTAGAATTTTTTTTAAGGGTGGTCGTAATTGAGTAACTTAAATTCTATCAGTTTTGTGGTAAAAATCACATGTAAAAAATCTAATAAATTGGTACATCGCTTTGACACAAAACAGCCAATGTTTCATACTTCCTCTATCCCCCCTTAAGTGTTCACTACGGTTCTGCGTGTCATTTTCAATGACCTATATCTCTCAACGTATAGACTATAGTATGTTTTATGTTTATAAAGTCATTGTCTCATAGCAATAATTAAGATTTATCAAAAGAACTGTAGTGGGCACTTAAAAAGGGACGGATGAAGTATTTCTTTTGCCTTTTGACGTAAATTTAAAAAAAAAAAATCGCCCTTTACTCCCTTCTAAATTAAAAATTCGTCTTTTCTTTTAACAACGGCTCTTGGTTGGACAGGAGACTATAAAGTGTTCAAATTAACTGAGGTAATTAAGTGTTCAAAATTGATTAAGTAGGGTGTTCAAACAAAGGGCTGAACTTGAAATATATACACTACTATGTATGTGTGAAGCAGTTTAGGATCTTCATTTGAATACCGTTTGCTCAAGGTAGAGCCGCTAGTAGGCTAGCCCATGGCCCCCCTCAGATGATTCGAACCATTCATTTCATTTCGTAGGTTCTTCTCCTCTGTGTTAGAGAGTCCATGGAAAAAATCCGTTTCATCCGATAATCATGACTATGTGCTTTTATCATAATTGTCTTCGAAAAATGGATGGTCAAATTTCAAAATCTTATTTGTCGTCCATATTTCGAAGACAACTGTGCTAAAATCTTGGGGGTCACAACTATTGGAGTGATTTCTTTTTTTCCAAATGATATGCACAAGAGATCTATAAAATGAACACACCATATCGTTGGAGTGGGGCACACAAGTTCAGACGACCCATGAGTCGGACGGCCCACGAGTCCGGGCAAGCACCACATAGTGGACTGGAGACAAGCTAGGTTGGAGTCAAAAAATGGAGTTTGTAAGAGCATGTACACAAAACTAGTTAAACACCCAATCTTAGGTACTTTACCTATGCAAAGTGAGAAAAGTGGGGTACATCAGACTAGGTAAAAACAAAGGCAAAATACATTTAGTATTTTTGCTCGGTACTTTTGGCGTGAACTGTAGCACAGGTATAAGTAAAATATTGTTGTTTCTCTCTCTCTCTCTCTCTCTCTCTCTCTCTCTCTCTCTCTCTCTCTTCCCGTGACTAGGTAGGCAGCAGTGGTGTGTACTGTTGGTAGGTAAAATAGGAAGGCTGCTGTAGCGTGGGAGGAGAATATGAATGGGTAAAGTAAATATTTGGTACTGTTCACAGGCATTTTGCCTCACAACTGGTGTACATGCTCTAACCATATATTAATGGAGAGGCCTATGTGGAAAATTATCTTTTTAATTTCATCAGCAATGGTATGGCATCTGACGTACACTCAAGGTAGGTTCTAGATATTCTATTGCATATTAAAAAGGGTGAGTGGAGCCTCCATTTCTTGTGTGGATTGTTGGATCAGATTCACGTGTTTAAAATCGACAATAACGTTTCCGATTTGTTCACTTGGATTTACATCACACCATATCAATTCTTTAGAAGAAGAGGAAGAATTATCCTTTTCCTTGAAAGCTCCTCTTCAAACCTGTCTTCTCTGTTCACTACTGGACTAAAATTTCTTCTCTTGTTTATTATTTACGATGGTGGGTCTCTAAGAAAACGTAAAAGTCGAGTACTATTGATGAGCAAAACTTAATTGGTCTGCAGCACAAAAACTCTAAGCAATAAATAATGTAATTCAAGTCAAAATGCAGCATTATTCCATAACGAAATTGTTAGATGGCTCAGATATACAATCCCGGGCCTATTTTCTAACAGCTGAAGCTTTCAAGACAATTGTTAACTTAATATAAATAAAGCTAAGTCACACAATGTAACACATCCCACTTTGTTGTTGCACCAAGCAGCATTAACAAACACTAGTACTCCTTTATCTTAGTTCTATTACAGCATCGTAACAAAATTGTTAGATAGCTTGATATACAATTCCGGGCCCATTTCCTAGCAGCTTAAGCTTTAGGATTTCAGGCCCATTTCCTAACAACAATTGGTAACTTCATAGTTGCGCCAAGCAGCATCAACAAACACTAGTCCTTTGTCTTAGTTCTATCACAGCAGCTACAAGATATATCCAAGAAAGAAAAGTAGTACTAGTTTATTACTATGACTTATCAAGAAACCACCCCAGAAGTAAGTACATAGACTTGCTACTATGACTTGTCTGACGCAACTACTTCATTTTCAGGTTTATATAATTGGAGCACACACTTGATGAATTAATGGCTCAAGGACCAGAGCATCAACTAAGATGCTGAATGGGAATGGATTTTCTGCAAAACAATAAAAGGCCATTGGAAGAATTGGCATAACATGCAAAAAACCTCAATGCAAGCTACAGGTTTGTGATGCATCAACAGACAAAACGATTGGTTACTGTTATAAAGTCAATAACACTAGGAGCATATGCATAAGATGGGGGTAAAAAAGGGCAAACCATTTCGTAGCAAGTGGCTTTGGATATTGACCATGTTCTTCCTTATCAGTTTTCATGTCATAGAACTATAGAAGTGGGTTACGGAAGTGATTGGTGGCACATATTCCTAACTGGTGGTGCCTCAAGAAAAAAAAAAGAAAAGAAAAGGTAAGCTGCTTTTGGAATATCATCATCAAAGAGAAGAAAGAGGGGGGTTTTGTGGCGAACCTTATTTGTTGTGACTCGTGGATCTGAAGTCACTATGATGTTAAAAGAAAAGGAGGCAACAGCCCATGTTGATTGTTGTACCATGACTTGGATTCCAACTTTATTTAGTTGAATAATAACGAAATGATCCCTTTGATTATTCTCCATTATATTTATCATCGGTGTTTGCAATTGCCTATGCAAGGTGTATGTTTATCTGCAGTCTGATCATCTTTATGGGAATTGGGAGTATCTATCTTTATGTCAAGATGTTTGTCATTTATGTTCTGTGTTTCACTGTTCTTTTGTACACCCATACACTTGCTAACATTTTAGCAACAATAATTTAGTCATTTTCTATAGGTAGTTAAGTTCAGAGAGTTTTGTAAAGCTTAAGACACCAATTTTTGAATCACTCGGGGGTATTTGGACTCTCTCTCTCTCTCTTTATGTCAAGACGCTTGTAATTTGTGCTCAGTGTTCCACTGTAAACTTGTTGCTCATACCTCTATCAACTTTGTGTCTGCACATTTTAGTCAAAAGCTTGAGCTTCGGTTGTTAAAAGCTTCAAACATAAACAAGCTAACCTTGAACACTTTTGTGCAACTCATTAAGTTTTCAACCCAATCTTGAACAACTCAAGTACTCGGCTTGATAAGCTTAAACAGCATAAAAAAATTTCAAGCTATTCGAGCTGGTCTCGACTGAAGCTGTGTTGAGGTCAACTCAAATGCTAAACAAGTAAAGCTTGAACTCCGTTTTGAAACTCGTTAAGCTTTAAAGTTAAGCTTAAGCAATGCTGAGCTCAGTTACAGCCCTCGCCTTATGTAACGTAGGTGCCTTGTGTTGGCAAATATATTGTCCACCCATTTCTCTAGAAACTGATGAGGATGAGGTCGTTCCCTTTCTTGTTGATTTACCACTACTGCATTTAGCCAATGTCAAGTGCAGGCTCATAATGCTCTATTTGTCAATTTATCAACTATCCAACTGTCGTGTAGCACATCATAACCATGAAAGCACTTGTACAGTGCATGACATTGTTACTACGAGTCAATTTTGAGTGACCAATCTAAAGCACGAGGGTCAATTTTGAGTGACCAATCTAAAGCACAAGGGGAGAAACTAGCATTTTCCATTTTTTCCTACATTCCATTACGTAATTAGGTAAGCTGCCCGTCTAAAAGGGAAATCTTATCTCAAAGAAACTATTGAAGACTCAAACCAACTGGCAATGAGTGTAGAAGCCAGCCAAACTCATACACAAGTTTTTTAAGACTATAGATCCATTTTTCGACAATGACCACTTTCTTACAGTTCAGAGATCCATATCATATGAATACAAGACAAAATGTGCATTTTAGCACAAACAAGGAGCGAATCTGATGCAGTGGCCATAGAAGAGTGCTACTTTAGGCATTTTAAGCCTAGAGTGGCAAGACCAGTGAATATTCACTAATTGGCAAAACCAGTGAATATTCACTAATATCCTTCACTAATCGGCAAACTAGTGAATATTCACTAATTTCCCTTTCAAGAGGAAACTAGTGAATATTCACTAATACTTAGTCTATCTTTTTCCAATTTTGTTCTTATTCGGAATTTTTCCGTTTTTGGTAATTTTTACTTTTAATTGATTCGGCTTCCATTTTGGACGAATCAATTAGGTATTTTTTCGTTTTTTGGTAATTTTTACTTTTGATTGATTCGACTTCTGTTTTGGACGAATCAACTAGGGTTAGGGTTTTTTCCGCACTATTTAATAAGTTGTAAGCCTTTAGGGTATGGCAGTTGTTGATTATTATCGAATAAAATCAGAGTCGGAGAACGTTTTCTCTAACTTATATCGTTTGTGTAAATCTTTGTTGCACGTTCTTTTCTGTGGTTCATACACGCGCTACATCAGTTGGTATCAGAGCCCAAGTTTCGATCTCGACTATGGCCGCGAGACGTGCTGGAAGTCGAGGGGGACGGAGCAATCGTACGGCTTTTGTGGAGGACGTTTATGAAAGAGATGACGTCGCGCAGGAAGCACGAACAGAGGTGCGATTTCAACAGCTTGAGCAGCGGATGGCGGACGCAATTGGTGCCCTTGCCGACCAAATCACTGCCTTGTCTATTGGGGGAAATCCACCTCGCCATCACCCGTATGATCGGCGACCTCAGGAAGAGGACGAGAATTCGGATGGTGAAGAGGTTGACAACCCTTTCACGGTAGGGGCAACCAGTGTCGGGAAAACTGGCAGTGGGGGCTACTATCAACCAAGGGGAAGAAGCCTGGGTTACAGGGAGTTCACGGCTGACCGCCATGATAACCGACAATGGGAAGCTGGCTTGAAGATCGATCTACCTGAGTTTCAAGGGGGTTTGATGCCGGAGGAATTCCTTGATTAGGTCATTGCCATTGAAGAGATTTTGGAGTACAAGCAAGTTCCGGATGACAGGCGGGTGTCGCTAGTCGCTACCAGATTCAGGGGTAGGGCGGCGGCATGGTGGCAGCAACTCAAACTATCTCGAATGAGGCAGGGTAAAGACAAGATTAGTTCGCGGGAGAAACTGAAGAAAAAGTTGCGGGTGGCTTTTCTTCCTCACAACTATTCCTGTCTAATGTATCAAAGGTTGCAGAACCTCCGTCAGAATATGTGTTCTGTGGATGACTATACCACGGAGTTCCATTAGTTGGTTGCTCGGAATGACCTGGCTGAAACAGAGGAGCAGTTGGTTGTGAGGTATATGGGAGGATTATGTGAGCAATTTCAATTTACTTTGAATATGTTTGACTTGTGCTCTGTTTCAGATGCCCATCAAAGGGCATTACAGTTGGAGCGGCAGGCTAACCGTAGGCCCGCGGCGGTTCCTTGGGGTATTGTTACTCGGCCCACGACCAGCCCTGCCCCTGTGAAACCCACTGGTACCCTACCACCACCAGTCCCACCCGCAAATAAGGTGAGCGTTTTGGGGACAAAGTGCTTTAAGTGTGGAGAGTCTGGTCATCGAGCCTTTGAGTGCAGGAAGGGCGATCGACTAGGAAAAGCTTTGTTTGTGGACACTGACGGAGTTGTCGGTGACCACTGTGAATCATATGAGCAAGATGCGGTGTTTGACGAACCACATCACTCAGTCCATCCGGTCGTCGATGTGGAGGAGGTTGTGGGAGATACTGGGCCTTTACTGGTGGTTCGAAGGTTATGTTATGCACCTCGTGACACTGGGGGTGATTCATGGCTCCGCAGCAATGTGTTCCAATCCACTTGCACCATCGGGGGTAAGGTGTGTCGATTCGTGATCGACTCAGGGAGTTGTGAGAATGTGGTGGCAGAGGAGGCAGTCCAGAAGTTGGGATTAAAGACAGAGGCTCATCCTAACCCCTACAAGCTATCATGGTTGAAAAAAGGTAACGTAGTTAAAGTTTCTAAGAGGTGTTTAGTAGCCTTTTCAGTTGGTACTAAATACACAGACGAGATTTAGTAGCCTTTATGTCAAGATGTTTGTCATTTATGTTCTGTGTTTCACTGTTCTTTTGTACACCCATACACGTGCGAACATTTTAGCTGCAATAGTTTTAGTCATTTTCTATAGGTAGTTAAGTTCAGAGAGTTTTGTAAAGCTTAAGACACCAATTTTTGAATCACTCAGGGGTATTCGGACTCTCTCTCTTTATGTCAAGAAGCTTGTAATTTGTGCTCAGTGTTCCACTGTAAACTTGTTGCGACACCAATTTTTGAATCACTCAAGGACTAATTTAGGACTCTGCATCCTATGCCTTGTGGGAATGTGTAACGAACCCAGCTAATCAATCTCAACTTGAGCTTCGGTTGTTAAAAGCTTCAAACATAAACAAGCTAACCTTGAACACTTTTGTGCAACTCATTAAGTTTTCAACCCAATCTTGAACAACTCAAGTACTCGGTTTGATAAGCTTAAACAGCATAAAAAAAATTCAAGCTATTCGAGCTGGTCTCGACTGAAGCTCTGTTGAGGTCAACTCAAATGCTAAACAAGTAAAGCTTGAACACCGTTTTGAAACTCGTTAAGCTTTGAAGTCAAGCTTAAGCAATGCAGAGCTAAGTTACAGCCCTAGCCTCATGTAATGTACGTGCCTTGTGTTGGCAAATATATTGTCCACCCATTTCTCTAGCAACTGATTAGGATGAGAGGTCGTTCCCTTTCTTGTTGATTCACTACTACTGCATTTAGCCAATGTCAAGTACAGGCTCATAATGCTCTATTTGTCAATTTATCAACTATCCAACTGTCGTGTAGCACATCATAACCATGAAAGCCCTTGTACAGTGCATGACATTGTTACTACGAGTCAATTTTGAGTGACCAATCTAAAGCACGAGGGTCAATTTTGAGTGACCAATCTAAAGCACAAGGGGAGAAACTAGCATTTTCCATTTTTTCCTATATTCCATTACTTAATTAGGTAAGCTGCCCATCTAAAAGGGAAATCTTATCTCAAAGAAACTATAGAAGACTCAAACCAACTGGCAATGAGTGTAGAAGCCAGCCAAACTCATACACAAGTTTTTAAGACTATATATCCATTTTTCGACAATGACCACTGTCTTGCAGTTCATAGATCCATATCATATGAATTACAAGACAAAAACGTGCATTTCAGCACAAACAAGGAGCGAATCAATCACAAAAGAATGCAGAAACTAATATGGGGCAGGCTCTTAACAGAAACTATTGAAGTTACAATGATGCAAGGGCTCATTATTTACCTCTTAGTTGCAGGAACCACCTTTGCGGTGGCGAATCCACCTGAAAACCTCACTCCCACAATCCCAAGTTAGACTCTCCTAGAAACCTTGCTCCCATCCCGAAAAGAACCCGCTCCCTACTAGGATAGAACTTCCTGAGCATGTAAATTTGAAAAGCAACAAAAAAAATAATACCAAATAAGAGAAAATGTGAAGTAATGATACGATACAAGAAAAGTATTACATCAAATTTGCTCAAGTGATTTGCTATAAATATAATATTTCTCATATTCACTCGAACAATATTTGCAGCTAACACGAATTATTAATTATAACATTTTTTGTTTTGCATATTATTTGTATAAATTATTCCTAAACACTCCCAAACGGAGAGCTTTTATGATCTTCCGCTCCCCCGATCCCGCTCCCGGTCTGTGCAATAAGATTTACCCTTTGTTAAATGAATATGAATATTTCATCTGACAACAATACATGATAATGCTTAGGAGTAATTCTCTCTTTGATGAGAAAGTGATGAGAAAGTTATCCAAAGGGCAGACATGACACGTGACACACGTCACGCAAGCAAGAAAGGAAATGTTTTGAGTCACTCGCTCAAATTCAAAAAAATAATTTGAATATAACTAACCATGCCACGAGATTTTCTTTCAATTGCTTCAACCAACTTAAAAGAGTGTGTTCCCACGTACTAATGTCATCGATCATGCCCACTTCTATCTTTCAGAGGTCATTTCTACAGGACAACTATGACTTCAAGGCAAGTACAGATACAACACTGAGCACTCAAAGCATTCTAACTATTACATTTTCCACTTTTAGTGCAAATGGAAAGACAAAGTTTTGTCTAGAACCCTACAAGAAAAGAAAATATGCTGTGTGGCTTTCTTTCTTATGCATTTTCTTTTCCTCTCTCCCATTCTTGTGACTATCAGTTGCATGAAGCAAGGTCCCTAGATAGTCAGCCACAATCCCATAACAACCGCCACTCGTTGGAAAGTATAGTGTGACAGACACAGAGGGACGCTTTCAGCACCAGAAAATTGGCACCACTATTGATTTGTCTATACCAAGTACCCTTTATTAGCAAGGGCAGAGGCACTAAGGGACAAGGGAGGGCAGCCGACCCTCCTGGCTGTCAAATTTCCCTTGAGGTAGGTATAATTTTTACCCCATTTTTACTAATTTGACCACAAATTTTTATAGGAATAGGTATAATTTAGCTATTTTGACCCCACAAAAAAGTCTCTAAATTGTCACAACTTGTTTGAAGTACATACGAATCTAATTTTTGACCCCACTAACCAAAATTCCTGGCTCCGCCCCTGTTTATTAGAGTTAACCCATCACCAATATATGGAAAGCAGTGTTTTTTTTTGGGTCAAAATAAACAAAGGGGTTGCATTGAAATACAAAAAGTGATCTTTCCATTCATCTGATCCCAAATCTTTACTTCACTTGTATTGCCTAACAGGCTGGTCAAGTTGGTGCTTCTACTCAAGTAGTTGGGTGACTATTGTAGCACTTCAGAACTTTCTATCATATAATACACGATTTTCTGCATAAAGTTTGTGTGGATCAAAACGTGATTTCGATACATCGTGCTCGATACTGTTCTTCTATTTGGCAGGTAATTCATAATTAAATGCATGACTTCACAGCTGGGATGTAAAGCAAAAGCTTTTGCAACTCCACATGCTTTTGGCGGGTATGATTATCATTTTGGATTAGGCTCAACCAGGACAAATTATCAACTTGAGACTGGTACTGGGACTCGAAGATCAGATTGGTCATAATGTAAGAAAAACGGATACTCACACCTACGGATACGACATGAAATGAAAACACATACAGTATTTTCTAAAATGCATGACACAGACAAGTTGGGCACAATGTTCTAAAAGTCACTAAGCGCTAGTCGGGCGGTCGGCCACCTTCAAGCTATTAATCAGATTAATTGGGCAATTAATAGGTGCATATTCATTAGTAATCAGTGATTAATGGTTAGTCGGACCTAATCAGATAGGCCTTGCAAGCGATTAATCACCAACTAATCGCAGATTAATTCCTTGTTTTAGAACACTGGTTGGGCATACTCTCAGTTATATATATACCCAATTATAATGTTTTGTATCTATATCAGCATAAACATACCTCCCAAATCATATAATACAGAAGTTACAATAAGTTATAGAGGATCTAGTCGACAGGGGACTCAAAAATTCTCAAAAAAAGTAAGGCATGGGCAAGGTTAGTAATCCTCAAGAAATCCTTAAAAATTTCCGATTAAATGCAAATGTGATTAGTCGTAAGAACTGCCAGTGCTCCAACTCTGTTTATCATAGGAATATGTCAGGTTCCGCAATCTTTGATAACCACATAATAGCAAGTGCCTAAGAAGCGTCGATCACGTCTTTCCTTCTTAGTCATACACAATAAAAGTGTCGGACACGTTGCCGAAAGAGTGTTGAACACGTGTCCGGATTAAGATTTTTATTTTCCGATAATGGACACGAAAAGAAGAGTATGAACACATGTCCGAGACTGTCCGAAAAGTGTCGACACCACACCTTCTTTTGAGTGTCCGTGCTTTTCAGGTTGAAATGGGCAAAAACCCTCTAAAATCTTGAGCCCTCCACTAAATCTTCTGCTTCTTTCATTTTAGTTATCTTAATAAGCCGCTAAGGATCGAGGTTGTGCAATTACTAGAGGAGATTGCATCAATTTACTTGCGATAAAAAGCCATTTGATGCCTAGATTTAAAACTGAACGGGTATAGAATTAGAATCAGATACTTATTTGTCATTTCACACGTTCAGTTGTTGTGGAGAAGCTTTTTAATTGCGAAAAAGTGTGATCTTATCTTCTAATGTTCCTTAAAGCTGAACTTCTCTTATGTCATCTGCTCTAAATAGGTTGTAGCTACCACTGATATAATGGGTTTCTACACGATATAGATGCCACTTTCGTAACCATCTCCTACTGGCTAAACCATATAATTCCAGTCAAAATGCTTTCTAGGCCAGATAAGAAAGGACTAAACCAATCCTAAATGCTTAGCTACCTTTGCCCTCAGTTCCCACTTCCACTAAGAAAAGCACCATGGGGCCAATAAGAACCTTATCTGACCTACCGAACATCTACCATTTCTCACATATATGGCATCAAGATAGGACTAACCAACCACTGGTGGACAGAAAGAGTGGTCGGCGAGCTATTAGCACCTATGTAGCACGGACATAGATAGGAATACGGATACGGGACACTAGACACGGCAATTCTAAAAAAATAGAGATACGGACACAGTAAGGGACAAGCCACGTGTATAAATAATTTTCTTTTCTTTTCTTTTCTTCCATGTGGACCATGTCCATTGATGAAGACATGTCCTCAATGAATGTATGAAATTAACATGGTTCAAATAAAGGCATAATTACAATTTAATCCAAATATTTTGAATAATTTTATATTAACCTCTCAAAATTAAAAATATATTACATTTTGACCCGCAACTGTGTCCCCCGCGTGTCTCCTATCAAAAAATAATAAAAATTATTGGACATGTCACGTGACTTGTCCAATACGTATTTGGGCATGTCCCCGCCATATCCCCATGTCCAATACGTGGACATGGCACCCTTTTGGAGTGTCGGTGCGTCATGGCTTAGCACCCAAATTTCAACAATTCTCCATTTGCCCTGCCTAATTTTTAGAATTCACGAACAAACTAGTACAGGTGTCCTAACCATCCAACCACTATTCCATCTATTTCAACCCTCCAAAATATGAACAAGTTCACCTTAGCCCCTCCAAATTTCAAACGATCGGATCTTATCCTTTTCAATATCTCTAAACAAGTTATCGGGGGGGGCCCTTTTTTCCAAAATTCCTGGGTCAAGACCAGCTAAAGCTAAAGCTCAAGTAAAGAGTGTTTCCATGGGATAGAGTTCCTTGCGTTCAATTCTTGAATGAGCTATCATCTTTCTTGCTTTTCATTGTTTTATAAAAACTCTCGACTTTATGCCAACCAACCCAACCCTTTTGTATTCCTTCCTTCTAGAAAAAGTAGAGATTTCATTTTATCCAATTCCTTCTTAACCGGTGTAAGTAAGAGATTTGTCCTTCCTGTGAGCCTGATGCATAAAACAGTAGAGAGGAAACAAAGATAAAAACCAAAGCAAAAACAACAAATGAATAAAAAGAAGGGAGATGCTACGGTGTCCACCCGCCGTTTGAGGACACCGTAACTTTTGGCATAACTAACCATTAAAAGCATAACAAAAACCAGTAACATGTATAACACTGGCCTTACAAAGGCATAACCCCCAAAATCCCAGAAATTTTGGGAATTTTGGAAGTTATGCCTTTGTAAGGTTTTGGTTATACACTTCACTGATTTTTGTTATGCTTTTAATGGTCAGTTATGCCAAAATTACGGTATTCCGAAACGGCAGATGAACACCGTAGCATTTTCCTAAAAAGAAGGGAAGGAAGATCAGTACAAAATCACTTCATTCAGATTTGACAATGCACCTCTCTTTATATGCTACTCATTACATGGACACGAAAGCTAATCAAATCACCCCTAATCACTTCGTTCTGGATTCATGACACGCGTCTCTTGCGAATATCACATTCCAAGAAGAAGATGATCATCAAAGAATACGGGTTTTGAATGAGAGAAAAGAAAGAAAGTGAATAAGATAACAATAATGTTTCTAACTAAAGTCAATCATATAATCCCCTTAACCTTTTTCTTTTTTATTTGAAAGGATATTCCCCTTTACCTAGCACAAGTGGTGTTTGATGTCATCACAAACTATTCGCACAATTGGTAGTGGGCACACGTGATCCAAAGCCAAACACTAAAATGGCATGGCACCACAAAGGTTTGAACAAGTCTTATTTTCACACTTATTGTGGTAGCGCCAGGTCAAGAACAATGCACAATTGAAACACACCTCTATGGCTCTATCTCATACAGATATCTCAACAGCGTTTGGAAGCCGTGGAAGGAAAGAGAAAATAACGAAAAAAAATTGGAGAGACAGTTGAACAGCTGAACATTATTTTAACATTTATTTTTGTTCCTTTTCTCCTCGATCTCTTTCTTCAGATTCAAAATAGAACGAGGACGGAAGGTAATATCAATCTTCTTCCCTTTCCATTTCCCTTCAGGAGTTCCAAACACAGCAAGCTAAAGTACATTTCACATGATCCAGAACCAAACACTACAATGGCATGGTACCCACAAAGGTTTTACCAAGTCTCATTTGCACACGTGTTGTGGTAGTGCCAGGTCGAGAAAGAGGCACAATTGAAACACACCTCTACGTCATACAGATATTTTAACAGTGTTTGGAAGCCGAAGAAGGAAAAGAAAAGAAGAGAAAATAATTAAAAAATATCAGACAGGAAGTTGAACAGCTGAACATGAATTTAACACGTATTTTTGATTCTTTTCTCCTCTCTTTCTTCAGATTCCAAACAGAATGAGGATTAAAGTAACGTAGTATCATTCTTCTCACCTTTCCATTTCTATTCAGGAGTTCCAACCACAGCATTGATTGAAATTATGCGGAAGCGTTTAATTTACTCCTAAAGGGGGTGAATAGGAGTTTTAATAAAAATATACCAATTTTTAGATTTAAAAATTAATAAAGATAAACAGGTTGATTACCTCGATTAATCAAAACCAAAAATAAAGTACTGCAGTAGAATAAAAATTGTTACAAGAGAAGCACGATTTATGTAGAAAAACTTAGGATCCTAAATAACCCTAAGCCAATACCACGGCCTAATACTACTGCTTTTTTTTTTTTTTTTTGATCGGCAAAGATGAATTTTATTAAAACACGGGGAAAGGGGAAGGAGATCCAACAAATAGTTGGATAATACACCATAAGGGCAAAGCCCATAACACCCAAAGGTCTATCAGGGTTCACAACAGATAATACAATAAAGATCAACCCAATACCCAAATTAAATAATGAAAGCCCAAAATCCAAACTCCGGCCCAAGCCTGGACTGGCCCACCCAACCCATTCCACAAAACCCTAACTACACCGGCATCCACCGTCGTACAAACCACCGAAGCCCAGCCTTGCCGTTAAGCCGAGCCGGCCTCTCCCAGATGTAGAGACCGGCGGCGAGAATCAGCCTACGCTAGTGAAAGCCAACACAGTCAGGGCCTGGGAGCCAACCACCACCATTAGCCCAAACACCGAACAACCCCTGCAAACAAAACAGTCTTCATCAGCGAGGTCACCAACCCAGAATGACGAAATGCTAACCCCTCGCCCGATTGAGAGCTTCAGAAGGCCGCCGACAGGAATTCGGCACACAAAAGACGACCAAAGCATCACAACCATGGGAGCCACATCCACCCCACCACCACCGGACTGGATCATCACAGATCCAAACCGGCATCCTCACCGATCGTTTTCTGGAATAAAGGAGAACCTGCAAAACAAAGTTAGAACATCTACACTACCGAAACAGAACACCTCCCCACCACCGTACCACCGCCCAACACCCACTCAAAACCAGATCCAAAACCCCAACGCCACCAAAACAGCCACAAGATCGACGAAGAAACGACGATTCTTCAACCACCGCCCGCATCGAAAGCCAACGACCCTAGACATCCATAGCCAATCGGCCAAAAAAGAAAACAATGCCGACAGGTAGACCCACGTCCGTCCAGCAACGGAAAACATGGAGGGGTTCAAGCTACCCCACACCTCCAGCTGCCGTCGGCCCCTAGCCGTTAGGACTACCGGACACCCCCAGATATGGTGAACGGAGGGTGCCAAGCGGCGACCGGGAAGGCGAGCAGGGAAGACTGAATCGAGGCAGGAAGGCTGATGGGCTTCGAAATCTGAAAGAAGAGAGGGAGGAGAGAGAGATAGCAAGGGGAGGAGGAGGAAAAATGGACCCGAGGGGAGGAGGGAAGGAGAGCACCTCCCCCCCTAGGTGGCGGCGGCAACTGAGGGAAAGACCTAGGAGAGAAATCGCTAAGAGTTAGAGAGAGAAAGACCTGATTTTACAAAATTTCATTATGGTAATACTACTGCTTTATTCTATTAATTGAAAAGAAGTAAGATTGCAAAATAGTAAAAACCTTACCAAGCCTTTATCTATTATCACCAATCTCCGATGCTCCCTGAGCTTTTTCAAGATCCAATAGATTTATCACAGACTTCACGCCCGATCTTCCAATTCAACCGGCTCCGAATCAATCTTCAAAAGATTCGGCCACAGCAGCAAACGGCACCAAAAATCACGAACAAAGAATGGATGAATGATATGATGTAAATGTGACTCGAAAACCAAACCAAATGTTCAAAGAAGAAGAACGAAGAAGAAGAACGTGGGCTGCCAGAAAACCATTAACTCGCCTGTAACAAAAACGAAAACGTGCAACCCTTCTTCTTTTTTTTTCTTTTTATAACCAAAATACTCTCGCCTCTGCCGAGAGAAAACAAAACAAAAACAACAGTGGGGCACTCCTTTCTTTCCTTCACATGTAATCAAAAAATCTTCTTCTTTTTAAAAAGTGTCGTCCACGCATAAAACATACTCTTAATGATGCAAATATGGAAACCAAAATCTCACAGAATTTCCGGAGCAGCAAACGTGCGATTTTTATTTTTTATACTCCAAAGAAAAATCTCGTAACGATAATTATATATATATATATATGGTAAGCAGATTTTCCGAGAGTGAAAGAAAAATGTGCATGAATAAAATTTCTAATCTTGGAAATAATATGCTGTGCAATGTTTTTACCTTTCATGTAATTGGCTTGATTCTGTAGCGGTCAATTTGGCGCAAATAATGGAAGGAGCATCGTGCGAGAAACTACCCCCTAAGAGCCTACGCATTATAATTCAACGGAGTCAATATAACAAAGACACCAATAAAGGTTTTGAACAACCCCGGAAAGTGCCAAAATATCTAACATTGATTTCAATGCAAGATGAAGTACATTTCTCATGATACACTACCGATGAAAAAAACATAAACTGAATTAGAGTGTGTCAAAATGGTTGAGAGAGAGAGAGAGAGAGTGTGCTAGCTGTTTGTTTTAGAAATTAGAAATGGGAGATAGGACAGTGGGCGCTTTCTAAAAGTGGAGAACCTAGGCCCCATAACACACAAAGGCAAATTTAGGACTGAATGGGAATGCCAGAATTGAACTTGTTATGCGTTCTTGTAATGCAAGTTGCCAGGGTAAGTCAATAAAGGAAAAAAATTTTAAAAAAATTCACTTGACACTGAGTTGTCAAGAAAAAAGTTGCAAGCACGAGTCATTCTAACCTACTAATTCACTAACACCCTTTTGCTTGCCGGGGAGAAAAAAATATGGCCACAGAGTAATGACTCATAAACTTGGTGATAGAAGTTAATGAAGTGCCAAAGTATAAAATCCTAGCAAGTTTAGAATTCTCTTAGTCAAGAAATATTCGTCAATTGCATGATTACATATTGGCAAAATGCTTCCCATCTAGTCTTTCCAGCAGCTAGAACCCATTAACTAGCCATACTTATTGTATTGGCCATTATGTAACGAGATTTTAGACCTCCAACAGCATTATTTATCTATGTATCGATGAAATTGTATGATACCAGCGGCCATATTACCGATTCCGTTACATTTCGCAATATCACAATTCAAACTCCATATAATTTAAGATTTCCATCATATTTTCATGATGTACAATATCGGCCTCTGCAGACTTTAAAATAAGAAGTGGCTATTAGTGGAAAACAAGTGCTCCATTTTATATGTATATGTATATTTTGCCAAGTATGAAAAGAAAGTGGCTATATTTTTCTTGTAGAACATTGTGTGTTGATTTCACGCTTGAATTTCAAACTAGATGCAAGGAAAACTTCAAAATTCAACAACCATATAATTACATGGAATTCAAGGTTCTAAACATAAATCCTAGCTCCGTCACATTCAATTTATCATTTAGTAAGCAATCCAAAAGAGTACCTTTTGAAGAACCACACAAAATAGAAGGGAATGTGGATTCACCATAGCTTTAGTCAAAAATCAAAATGTTTCTCCCAATAGAGGTATTGAAACAAACACCTTGAGGGCACAATCCTAATACCACTAGAGCCTTCCTTGGCCGTCTCCGTCAATGGTACTTAGCTCTTGGAGAGTACCGACATCTTTGTTGATCTTCAAGCCAACCTAGATGGACAAAAGGCCAAAACCCCAATTCAATCAAGCACCTAGTCAAATAACCGAGTCATCATTAGTCAAAATCCGGTACGATTTACGAACCACCAATTGACCCTTTCTGACTTCAAGCCAACCTGGACAAACAAAAGGCAAAAGCCATCAATCATTCAACACCCACCACCACCACCCCCAAGCCAACCTAAATTGATCTTCAAGCCAAACTGAATTGACAAGGAATTGTTCCACATCCTACAGTTATATACTATACGACAGAAAATGCTCCAAACCGAATTCTACAGTTTGATTTATCATTGTTTCAAAATGTTTGTCCATTTTAAGTTGTCTTTTGAAAATCCCTATTAATGCCCTTCCTTATTAAATGCATTAAAAAGAGTGCTCTTATTTAATGCTAAAAAGATGAGGGTATTTTTAGAAACTCAATGTCTTTTAATTGTAATCGTTATGTTTCCTTAATAAGTTGTGATTCGTAAATTAGACAAATAAATTATGACAGAAAGTAACAAAAAAGAGAATCTTAGCACTTGTTTGTATAATGGATGATGCTATGGTGTCACATTCAATTTATCATTTAGTAAGCAATCCAAAAGAGTATCTTTTGAAGAACCCCACAAAGTAGAAGGGAATGTGGATTCACCATAGCTTTAGTCAAAACTCAAAATGTTTCTCCCAATACAGGTATTGAAACAAACACCTTGACGACACAATCCTAATACCACTAGCGCCATTTTTGTTGATCTTCAAGCCAACCTAGATGGACAAAAGGCCAAAAACCCAATTCAATCAAGCACCGAGTCAAATAACCGAGTCATCATTAGTCAAAATCCGGTACAATTTACGAAAAACCAATTGACCCTTCTGACTCCAAGCCAACCTGGACAGACAAAAGGCAAAAGCCATCCTTCATTCAACACCCACCACCACCCCCAAGCCAACCTAAATTGATCTTCAAGCCAAACTGAATTGACATGGAATTGTTCCACATCCTACAGTTATACACTATACCACAGAAAATGGTACAAACCGAATTCCACAGCTTGATTTATCATTGTTCCAAAATGTTTGTCCATTTTAAGTTGACTTTTGAAAATCCCTATTAATGCCCTTCCTTTTTAAATGCATTAAAAAGAGTGCTCTTATTTAATGCTAAAAAGATGAGGGTATTTTTAGAAACTCAATGTCTTTTAATTGTAATCGTTATGTTTCTTTAATAAGTTGTGATTCAAAAATTAGACAAATAAATTATGATAGAAAGTAACAAAAATGAGAATGTTAGCACTTGTTTGTATAATGGATGATGCTATGATGTCACATTTAATTTATCATTTAGTAAGGAATACAAAAGAGTATATTTTGAAGAACCCCACAAAGTAGAAAGAAAATGTGGATTCACCATAGCTTTAGTCAAAAATCAAAATCTTTCTCCCAGTAGAGGTATTGAAACAAACACCTTGAGGGCATAATCCTAATACCGCTAGAGCCACCTTTGTTGATCTTCAAGCCAACCTAGATGGACAAAAGCCCAAAAACCCAATTCAATCAAGCACCGAGTCAAATAACCGAGTCATCATTAGTCAAAATCCGGTACAATTTACGAAAAACCAATTGACCCTTTCTGACACCAAGCCAACCTGGACAGACAAAAGGCAAAAGCCATCCATCATTCAACACCCACCACAACCACCACCCCCAAGCCAACCTAAATTGATCTTCAAGCCAAACTGAATTGACAAGGAATTGTTCCATATCCTACAGTTATACACTATACCACAGAAAATTGTACAAACCGAATTCTACAGCTTGATTAATCATTGTTCCAAAATGTTTGTCCATTTTAAGTTGACTTTTGAAAATCCCTATTAATGCCCTTCCTTTTTAAACGCATTAAAAAGAGTGCTCTTATTTATTGCCAAAAAGATGAGGGTATTTTTAGAAACTCAACGTCTTTTAATTGCAATCGTTATTTTTCCTTAATAAGTTGTGATTCAAAAATTAGACAAATAAATTATGACAGAAAGTAACAAAAAAGAGAATCTCAAGTGGTCGACGAGACTGAGATCATCTCGAGTTATGGAATCCCCTATGCTAACCCTTTGAGCAAGGGTTTTTGCTACGTCCCACCAGCTATATTGGTCACGAGAAAATATATGGTGTCCCCGGTTATTTTGGGGACATCGTAATTTTTAGTATAACTTCACCATTATGAGTATAACTAAAACTCATTACAAGCATAACAAAACTTAAACAAAGCATAACAAAGGAATATCCAAAAGACCAACCAAGGCATAACAAACAAGTTATGCCTTGTTATGGTTTTGCTATGCTTGTAATGGATTTTGGTTATGTTCATAATGGTTTTGTTATGCCAAAAGTTACGGTGTCCCCAAAATAACCGGAGAGACCGAAGTCATTCCCTTGTATAAATAGGTGAGAAGTGATGAGAATTATGCGTAAATGCAAGACTTGTTTTGTATGACTACTGTTATAGGTACATAATTACATATGCATTATACAGACCATGTACATATAAATTTTGTGGGATTCACCTGGGGTCCCACAAAATGATCCGAATCGCCTATTATTTTTTAAAAAAATTTATGAAGTCCTGAAAAAAATCAGCTCAATCCGATATCGGTAAGGATTTTTCCGAAATGCATAGGGACAAAATTAAGCAGTTAAGTAGTTTCGTTTTTGCAAATTTAGAAAAAATTGTTACCGATATCGGATTGAGCTGATTTTTTACAGGGCTCCATCAAAAAAATGTTTTAAAAATAACAAGCAGTTCGAATGAATTTTTGGGACCCAAGGTGGGCTCATCAAAACTCATATGTATATGGTATGTACATTCTCATATGTATCTGTTTACATTCATTTTTTGCCAAATTCTAAAAATGAATTTAATAATAGATTAATAGTCCAAAATGTTATTTTGGGTCTTCGTTGAATTAGGCTTTGATTGAATTGGACCTTGGTTGAATTAGGCTTTGATTGAATTGGACCTTGGTTGAATTAGGCTTTGATTGAATTGGGTCTTTGGTTGAATTTATAGTGGGCCACAATTAGGCCGAATTGTATTTGGAAGAGCTGAATAAAGTTTGAAAATTGATTGGTCCGCACTATTTTGAAACATGACCCAATTAGTTAAAACTCAAGTCAATAAAGGCCCAGGTTCATTGTCAAGCCTAGGCCGTGTAGTCCAATTGATTAAAGGCCCAAATTTGTTTTTCAAGTCTGGACTCATTTTGTAGAAGTCTTAAATTAATCAGGTCTGAAATTATTTCGGCCCAATAAGGAGAAGGTCTAAAGAGAATATGGTTGAATGAGAAGTATGAAATAATTGTCTCAGACCTGAGGGCCCACCACCTAGGGCCAAGAGTCACCAATTTCGGCCTTCAACTGATTGACTTCTTGAGGAAGAATTGAAGCTGCTTAGTCATGCTTATAATTAGCTCAAGGCCTGCCCAGCCGTTATCCTTCAGGTGAAGCAAGGCCCAAAACACATAACATCCATGCAAGCCACCCAAGCAGCTTACATGTAGCTTAAACAAGCTACTCATAAACAGCTCAAATAGGCACGCACAAACTACTCACAAGCAGCTCAATCAGGTCTGCAAAAGCAGCTCAATTAGGCCTAATGGCTAAAGATATGTGAAGAGCAAGAAGTGGGGCACAAGTTCCAATAAATTCTCTTTGCTCCATGACTTTATATATTGAAATACTTAAAATAGCAGGAGGGCCCATAAGAGAAGGCTCTAGAACAACCAAAAGGCCTGAAAATTCAACACAGGTTCCCTTTTTGATAACTTTTCATTCAAAAAAGAGAAGCCTTTCAGGCGTGCAAACATTTTTTGGAGTAAGGAGCAAGGTTTGAACATATGGCAATCACGCATTCGAGCATCCTAAGCAGCTCAAGCCTGGAGGAGAACACTTGGCAGCCATGCATAAAGGCAAGTGGAGGCAGCAGAAGCAACTCAATGCCTGGAGCTTTGCCTATAAATGCCAGAATTGAAGGTCTTGGCAAAGGTCCCAGTGCTTAATCAACTCAAAACTTTCTCAAGTTTATTTTCCATTTTCCGTCAAATTGAACATGTTTGTATCTTTCAATCCAAATTAGCCTAGCCTAGTTTCATTTCATTTCAATCTCTTGTCCTAATCACCTTCGTTAAGCCATTAATGGAGCTTGTTTGATTTCATTCAGCCCTGCTTCTTTCCCTTTATCTACCAACGATTAGGAAATATGTAAGTCCTTATCCCGTAAAGACAAACCACGAACCATATACATCTTCACCCCTTAAGTCGTACACAATCATTTTATAGATGTCAGATTTGAGGCACTCAGGCCTTAGTACAAAATTCGGACTGCAATCCAGTCCTGGCACGCTCACAACCAAACCGCACAACCCCTCGCGGTCCCTTGTTAGTTTTGCTCATTTTTTAGGAGAACAGTATCCATAGCTTTACTCATTTTGTATCCCACCATTTCTCACAAAAAACGATGAGATTTGGTCAGAAAACTTAACCTCTTTTTTTTTTTTTTTGTGAGAAATCACTAGATCTAAAGGGGTTGTTAATGGCCCCGATTCATTTCGGGCATGCCCATTGTTCCCGAGGATTGAATCTGCACTTGGTATATTTGCCTTTTTTGGATACATTTTCTGTAGACCGATTGTGGGATTAATTGATGGACAAAAACAGTTTCATAAAACCAACCAAGTCAACTCATCGAGTCAAATTGGATACGCACGGCTGGGAAACTATGCCTTGTACTCATGTCAAATTGGATATGCCTTACATTTTCATAACCTACCAAGTAGAATTTGATATTCTTATTTATACTCGTTACCAGGGATATGCCTTAGGGCTAGAAAACTCTTCAGTGATTAGGTAGAGGTGTCGAATGGGCTAGGTCGGTTTATTCCGTGCCTAACGTCTTAGTATCGTGCCGTGTCATCCCGTTTAATAATCGCGTCATACCGTACCATACCGTGCTATTTCAGAATATCCTCGGTCCAATTTGGCCAACAGCCTACCACAATATGTGTCGTGTGCCCTATCAATTTCCATGTCCTCGCACATTCAAGCCTTACAAAGCTATAAAATACATGGGGTACTTAAATATCCATCCTCAATCCAGACACGACTTATGTTTTCATCCTTGTTATTTTGAACACTTATGTTTTTATCCCCAAATAAACCTAATATTACCATTCTACATACTATATATGGTAATGAATTTTGGGATGGAAAGTTAAGTTCTGGAGTCCCAACAGAAAAGATAATGATTTGTCTCCGTAGATTTCGCCAATATTCGGCCGAATATCTTGCCAATTGAAACCCCATTTCTAAATCTGAACTCCCATTTCCATTGAAACCCCCTCTTGCAAATCTGAAACCCCATTTCGATCCATTTTGTCCATTTTTGCAGTTCTACAAAAATGGTCTCCTGGAAAAACCTTAATGGCGAACACATTCTAGTCCTCCGACCCCATCACCAGCGGTCCTCACTGGCCATATCCTTCCACCACATCGTAGCAAGGGCGGCACATGGATCGGCGGCGAGCGGCGCACATGGATTGACGGCTCCTCCCCGTCGACCTCCCTTCGTCGACCTTTGTGCCAATGAATGGCGCTCCATTGCCGTTGCTGTTCAACCTCACCTTCGCCCGAATCAACGGGTTCAAAGACAATGAGTTTGGAATAAAGAACAATGGGTTCGGATAAAATCATATCCTTCCCCCACATTGCAATGAGTGGCGAGCATTGCGGATGGATCGGAGGCGAGCGTCATGGGGTAGATGCACAGACCTCTCCACAAATCCCATCACTGGCGGTCCTCGTAGGCCGTCCAGCAAAGCTTACGATCGATCTGGTCTACAACGTGAATCTCGCTTTTCAATCAGAATGGTGCGAGAAACCGAGGA
The DNA here is from genome assembly GCA_019656295.1 of Rhododendron mucronatum var. ripense. NCBI lineage: Eukaryota > Viridiplantae > Streptophyta > Magnoliopsida > Ericales > Ericaceae > Rhododendron > Rhododendron mucronatum. The sequence goes on from BPLT01000173.1 coordinate 914,512, forward strand.
CCATCTAATGCAGAAGATAATGGCGGTGGAAAGAAGTGTAGTTTTATTTAGTTTTATTCTATTTCATGGTAAATTATTTACTTCATTTACCACAAAATATGTTTGTCTATATTTCTATCATTTCATGGTTAATTATTTGGATCGTTTGCCATGAAACTAGTCCGGCAAAAATCCACACTAGTCCGACCTCCATTGTTGTGAGGTCAGTGGAAGAAGAACGATATGGGTTTTTCAATTTTGGTTTTGTTTAGTTTTATTCTATTAATTATTTAATTTATTTATCATGAAATATGTTTGTCTATGTTCCTATCATTTCATGGTTAATTATTTGGACCGTTTACCTTGAAACTATTTCATGGTTAATTAATTATTTGTCTATGTTCTAAATATTTCATGTTGTAAATGCATATGGTTTATTTACCATGAAATCAGCTTAGACATCGTTTAAAATAATTTGAACATTTGAAAATTTGAAATCTTGAAATCCTCCTATAATATCTCATTTAATTGCAAAGATTGATATTCATCTCAATCCCCTTAATTTAGAAAATAATAAATGTATATATCTATATAGAAATCATAGTAAAAGGGTAATAAGGGTAATTCATGCATTGAAAGGATGAAAACATAAGCATGCAAAGTGGGCGGGATGAATTCTTACATGACATAGATAAAGATGATGATTATTTAAATTTTCTCACATTTTAATTCAAAAAATACGAAACATTTTATTGATAATTAAACTTTGTAATACAATGAATTAAATTATAAATAAGAAATGTGTAACTGTAATTCAAACACATCCCAACTAAGTTAGTCACCTATTTAACAATCAATCATTTGCATTTTTTAAAATAAAAAATACAATTCCCAATTGGAATAAAATATTGTTTTTTGAATGTTTCGTACTAGTATTTCTTATGAAAACAAAATAAAAAATCACAAGTGTGTTGTGTACTTATATGTGTCATGCCCATTCCTAACCGTGCTCATGTCATGGGCTCCAAAACGATGGCCTAGCCTGACCCACCTTAGTGTTCATGCCATGTTCACCCATACCGTATTGTGGCAACGCTAAACATGTTATTCCTGGGCCGTGTTCGTGCCGACCCGGCCCGTGCCAACACTAAACATGTCGTTCCTATAAACAATGAATTATGCATAGAAGTTTACACAAGTGTATTTCTTAATTTAAAAATGTGTATTACTCGTAAAATCTTATTTAGCATTCAATGAGTATTATTTACACTTATTTATTCCTAGTGTTGAAAAGAGGACAAATTTATAGTTTTAATGAAATTGCTTATTTCATGTATACATGGGGCATTTCTATTAAAATGAAGGGGTCAATGAATGGAGAGAGATAGAAAAAAAAATGAGAATAATGATTGGAGATAAGAATAATGAGTAGAGAATAATAATTGAAAGTAGAGATAATGAGTATTTTTTGAGTTGAAATTTTTTTTCCAAATCTTGATCCAAACAAGGCATTAATCATTGAATGGGTAAATGTGGAAGTGGATTCAAGCCATGGTTGCTCCGCCGTGATGTCACCGTTTTTACAAAATCAGGTAGGAGTATATATTGACTCCATCATGAAAAAACAACGCTTTAAAAAATATATATATAACCCGATGAGTCAACTCACTGATTCACTACCCGAGTCAGGACTCCAAACCATCACAAACACCTTCAACCCAACATCAACCGAATGTCCATCTAAGCAATAAAACCAAATGTCCACCATCAAAAACCCAACATCATCCTCCTAAAGTTTCAAGTTCAAAATCTTTCAGTGCCATCAACAGTTTTGGAATCAATCCATACGGAGCATTTAATCCGGCTTCAAGTAGACCCCACTAGAGGACGATGCCTTTACGGTCCCACGATTAGTTAAGTTACGCATAAGGTGGCTGGGACTCAAGTATCTAGGAGTGCCTCTGATTAAAATAGACTCACTTCCATTGATTGTTCTGTGCCTAAGGATAAAATCTTGGCTAGAATTTGTTATTGGACTCCGAAGTTTTTATCATATGGTGGAAGGGCTCAACTCATTCAATCAGTTCTCTTTCGCATTCAATCTTATTGGAGTTCAATTTTTACCCTACCACTGTGCATTCTCAAAGAAATAGAAGGAGTTTTAAGTGCCTTCCTTTGGTCAGGTACTGATTTGAAACACTCTGGAGCTAAGGTAAGTTGGGTAAATCTCTGCATTTCAAAAAATGAAGGGAGGCTTGGCTTTAGATCATTGAAAAACTGAAGGGGGTCTTGGCTTTAGATCATTTAAGGAATGGAATAAAGATGTTAATATGAGGCACTTGTGCATCCTTAGCAAAAAGGCAGACACATTATCGGCAATGGCGAGGATACCTTCCTTTGGACGGAAAATTGGCACCCCCTAGGTGCTTTATATCAGAGGTTTGGGGAGGCTACGGTGACAAATAGAGGTCTTGCCTTACGTGCTAAGATGTTCTCTATTGTTGATCAAGGTGGATTGAACTAGCCAAGGCAAAGGAACAGAGTTGTGTTGAACATCATATTGAATACTCCTAATACTTTTTTGCCTTCCGTCTCCAAGTGTGATAAGGTTGTTTGGACCTTAACTACGGACGGTTCCTTCTCTGTAAAATCTATTTGGGAAGCATGTAGACATCGGTCTCCTATCCAACCTTGGCATCCCTTGGTCTAGTTCAATCAAGGTGTGCAACGGTGGAGCTTTATTGAGTGGCTTGCTATCCTGGGCAGGCTATCCACTAGAGATAGATTGGTCAATTGGGGTATAGCTGCGAGTTCCCAGTGTGTGTTGTGTTTGAATGGCATGGAGTTTCATAATTAATCATTTATTTTTTGAGTGTGACTTCTCTGCTCCTATTTGGTTGGCAAATTCTGATCCGTAATAGCATTTATAAGGCTGTTGTGCCTCTTTCTCAAGAGCTTGAATGGGCTGGGCAGAATCGTGCGGGTAAGAGTTTTTGAAATTACATTTATAAGCTATCTTTGTTATTTTCTTTGGAGTGAACGGAATTCTAAGATTTTTCAAGGTAGATCCAGAGGTGTCCTAGAGGTTGTTCATGCTATTTTTGATGCTATGGAGCCAGGTTAAGCTCCTGGACCACAATGAAATTTACTACCCAAAATAGGAGTTTGTGTGATAACTGGCTTCTAGATTCTCGAATTTTTAGGATTAATACGTGTAGATAGGAGTCTGTGCTTTTTTTCGTTTGAAACAGATGTGTAGGTGTGCAAGGGGTGTGAGTTTTGTAGCTTCCTACGGTTTTTTGGTGCAATAAAATTTTTACTTATCCAAAAAAAAAAAGTTGGCCAGCAAACCTAGTTATAAATCAAAAAAAACAAAATTTATAACCCTCCGAGTCCACTCACTGAGTCACTGCCCGAATCAGGAGTCCAACCCAGCGCAAAACACCTTCAACGCAACATCAAAAAAAAAAAAAGGTCCACCATCACAAATCAACAGGGAAATCAACACCATCCACAGAGCTCCCACATCTCTCAACCCCACCCCCAACCAAAAAATACAATGGAAAAAGAAGAAGAATTAGAACAGAACCGCCTCAATTACTGGGGAAACACACCAGAAGAAGAGTACTACTCCACCCAGGGAATCAAATCCACCAAATCCTTCTTCACCTCGCCCAGAGGCCTGACCCTCTTCACGAGATCGTGGCAACCCCTCACCGCCCCCCCACGCGCCGCCGTCTGCATGGTCCACGGCTACGGCACCGACATCAGCTGGAACTTCCAATCCACCCCGATTTTTCTGGCCCAGAACGGGTTCTCCTGCTTCGCCCTCGACATGCAGGGCCACGGCCTCTCGCAGGGCCTCAGGGCCTTCGTGCCGAGCGTCGACGACGTCGTCGAAGACTGCGTCTCGTTCTTCGATTCGGTCGTGAAGAGTGATGCGGAGCTCGGGAGCGTGCCCAGGTTCCTGTTCGGCGAGTCGATGGGCGGGGCGATTTGTACTTTGATTCACTTGAGGAATTTGGAGGGGTTTGATGGGGCGATTTTGATCGCGCCCATGTGTAAGATCTCGGATAAGGTCAGACCCAGGTGGCCGCTTCCGGAGATTTTGTGTTTTTTTGCGAGATTTGCGCCGACTTTGCCGATTGTGCCGACGGCGGATCTTTTGGAGAAGTCTGTCAGGTCGCCGGAGAAGAAGGTAAATTTTGGACTCTGGACTCTGGAGAAGTTTATCCGAGTATTATTTGCTTTTCTTATTTTATATGTAAGGCAATAATCTAACGATTTCGTGTTAGTATTACGGTAATTATGTTTTAAGTAACAAGTCAGCCGTCGCCACTCAATATCTCACCGTCTGTTTCGGGGAATTAATAATTCGGATTTCAAAAAAAACTCTTTTAAGAAAGAGTTAGAAATTGAGAGCGAGTTAGAAATTGAGAGCGGTCAAGTAAGCGGTGAATATTGAATGATGGGCATAGACTTTCCACAAATTTAAGTATTGGATTCCATTATTGTAGAGTTAAGCCCCCAGGTGGTCAATTGAACACCTTAACAGTAATATTTATATGTAGAAAATCCTATTCTATTCTAGGCTTTAGTCCAAGATTATGAACATTTTCAAACCAAGTAATTCACAATTTAACAATTGAGTAATAAATGAGCTCAAAACGAAAATATTAGAAATAGAGAGAGGAAAAAGGATATATATATATATATTTTTTTTTATCGGCTAAAAAAGAAAGGGATCAATTGGTATCGATATCAAGAACAATTGTAACATCTTATGTATCTCTTTCGTCCCACTTCATTCCTTCTTCGTACTTATGCCTTTTTGTGAGATTTATAAATGATGTGTGAGAAAATTAAAATGATTACCAAATTAAAGATTACAATTAATTCTTGTAGGCAAAGATCTCAAAAGAATAATGAGAATATAGAAAATCTTTAAGATGTCAGAAATAGTAAGAATGTACTTGAATTTGAGAACGCGGAAGTATTGTGTTAATCCAGTGTTATTGAGCGACTATATATGATATACATAATTTTTTTTTAATGTGAAACTTACAGGCGATTGCGAGGATGAATCCGATGAGATACAACGGGAAACCCAGGTTGGGAACCGTGCGTGAGCTTCTGCGTGTTACCGATTACGTGAGCAGTCGTTTATGCGACGTGAGAATTCCGTTTCTCGTGTTACACGGCAGTGCTGATGTTGTGACCGATCCGGAGGTGAGCAGAGAATTGTATGATAAAGCGCAGAGCCAGGACAAGACCATAAAGATTTACGACGGGATGATGCATTCGCTGTTGTTTGGAGAGGCCGATGGGAACGTTGAAATCGTCCGGCGTGATATACTTTCATGGCTGAATGATAGATGCTGATTTCGTTGTTATTTTTTCGGTTTTTTCTTTCGTCATTGCACTCTCTAGAAGAACAATCAGGTTTTGAGTTTTGAGAAAAATATTTAATGTAATGAATGAAAAGAAATAGATAAAAGAAATTTATTGGGAACCATGCAGATAGTAGTAAAAAGCTTTTTTCAAAACTTGTTAAAGAACAAAGTGATCAGGTATTATTACTAAGATTGATCAGGTACCGTTTTGCTAAAATTATTACTTTTAAGTACTTATTTTTCACTTTACGAGATAGGTCATTCTTTCACAATATATCACCTTTATTTCAAAAAAAATAAGTAATTCTTAGCAGAACGGGCGCCTGAGTGTTTGATGGAAGTCTTCAATGGAGAATTCTTTTGCATTAGACACGAAAATTGTTGTGCTAATTCTTTCTTTCGTCTAGTCTCATCTTAACTGAAAAAGAAGAATGCAGTATAAGCTCTATGGAGTTTTCAGATTCTTGTTGTAGATTTTCCTTTCTTATTTTGTTTGGGTAATAAGAGATTAATTTTGAGACTCTGAAGTTAACGATCAGGCAAATTTTTCAGTGGAGAAAATAATAAGTGTATGCACGTCAAAGAAAGGATTAGTTAGTGAAGTTGACTCTCTATGATATTCTTGATGATTCACATGCCACTAGCTACCAATCAAATGATAAGATTGCTACTTATCTTCAGGTGCTCGGTGACATTTTGGTATTCAGCAATGTGAGACTACCCATTTTAATCAAATCAGGTTATCCATCTGCAGAAAACTGAAGCTTAAAACCAATGGAAGTCCTCAAGGAGGTCTCGGCGCTGCTGGCATGAGGGATACAGGGAAGTGGATTATAGCCTATAAAGGGAATTGGAGGAAGTAACAAGCTTTGAGGCTGAACTTAGAAGCATTCTTCAAGGCCCAAAGCTACGAGAGAACAAAGGATTCAAAGGAGTTAAACTCAGCAATACAGTCTCAAGTCAATCACGAAGGATGGTCATGCAACTCATAAGTATAGATCTTTGATCTATGACTGTGAACCGAAGCTGCAAGAACCGAAAGGTCCATCACCGACATACTCAGACAAGCTGCTAGATGTGCTGACAACTTACCTAAACTCGGAGCACAAGCCTTGTAGAAATTAGAGTCCTCCAAATGAAATTGCAACTAAGTAAGAAGCTGACATAACTCGTTTTGCCTCTCAGGAGCTTGTTTATTTTGTTGTCCTTTTTTTTTTTTTTAACAATCCCGTACAAGAAATTAAGTGACTTGAGCACTTGCTACTATTTCGGTTTTGTGATCTTTCATTTGAAGTTGTGAAATGATTTTTTACCAGAGAGTCAGAGACATTCATAAGAATATGTAATTTCCATGCTTGAGCAGATTAAGATCTCTATTTGGTCATGCTTGCTGAAAACCAGACCCCACTTCTTTGGGCCATGAGGATGGTTTGACTGCGCTCGAAGATCTTGCAGAAAAAACATCGTTGCACTAATATTCATTTTTAGTTTTGATTTAAAAATAACATATATTCAATTCATATACCTATCGATGTAGTGTGAGGCCCTGAGGGCTACAAGATAAACTATTTGACTAGTCATTTCAGATTTGGGTTTGAGCAAAAAAAAAAATATATAGGTTTCATGGGATATAGAGTATTGAGATATGCCAAAGAGCTAAAGGACTTCTTTAACTAATTTCCTTCCATTTTTTGTTCAATGATATAAACAGTCGAATAATAAAGCTAAGTATCTGCTCGATGAAATATCAAATACTGACATGATTTGCCTGAATATGAAGAAAAATATTTGCAAACAATATTTGATATGATTTTCATGTTTGAGTACATTCCAAAAATATTGTCATCAAAAATTACTCACGTGCATCGCACGTGTACATTTACTAGTTCCTGTAAAAAGACAAGCGTGGCAGCTCCGCGCATCCAACGAAAGGTCCGGCAAATGGACTTCAATTTATAAAAAAAACTCTCTAACAGTCCCTCCAATCTGCATAATACGATTACTAGCATTGAAGAGTTTCAATATTGCAAACTAAGAATTAATACAAGGGGATTATTAACAGCATTTTCATGGCACTATGAAACTGAACAGACTTTTACCTGCGAAAAATTTTATGGGAATCAACAAGAAGTGCACCGATAGATAGCCGATCCATGTAGGGGACCCACATTCGGGTCTCGCACATATGATTCTATAATGAAAAAAAATTGGTAGTTATTCGATTCGTGTACTATCGGTGCATTTTGATCGGTGTCCTGGCCGAGATTTGAACTCTGGTTACTTGAGTTAACAACTAAAACAAAAGGGAAAGTAATAAAACAGAAAAGGTCCCACCGAGACTTGAACTCGGGTTACTGGATTCAGAGTCCAATGTCCTGACCACTAGACCATGGGACCATTTTGTGTCCTGATGTCATCTGTTAAGGAATTTAAATACTCAAATTTAACACTACATGCCAATCAACTCCTACGGAAAATCTCGTATTCTAGTTGGAGATTCCGACCATTTGATGTGCGGATAGGAGCGGACGACATATAGTTTTCACGACAAAATCCATGGCCATAGATAGAGTCAGGATTTCGTACATTTGGAAATTTAATTACGAGGGGGTTGTTTGGACAAATAAGCCAAATGGCTTATTTTTTTGTCCTTATTCAAATTTTTTTTCGCATTTGTTAGTTTGTCGTTAATTTTTTAGGAATTATTGCATAGTCATGACGAGAGGAATCTAAAAAGTAAAAAATTATGATCGAAATCAATTTTTTTTTGAATAAAGACAAAAATTTCGATAATAATTTTTTACTTTTTAGATTCCTCTAGTCTTGATGATGCAATAATTCCCCAAAAATTAACGACAAACTAACAAACGCGAAAAAAGTTTGAATAAGGACAAAAAAATAAGTCACTCGACTTATTTGTCCAAACAACCCCTAAAATTAACCCTGACAGAAATAGAATGGTAGATGCATCGTTAACTTATTTCTCACTGTTCAAACTATTTTGTGTAAAACTTTTATCATACTTTATGTTATAAAATCAGTCTCCTTTAAATTTTTATTAATTTATTTTATCTTTGACTCTCTCAAATGAGGAGTGTAAAATAATAAAAATACAAGTAACCTTTGCTTACTTTTGCAAGATTATTTACTTTTCTCTATGGTGTAAAGTTAATTTTTTATGGTTTGGGAGTGCCACTATTTAAATGTATATTCATATAGGTGGCTCCGTCCCTACGTGGCCTTCTTGGAGCAATAAGAATTTAAATTTAAAAGGCCTTTTTCAATCATGAATTTATTTCACCGTAATTATGGCAACATATGATTTGCATATTCTCAATCCGATAAACTTATCCAAATGTGAGCATTTAAATAAACGGTTGAAATAAAATGGTGAGAAAGATCTGATAATAACTTTTCAAATGTCGACCTCCCCACGTGGGAGGCCAGAGTTCGAACCCCATTGTGAGCATTTGAAATTTACGGCTTTAGATAGCCTCTGCAATTCCCTGTGGACTAATTTACTAATACCCCGCTAACCCCGTTGATGAATACAATATTAGCAAAAAGAAGTGCAAAATAAGAATATAATACTCCTACAAGAAAAATAGGTACAACAGATAAACAAACAAAACAAAAGCTCCAGGACAGGAAGGAGAGTACTGAAAAGATCAGCCAAATTAGTGAAGAAACCGCAGCCAAGAAAAAGCAACAGCAGAAACCCTTAACGAAAGGAAATCCCGAAACTGAAGGAACAAACCCTCACTACTACCAATACAGAAGCGTTGGTCGCTGAGGAGCTCAGAAAAGGCTTGAATCACACAACTCGGTGACTATGTTCAATTTGACGTCCCGTTTTGCGCTTCTTTCAATGATTCAATGATTGGATTGGAGGGCTTCAGTATCTTCTGCAGCCGTACAAACGTGATAGCTAGGCCTTGGCTGTAAAAACTGGATTTCACACGGCTTACAAACAATGAACTAGTAATAATCCACATCTGTACCAACAACCTGAAGTTGGATAATTAAGGAACCGAACGTCCCAGCTGCAAGGCCCATTTGGCAGAGGATATACTGCCCCGCCGAACATTTATCCAGCAGCAAAAATACAACCGAACCGGGATGACGAGACGCAAGTGTAAGAAAAAGAATGCGGAGTCCTCACAACAACAAATCTATCCGTTTGATTGGAGAAGAACATGTAATCAGGAAGAAAAAAGATGACCACATCAATCCAACCAAGCTCTCAACAATGTTTATATACTAATATCAGCATAACTGGAAGTTGGAACAAACAAGCATAACTATTAAACGCCAACACTACAGGAAATAGTGATCTTGTTTACCAATCTATAACTAAAACTTTGCAGCAATCTGTATTGGGACAATTGGAAAAAAGGAACTCTACCATTTACAATCCGGCGTAAAAAATTTGCCATTAGGATTCCTATATTCCCTATCAACCTATTCAAACCAAACCTATACATTGTCAATCTGAGGTCAATATGAATTCATCCAATAACAATTCCGATGATCTCTTCGTAAATGAGAATTTCTTTTCTAGTTACTTCTAAGGATCTGTTGTCAGCTTCAACTGTGAAGGTGGTGCTTCTCATGAAGAATCAATAGGAAAAAAAGGAGCAGAGGCAATTAAACTGTGAAAAAAATAGCCTAGTTAACTCATAAAGAGGAAATTCAGGTCCTCCGCTGTAAGACGAGTCTGGCGATTGCCCGACTCATCCTCGCCGAATGCAGATGCAACCATCTCTCTCTTCTTTTGCTGCAAAAGAAAATATTTCATGAGAATTTCCACAAGATGCAGGATTACTGAAACCAATTTCAGAACTGATTTTGGCCACTCAAATTGTGTATACTACGTCTCATATGATGTACAAAATGGTTTATAAAACCTTGTAAACGCAACTTCCCTTATGAATGTTAAGTGGTTTAGACAGAAACTACCCAATAAGAGAAAATATTAACCAGATCTCACCACACGAATGCAGATCAGGTATGGATTTTGAAAAGCCCTACAAGATTTGCATAGAATATATACCTGAAGAGCCAAAATGCGATCTTCAACTGTATCCTTCACTGTCAACCTCAAAACTGTAACGGGACGGGTCTGTCCTATCCGGTGGGCTCTATCTATTGCTTGATCTTCAGTTGTAGGGTTCCACCAGAGATCCAGAAGAAGAACATGACAAGCTGCAACCATGTTGAGTCCAAGACTAGCAGCTTTCAAAGACATGATCATAACAGACACCTACACCAAAAGTACAACGCAACCATAATCAAGAATTCAACTATATGAAAGTTAAATATTCTGAAGCCTATTAAAAACAGACGCCAAAAGTCCCACAAACCTCAGGTAGGGTGTTAAAATCTTTCACAGCTTTATCTCTGGCAGTAATAGACATTGTCCCGTCAAGTCTCCTATACTCAATGGAAGACTTTATAAGACCAGTTTCAAGCAAATCCAGCATCCTTGTCCACTGGGAAAAGACAATAGCTTTCTCTCCCGCAACTCTAATCAAATCATTTGAACCTTTAACGAAGTCCGAACCACTGAAGAGAGGATCTGATGAGTTTTCAGGATGAGTGTTGCCATCTTCAATAGATTCCGATGACCAAGGTCGGGGTGTACAATCGCTTGGTTTGGAAAGTGACTGCAAGACCTCAAGAGCAGCCTTGATTTTGGAGGAATCAAAAGAGTGGCTCCAGGAACCAGGCTCAAGCTTGTCAGATACCTCAGAACCAGAACAATCGAGGATACTATCCTGAGCAGGTTGCTCAGAGAGAGAGCATTTCAATGTCTCTCTAGAAAACAATGAAGAAACACTGAGTTGAGCTTTGCAATTTGTGGTCGGGCACTGGTTGTCATCACCTGTCAGATGTTCAGAGACACATTGATTGCAAAAGACATGCCCACAGCTTGTAACAACAGCATCCTCGGGTGGATCCTATGAATGCAACCATATGTATATATCAAGATATAAGTACCTCGCCAATTTATTAGGAAGTAAATTTGAGAAAGATTCAATCAGTAATCATAATCCTTTAATACCAGATTCTATATGAAATCAAACCCATGTATGATGAAAACAAGAAACAGTGTAAGATACAGCTTCTGTTATGTAAGTTTCCATTTAAAATTGCATCAATATCAAATATAGTGCGAAAGTAGGATACAACTGCTATTATACAGCAGATCAATAGCATATAATTATAATCTATGTTTCTAGAAGCTACTGTTCTACTAATCTACAACGATAGCATCTAGAAACCTGGAGGCATTGCCCACATGCAGAACTAAGGCATCCAAACATGGATGCATCTAATGTTCCACCAAAGCATGCTCCCTCTATTGCAGTTTGGCCAATATACCATCCATTTTCCAATTCATAATGCTAAAACTAGAACTGGGACTGACAAGCTGCAAACTCGATTTTCACAACTTCCCACTTGTAAAGGCATGGAACATCTCTAGTTTCCGTTACTGAGATTTCATCATACCTAAAGGGTCATTGTGCCTTAGTCAAAAGATTCCCGTTAAATAAGGATATATCCAGCCATAAAACAGAAAATATGTTCTATTCATTTCACTGTCTGTAAGGACAAACTGTAAACACGAAGGAGATGAACCAATACTATGTAAAATGGTACATTAGAACCTCTCCATAGGTATTTGTTCATTGTCTTCTATGTAAATAAATAAATAAATAACAATAAGTATACAGAGTGAAATATAAACCAAGAAGAAGGCAGCCCACGAGGGGTCCTCCAAGAAAGAGTGCACAGGAAACTAGGACAAAGTGGCAAGACCTAGAAAAAACCCACCCTACCAGAGACAGTAGTACTATATCCAATTGATGGTGCGAACCTTCACCTAACTCAGGCTCAAGGATCCAAAAGCAAAAACCTTCCAGAAAAAATTTATCCAATGACTTCCTATTTGGAACTCGACAACTGGCTTTTCCCGCTTGTTCTTCTTGCGTTCAATTGACTTTGGTCAGTTTATTTGATTAAAAGGGATCAACCCCAAATGAATCCAGTGTTGAATGTTTCATTTAGGAAATTCTAACTTAATCGTCCTGATTTTATTTTCATTTAACGTTCATTTATTCTTTCAAAGACTTAAGACCTCTATCGTGTGCTTCCTTCCTTAAACAAGGTTTCGTCCAACATACAAGGAAACAAAACTTTTTGAATACTTAATTTAGGTCATCTAGATCAGTCAGATCTATCACAAACAACAAATAGAGCATCATGTACAAGGTCAGTGTAGGTCACATTTAATAGGACAACAACATAGAAAGGGTGAAAAGGAAGAAAAAATGTAAAAAGGCTAAGAGTTCCACATCACATGAGAAAAGACAAAAAAAAAAAATGGAATCAAGAATCTATGAAATCAGCATAGATCAATTAAGAGACCTAAGAAGTCTCATTCCTCCTGATAACTTCTAAAGAAAATGTATGAAAGTTATGAACAACTATGAAGCCTAATAGAGAAAATGTATGAAACATAAGCAAAATGCACCCTATTTTACCCTTTCTATGAACTTGGAATTTGTTCATTTGTGTATTGCTAGTGGCATCTTCAACTAGAACATCGCACAGAGTTTCTTTCAGCAATCAAGAAAAAGGAAACGAATAAAAACCAAAAGTTTCCATGAAAGGGCCAGGAAACACATACATTACATATGCCACAAATTGCCAAAGAAGCTTCCAAACAATTCAAAAGACAAACTTGCTTCTCCCGAGGAAGTTTCTTTGCTTTCTCAACAGTAGATCTCCACGCGGAACTAGAATTATATCCCCGAATAAGTAGTGGATGATCACAAGCTTGTCGGAGGCGCAGGAGCATCAACAAAATATTAACATAATTTTGTTTGACAGTTCCCTCAGCAACATATTCCTGTCAGCACACCAATCAAAAGGTTAAAGGAAGCCCATGGAAGGGCCTAGCAAAAAAAAAACACATGGAAAAGAAAGATTAAGAATGCGAACACCATTAGGTCTCATGAGCAGGACCAAGTATAAATTGAAAATTAGATAGTATTTTGAAAGTAAAAGCATACAGCAAACTGAGCCCGGGAATCAGCCTCTAATCTGCAGTAGAAATCCCGCTCCTCATCCGTGAATTCCACTTTTTTCAATTCTATTGATTTCGGTGGTAAGTTGATGATTGGCTCTCCATCAAGAAGCGTGCCTAGAGAAAAACATTATTAGAACAAAATGACAACCATAAATACCAGGACCAGATCATATATTGATGCGGTCCTAATTGCAATTTACGCAAAAAAAGACCACTGACGACACTGCAACAGAATTGTGGAAACTTAATATACATAGAGGTTTGATATGTGCAACTGCTAAATAAATATTCTAAATTCTTGGAATTACCAGGTTTAACCTCAAAACTTATGGCATCAGGGGATGTGTACACTATGCCTTTTGGGACATGCACCAGACTGTATAAATGTCAACGTTTTACTATAAATGTAGAGAACTACCCTTTATGTACACACAATGCTCTATTTTAGTAACAAATGTCCCACCCTTAATAAATAGAACAAGTATTATGCAAATGTGGTACTGTGCATGGGCATTAGAGTTAGATGAATTCAACACTTAGCAGCAAGTAACGACAACCGACAACTTTACCCTGATAGATAGGTCAATGTTCTGGGTAATGATTTTTTTCATTCTCCTTTCATTCACCTGCACTCCTTTTTGGCCTTATTCAAGTAGAATTACAATTTTGTCCATCCATGTAGAAAAAGTATTTAGGGATAACCATATTAAACTGTAGTTTTGTGACTTCACATAGGGAAAAGGGAGTGCAAGTGGACAAAAGGGGAGTGCACAAATAAATTCCTCGACAATAAAAGTAACTTACTTAAAGTAAACTTCTAGCAAAATATAAGGGTGAGTGGAGAAAGAAACGACGTAGAGAGAACCAAAGACAACAAACAAATTGAAAGCAGTTTTCAAGTAAATTGCAGGGTTTTTGTGGGGTAAGAACAGTGGGTTTATAGAAAATCTAGGGGCACGTGCCAGTTTCAAAGGGCATGTATGAAAGTTTCTTCAAAATATAGGCAAAAGTAGAATTTCTAAAACGTGAGGGGTGGCAGTTCACAAAACATCATTAAAAAAATTGAAAGAAAAGACATTTCTATAATTCTATCCATGTAATTAGAATTGCAAATGTTGACAGATGTAACACAGTTGCAAATACCTAATACAAAACTAAACTGCTCCTAGTAAGTATGGGCATCCACAAGATATGCATATCATTGAAACAAAAATTAATAGCAGACTGATCTACATATCGAAATAGTACATGTAACAGGTGCTACCATAGCACAGTCTAAAGAAAGCCCATTGGCTTGCAATTAGACTGGAAATCAGGGATCACAATTTTTCCTCATGTGCTAGGGTGAAGTGAACCAGACTACAACCGTACCTATTCCCTTTAAACAGCATATGGAAAAATAGTAGTCCAATCCAAGACTGATTAACACGACAACTATAACCATGTAATTCCACAAGATATGACCACTAGCCGGAAATGAGTAGGACTCAAAATTCCTGGAACAATCGCAATAATTAAGGTCCAAAAAGTCCTTTACTAAGCTCAACCACTAGAATGTTAAATGCCTGGCCCAACTCATACACCTTAGGAGGGGGACATTGATGAAAATAAAACTGCGACAACCATAAGATATACGGAGGGAACGGAAAAGGTTCCACGGTGTTTGACTCGAAAGCATGCATAGAAAGAAAGAAAGAAATGGAGAGAGAGAGAGAGAGAGAGAGAGACAGACAGACCATACTACTGAAATTCATGTAGCTGTCATGTAAAGAATTTATCTTCATCTCATATAATCACTTAATAAAGAATTTATCTTCACAGAAAAAATCCTCATCATTGATTCACCTTTTGTGCGACGTAGCATTATTGTCCTTAAGACAGCTTGTAGCTTCTTGTAGCCATTAATTGGATTCTTACTAATGGGGACTTTTATCATGGAGCAGAAAGATTTATAAACACCATATAGATCGTGTCTAAGAAATCTGAAGTAGCTATAAAGATCATCAACTGCATTCTGGATAGGCGTCCCTGATAAGCACCACCTTCGTTTAGCACGGAGCCCCCAACAAGCCCGAGCCACTTGAGTTTTGTGATTTTTTATGCTCTGTGCCTCATCCAGTACAACCCTAAACCAGCCAACCCTAGCAAGAGGTCTAGCACTTGATTCAAACATTCCGTTGTCCATTCCCTCCTTGTCCTTTGCAGATCTTTTACCAGAAGTAGGAGGATATTTCCTCTTCCTACTAGATGAAACAACATGAGATTCTTGCCTTCCAATCTCGGCATCATCTTTATCAACAAGAGGCTGTTTCGGGACCTCCATACTCACGATTGAGTATGTTGTGAGGACCACGTCATACTTGGCCAGCTCACAAGGATCTTTTGTTCGATTGCCGCCGTGATATACTAAAACGGATAGATTAGCTTTTTTAGTCACCTTATTAAGGAGCTCCTCAGCCCATTGACGTAGGACACTTGTAGGACATACAACAAGGGTCCCAGCAGCTGGCCTGCCCTTTATTTGCACAAAAGTGTCCCTCTTTTTCTGTGAAAGTCCATTACCCAAAACTTGGATCGATTCGACATCCTGCTTTGGTCCATCAACCCCCGACACATAGTCATCGTCTTCATCCAAATTGAGGGTTTCCATTTCACTGTGTTTCAAATGGTCTGGACCAGCTCTAGAAGATGGAGCCCTTTCCTTGAGTATAAGTGCTATCGTTGAGATAGTCTTCCCCAGTCCCTGCCAGAGCATGACGGCACAAGCTAAGAACAACATCAAGACAAGTTTGTTTGCTAAAAATATCCTCACTTAACACCAGAAAAGTATCAAAAATTCAAAACGCCCAGAAAAGGAACCTGATCATCTGCAAGAATCCCTCCAGAGCATGGTATGCTGGCTGTTTCCTTCTGGACCATCCACGATAAAGCAATTCGCTGCACAGAATTCACCCAATGTCATTTTGGCAATGAAAAAGGCATGAAAACACGCACACGCCACCAACAAATAAGTAAATCAGGTTCTAGTTCATATGTAACTACAGACGGCCTATTTTGGACAACGCCATCCACTTTACAACAGGTTGATTCGGATAACAGACTACCATAAACGATCCCATCTATCCTTGTTGACTGAATTCATAAACGTTTGTCTTGTTTTCATCGAAATAACTACCATAAATACTAGATTACGTGCACCATTACCCAACCAAATTCATTTTAAGCAACTGAATAATAGTTCCGGAAGCCATTCTAGAAACAAAATCCCATGATACAGTACATTTATCTTCACTACAACGGACGCCTTAAATATACCGTTCCACACAAGATGTCAACCACCCGCCCAGTCAATATCTTTACTTCTAAGAAAATTCAAGGAATACGTTACTACATCATTCACCCATAACAATGCTAAATATGGTACTAAAATGAATATGCAGATAGGCATCAAACTCCAAATTGGTGGTGAACCAATGCTAACTAAACCCCATATTACACAATAAAATAAACCAATAAAGAGCTCAAAACCTGGTGTCTTAGAAGAGGTACTGCCAAAAGCCCATCCGGCGGACTAGCTTCTGTTTTCGGTTGAGAAAGATCCTGAAAGCCACAAAACCAGTCTCATTAAAAGTTCGGCCATCAAAGACAACAGCAGAAAAACATGGTAGAAATGAAAGCCAGTCAGCAGAAAGGCAACTCTGTCGGTCTCAATAAATCCTTCAAAGCATGAACATTTCTACTATGATCTGTATACAGTTACACATGGTGATTTCCAGAACAAATAAGGAGTGGATTGGTGTGGAAGAACTAATCCAGAATTTCCAAAGAATAAAGTGTCCAATAAAGATAGAATGCAAACATGAATCCCCTTAATATATATCCATGGTTGGTTCGTAACCAGTGGCACAGCCAGAAATTTGTAGTAGTGGGGGCACAATCCATACACGCCACTTTGTTGTGAAAAACAATAGTTCGTTTTTTAAGAATCTAACATGTCTTGATTTTCTTTGAACTTTTCTTCAAGAGATATTCCGATTTGAAAAGTGTTTTAACTATACCAAACCGAGCCTTGTGTCCCAATCAATTGGGGTCGGCTACATGAATACTGTTTTTCCATTGAGTTCTGTCTAGGGCTACCTCATCACTTAGATTTAGTAAGTCCAAGTCTTTTCATATTACGGCATCCAGAGTCAATTTAGGTCTTCCTCTTTCCTTAGCCCGACTATCCGCTACTATCATGTCACTCTTCTTGACTACAATGACTATAAGTCTACGATAAATATGTCCAAACTACGTTAATCTATTTTCTATCAACTTATCCTGTATAGGTACAACTCCTACCGTCTCACAAATAGTTTCGTTTCTTATTTTATCACTTTTAGTATTACCACAAATCCATCTCAACATCCTCATTTCAGCTACACTCATCTTACTTACTCATTGCTTCTTGATAGGCCAACACTCTGCCCGTAAAGCATTGCTGGTCGGATAGCAATTCTATAAAATTTCCCTTTCAATTTGTTAAGACCCGAAGCGGCTCTCCACTTAAGCCACCCAACTTCGATCCGGTGGATTACATCGTCCATAATCTTTCCACCTTTGCTAAAAATTGAACCTAAATACCTAAAATGCTCACTCTTTGGTATCTCCTGATCTTGAATCCTCACTTCTGCTGTCTGGGCACTTCTATTGTTGCTAAACTTACCGTGCATACACTCAGTTTTACTCCTACTTATCCTAAATCCTTTGGACTCTAATGCTTCTCTCCAAATTTCTAATTTAGTATTAAACCCCTTTGCAGTTTCATCCACTAGGACAATATCATTTGCAAACAATATCCACTGCGGAATATCATCCTGAATTTGTCTAGTCCGCCCATCCATAAGGACCATAACTAAGGTAAAAAGGTAAGGGCTCAAAGCTAACCCTTGGTGTAGCCCTACTGCAATAGGGAATTCGCTTGTTTCCCCTACTGGTGATCTAATAGTAGTAATGGCACCTTCATACATGTCTCTAACCACATTGATATATCCTTTTGTCACTCCCTTTTGCTTCAAAACCTACCAAATGATAACCCTGGGTACCCTATCATAGGCTTTTTCTAAGGGGGACTTTCTACTAAGTTTTTTGGGCTTTTTCTTGTTTTGTCCTTATTCAAATTTTTTCGCGCTTGTTAGTTTT
Source organism: Rhododendron mucronatum var. ripense (assembly GCA_019656295.1). Taxonomy (NCBI): domain Eukaryota; kingdom Viridiplantae; phylum Streptophyta; class Magnoliopsida; order Ericales; family Ericaceae; genus Rhododendron; species Rhododendron mucronatum. The sequence goes on from BPLT01000173.1 coordinate 933,160, forward strand.
GCGTCTCACTTTTTTGATTTTTCAATTTGTCTCGTTAAGACGAATCGGAAAAGTAAAAAATTATGATTTTTAAGTAAGATAAAACAAGAAAAAGCCCAAAAAGTGCTTAGCGGAAGCCACTTAAGTCTATAAAAATCATATGGAGATCCCTCTTCTTCTCCCTATACTTTTCTACCAACCTCCTTGACAAATAAATTGCTTCCATGGTTGATCTCCCTGGCATAAATCCAAATTGCTTCTCCAACACTATTGTCACCATTCTCAAGCGATGCTCAGTAACTCTTTCCCACAACTTCATGGTATAACTCATCAACTTAATGCCTCTATAGTTGTTGCAACTTTGAATATCCCCTTTATTCTTAAATGTAGGTACTAAGGTGCTCCTCCTCCACTCGTCAAGCATAGTCCTAGTCATAATAATCTTGTTGAATAACTTTGTCAACCAAGACAACCCCATTGCACCTAGGTTTTTCCACACTTCAATAGGAATACCATCTGGACTTACGGCCTTCCATATTCTCATCCGCTTCAAAGCATTGGCCCCTTCAGACTATTGTATCCGACGATAAAACTCATATTATAGACTCTCACTAGGGCCACCAAATCCCTCCTCGCCAAAGACGTCTAAGTGTTCTCATTCAACAGCTTCTCGAAATACATTTTCTATCTATCCTTGATCTCCTCATCTTTCACCAACACCCTCAAATCATCACCTTTTATACACTTAACTTGAGAGAAGTCTCTAGTTTTCTTCTCTCTCAGCTTGGCGAGTTTATAAATATTCTACTCTCCATCTTTACTATCTAATCTAGCATAAAAATCATCATAAGCACCCATCTTAGCATCCCTAACGGCTCTCTTAGCTTCCTTGTAGGCTTGTTTATAACTCTTACAAGTATCCCCATTCCGATCCTTTTGCAACTTTTTAAAGCATTCCTTTTTTGTTTTTACAATGGTTTGAACCTCGTCATTCCACCACCAAGTTTCTTTAGATATAGAACCTTTCCCCTTTGACTCTCCAATAACCTCTTTGCATACCCTTCTAATAGTGTCTGCCATTGTATTCCACATACTATTACTATCACCATCTAACACCCACCCTACTTGTCGAAGCATCTTGCCCTTGAACATCTCTAGATTCTCTCCTCCAAGAGACCACCATCTAGTTCGTGGGTGTCTAGTCTCATTCGTTGTTCTATGTCGTCCTTTCAAGCAAATATCTAACGCCATAAGTCGTTAGGCACTCTCCGGGAATAACCTTGCAATCTTTGCATACCAAACGTTCAATGCCTCTAACAAAAAAGTAATCTATCTGACTTCTATTGGACCCGCTCTTAAAGGTAATTAGGTGTTCCTCTTCCTCTCTCTTCTTGAAGTATTCACAACTATAAGATCAAAAGCCACAGCAAAATCCAAGATACTTCTACCAACTTCATTTTGGTCACCAAACCCAAAGCCACCATGGACTTCCTCATACCCATGCCTATTAACTCCAACATGACCATCGAAATCACCACCTATAAACAGCTTCTCTCCCGTAGGTACCCCTTGTACCACTTCATCCATATTATCCCAAAATTGCTCTATAGAAAGATCATCCAAACCTACTTGGGCAAAATAGGCACTAACAATATTAACTATATTCTCGTCAATCACAAGCTTAACCAAAATAATCCCATCTAATTCCTCGTAACTGAAACTACACAATCCCTAAGATGCTTAGCTACTATGATACCCACACCGTTTCTATGTCTATCCTTTCCGGTATAGTAGAGCTTATACCCTCTGTCCTCTATCTCTCTAGCTTTCTCTCCTACCAACTTAGTCTCCCGTAAGCAAGCTATACTAATCTTTCTCCTATTCATAGTATCAACTAGTTCCATAGTCTTACCCGATAATGTACCTATATTCCAAGTTGCTAACCTAACCCTATACTCCTAGGCTAACTTTTTTACCCGCGCTCGTCCAGATAAACACAGGAAAACCCTTGCTCACTTATCACCACACCCGCGTGCCGATGTGGCGCCCCTTGCTCATTTTTCGAAACACCCGAAGGGTTTCGCCCCTTTAGGGGAATGCCCTAACATTTCACGTATTCATATTAGGATTCATGTCATAGAGATCTAACGGGGCTATTACGTGATGGCTGTCATAACACACAACCCTACTTTTTTATCCGGGCTTGGACCGACTGTAAAAAAAATATAAGACATTTAACTACCACATTTAAAATAGCTACAAAGAAAATAATAAAAAATCGTGTTATGTACTAGACAAAGTTATAATTTTGATACATAAAGCGATTCAATTTTTAGTTCTCAACTCATTGTTTTTGAACATAAAGGAGAGAAGAGTTATTGAAAGATTTAAGGAGAGAGAGAGAGAGAGAGAGAGAGAGAGAAATAAGGGAAAATGTAAAAAGGAGTCTCATTTGACTTACACTTTATGATAATACAGTAATTATAGTTCCCTAAACACATGAAAGTTTTGAGGCGAAAATTCAACGAATTGACGCTTTGCTTGTGAGTAATTAATTATTCACTGGTCTTAGAGCATTGCCACGAGGTGCCCTAACATTCTTCTTAATCACATATTTAGGTGAGACTCATACATATAGTCTTGAGTCTTGCATAAATATGTGGAGAAGGGCGTTGCAACATCATGTGGTGGCACCCCAAGAGCACTCAATAATTTTTTCCTTTTTTAAAGGTGATATACTAATAAAACTTCTAAGAAATTTTTCTACAAATCCCAAAAAAAAAAAACAGTGGGGTTCTGTGCCCCCACTGGTCCTCAATTATCTCCGCCACCGTTCGTAATGGATGAATGGAGTACTACCAAACAAGTACTGAGAATAATTTCCAATGTTCGAACTATTTCTACCCAAATAAGAAACATATTGGAGAAGAAAAACAAGAAGACTTGCACAGAATTTCCAAAGCATATATGGTGTCAAATAAAGATAGACTATGAACATGAATCCCCTTAATAAATATCCATGGTTCGTAAAAGATGAATTGGGGTACGACCAAACAAGTACTGAGAAAGATTTCCAATGTTCGAACTACTTCAATAAAAGGATACTCCGAAGGGTCACGAATAAATAGATTGAAACTATTTTCAGACATGGAGTCTAAACCATTGGAAATCTGCATGTCACTTAACTCCAATTTATAAGCAAAGTAGGTATATGCTATCACACCTCACCTGCAACACAACTTGAACAATAAGCCGTTCCTCATTTGCTCTAGGCTTCACACCTCCCATCCCCATGGGGTTTAGAGGGTCACCAACTTTCCCCTTTTCATGCTGCTCCTTTCGGGCAAGTACAGCCTTCTCATACCGGCGGAATTCCTCCTGTGCTCGCCTGCGGAATTCCTCCTGCTTCTCACCTGACAAGTGGTTTCTATTTTGTATTTCAGTTGTACAGTGTTGTGGAGTAACAAGGGCCTTCCTATTCATAGACCATAGATTTGAGCATGAAGGAGCACTGATATCTTCAATAATACAGATATCTTCATCATCATCGACACAGTAGCTGTTACCCTTGAAATTACTCTGAATTGTTTGGCAGCTGAAATTAGAAATATGAGTCTCCATGCTCTTAGGTTGAATCAGTTCACACTCTATGTCATCATAATCCATCTTCTTCAGTGAAGTGTATGGCTGCACATGAGGTTTCTCTAAGCTCTTTGCATCCAGAGAATAATTGTTATCAAGATGATGCCGAACTCTCTTAGATGCAATGAGTAGATCTTCTTTCTCATCCTTTGCACGAAACAAAAGCTTGTTACTTGAATTAGAAGGCAGATTAGGTGGCAACAACTTAACATCATATCCCCTTCTCAGAGCTAGCACAGATTCATCATTTTTTTCATCTTTCACGCAAACCATTGGGTTTATGGTAGACATGTTGGGCAGAGTAGGAGTAAAGGTCGGCAAAAATGCCTGCTTAGACTTTGTTATATCATGAGTCGTACCAAAAGAGTCTCCCCTGGTTGGTGACAGCAGATTGTAACTTTTGCAATTGACATTAAGGCCACTAACATCAGGCTCATTGGTCATCAGTTCTGCGAAGACAGATCCAATTGCTTTTACCTCCTCAGCCTCAGACACAGCTGCACCTTGTACAAGAGAAGTCTGATTTGGAAGCTCCTCTAATTCACCCTCTATATAGGTAGCCATTTCATCACTGCTGGGCATATATGGAAGGTTGAAACCATCATGCAAAGCCCAAGGCAAGAGTGCATCAATACCCATCATGGAAGTTTCCAATTCTGGTTTTCCCATGAATGCGTGGAGAGATCCATCTGAAATGCCATAAAATGGAATGAACAAGAATCATCAATGCAGTACGTTTAAATGCACAACAGAAATGTCAGACAGTAAACGTTTATAGGAAGACAATCACATACGTTGGGAATAAGTATCCCCTTCCGAATGCCCAAGGTGAAATTCAGTCTCACTCTTCAGTTGATTGGAATCCAACACCTCTCGAAAATCTGAAGCATCATTAGCAACTCCGGCAGTGAAACTAAATGCAGCACTACAATTTGGAATCTCATTTTGCGTTTCTTCACGGTAATCTCTTCCGTACGACAAAGCACTTTGAATAACTCCATTACTTCCGGCAATTGAAGAATGACGGCATGAAGCTGGCAGCATCCAATCTGCTAGACTTCCAGAGCAGCTAGCTGGAGAACCAGACTGAGCTGGCAGTCCCTGCTTTTCATGATCAAATGTGACAGAGTTCCCAGCAGACTCAAAAGAATTGTCAGGAGTCCCCATCCTAGAATCTGGAGCTTCAGAGTTGTGTGAAGGGGAGAAAGTGAGAGATCCTTGTAACCCATCCCCAAATGAAGATGTCAATTCCAACTCAGGTAATCCTAAAAAACAATGCAGAAAAGAACAAGCATGGTGAAAACAACCTTAATAAAAACCAATTTCCCCTAAATACTTCATCATAAAAAGTGGAAACTTGTGCAGTTACACACACACACACACAAAAACAAGAAGCCCTAAGAAAATATCAACAAGGTAATCACACTTTTATCCAATCCAAGGATGGAGTGTTCATTGTTGCCCGAATCAGACGGTGACTGACCTTGCTGCACTTTTCCTTCTGATAAATCCCCCGGATTATCCTGCAAATCAGCTTGTGTGGTTCAGTGTCTGAGACAGGTATGCTCCTTGAAGAAGCTAAAACAACTAATTTGTTTACGCAATAACTTAAGATGGAAAAACAAATCAATTATTTACATGAGAGTGAGAGACAGGCCAGAGATGACAAGCCACCTCTATCACAACAACTACTGCCAGAATACTTGTATGACATGTTACTTTTTCTTTTCATTTTTTAGACCCCTTTCTCAAAGCAAAACAGTGGGAGAAGATGGGTCATTCAGGATGTGAAATTACTTTGAGGTGACAGCCTGCAGCAATATAACTGAATTTAAAGGAAAAAATTCAACTGCAAATAGATGCAGAAACCACATGCTCAAGCACATAATGGAACCACATAAACAGACAAAAAAAATTCTTGAAGAAACAGAGCACTATTTATTGCAATAACATAGCCAACCAAACCGAGCCTTGTGTCCCAATCAATTGGGGTTGGCTACTTGCAATAACATAGCTAAATTATTAAAACTGGCCCATCCTCCCTTGCATCATCAACTTACCCACAACATTTACCCCCTACAATCTCATTCTAGCAAACTGTCATTCAAGGATGTGTTACATTATTTTTTAACTCCTAAGTAAAAGCCACTAAACGCTGAAAACACCATACCCTGCACCTAATTTTCTTTAACAACAAAAAAACCGAAAATCATCCCACCATAGGCAAAAGCTACACACTGCATACCCTCTGGCCTACATTATCAGAACTCTTATAACTAGAATAAATATCATTTCTAATCAGCTAACCCAAACACCCATTGACAAACTATTAACAAAATTTATTGTACAAAAATGTTATAGTATACAGGCAAGTAAACCTACAAAAATAATAATAATAATAAAGTGTATCTTTCGATATAACAATTACGATATATCAGATCAAAGTTCAAGTATTTCAACAGATAGAAGTACGGTTATGTTCCTCTCCTTTGGGACACTGAGAGATGTGGTTTTTCCTAGCTTCTTGGGTTGTGAGAGTAATCTTTCTGGGTTAGTCCGAGTGTTTCCTCCAATTGCAGTTGGCTTGCTCGGATGTGCGCTTAATGTGCACCCAATGGGGAAGTACAACGAGCTGCATTGTAAATTGCAAAACCTAGTTTTCTGGTAATATATCTCTAACCAGTTATTTACACTTGGAAAAAAAATAGTAATCTACTCAAATAGTTATCCTCGTTTTTCGTTAACATGATACTTTAGATTTAATCATATTACACAGCAAAGAACACAGAATTCCAGCCTTTTACCTACCATCTGAATTCCAGAATTTTAACTACTGATTCCTGTATCTAAACCTTCCACAGGACCACAACAAATGTGTATCCTAATTGCTCCAGACTTTGAATAGTTTACTACGAAACCGAATCAAGTCATGATCTCTTACATGGTTCTTGAGATATCACAAACCAAAGAACACCTAATTCCAGACTCTTCACTACTAATTCTCATATGCATCTCAACTTCACAATAAAACCTAATCATGTCATGATCTTCAACATGGTTCTTCAGCTATCACAAACCAGAAAAACCATTGAATTCCAGCCTGGACAACCGATTCCCGCGTACAGAAAAACCCTTGAATTCCAGCCTGGACAACCGATTCCCGTGTATACTTGAAACCTATTCGCACCCGGACGAACAACCCAATTCCCAAAATCGCCCATTTATGAGGACCTGGCTTCTCTGTTCGGTCCGCATTTGGATTGCCAGAAGCAGTCTCATCTCAACCATCCATCTTGATGATCAATGGTCCAGATTTGCAAAAGATACTTACCGGCAAGATACTTTCTTACATTGAAAACATTTTTGGACGGCTGCGAGTTCTTGGAATGCCCTCTGCAGTCCAAACCCGGAGGGAAGAGATGGCAGGTTCATATGAAGTAATATTTCCGTAGATGTCTAAATATTTAAGCATGTACACCTCCAAAACCAATTACTACTACTTGACAACACGTGCACCTTTTTAAATTACAATAGCTCACTTAGTTCCACTCAAGCCCTATATAGTTCAAAAGCAGATAGATCATGACAAATGTCATTTTAGGGTACTGCCATTGAAAGCCCATTAGGTTTTCATTAAGCTAAACAAAGTGGAAAAAAAACACAACCTTCAATACATTTTTTACGCTTTTCACTGCACTTTCCGCACATCTCAATACACTTTTTCAACCTTAACAAAAGCCCACTGCGCTCTCTTTAGCATTCCCGTAATTTTAACATGATCGAAGGATATCATAAGAAAGCAAACAACACGGAATTATTCCAGGCGCTTTACGATTAATACACCACACATGCATCAACTTGTGAATCTTCCACAACAAACAAAACCCTAACAATACGAATCACAACCGACCTGCAAAGGGCCGGGGTCAGGAGGGCTCTCGCCGAGAATCTCCCACAGCGAGTCGATGTCGATGGAGAGGTCGTCGTCGTCGTCGATGTCGATGGTCTGCTGCCACAGGTCCGATCTATCGTCTGCTGCCATCAACATCGCAATTCCTTCAAATCAACCGCAAACCCTAGTCTTCCGTATCTCCGACCTTCGATCACAAAACCCTCGACGGACAAATCATGGACTACAGAGACAACGTCAAATTCTCCTTATCAACGAAACCACGGCGAAGACTTCTCGAACTTACGTATGATATGTATCCATACACGCATACATATATATGTATATATATATGAGAGAGAGAGAGAGAAAGAGAAAGAGAAAGAGAGAGAGTTGATTCTTTCGTATTCTAGGGGATTTTAGCGAGAAATTTCGCTGAGCGAGAAATTTCGCTGCGGTTTCTGTGTTTGTGATAAATTTTGGAGAGGGGGAGAGAGAGTGTCGTGAAGGACGGGGGAGGCGCGGGGGGCGATAGGGGGAGGGGGGGTGCGCAGGTTAAGGACTGAGTCGTGCGTTTCCCTTGTTTTCTGGGAATTTGTAATTTTAACTGGGAGAGGGTGGGAAAAGTGGGAAAAAGTCGGTTAGTAGTAGTACTACTTATTCGTTGTCCTTTCCGCGCCTTTTCTTTCTTTCTTTCTTTTCTGCTGGTGTCCTTTTCACACTAGGAGCATGGATTTGGCACTCTTCCGTGCCGAAAAATCGGTGTACCTCTCTGATCGACATATTTTGAGCTGTACAAGTGTTTTTTGAGTTTTGGGTCTTTATGTAATTTAATGGCCGAAAATGCACCAGTAAAGAGGTACAACAAATTTTGATACAAAAGATGATTCCTGGATTTGGAGGAGTAGTTTCTTTTCGGAGGGGGCAATTACTTGGTGATTATTATACGCTCAAAAAGCATCTCATTGACCGTCTTTTTTTATATGTGGACGGGCTTCTCAGACTCGAACCGGATAATATCACTCTTTTTAAATGCCGAGATTGCACTTTTGCACTAACCTGGGGATGCTGCTGAACGGGTGCAGAGCGGCCGATCTGGTCATTCATCTCGGCATAGATGGCTCTGATCGAATTCTCGCATATAAATTTAAAACCGTCCATAGCTCGGTTTAAATCAAAGCTGTCAATTGCCGAAATGAGCAACCGTCGAATCAGCTGCTTTGCACCGCTCTATAGGGAATTCCGCTCGACTATAATCTCTTTGTTCATCACCTTTGCTAAAGTCACAATTTCAACGAAAACATCTGCCATCTCTAAATTTGGTACCAAATTTTGTGCACTCAAAAGCTATTTCTGGCGTTTCCCTTCTTGGTGAGCATGTACACAAGAGTCTCTATATGCATAGAATTAGGTAAAGTAGAGAGGTTACCCCCAAAATCTTGCATGCAGCAAAGTAGCAAAACACCAAGCTAAAATACATTTACTTCAATAGCTCGGTATAAATAGCGATGTACTGTTCATGAGCAATATGTTTATTATTTTCTCAGTTAACTCTCTCTCTCTCTCTCTCTCTCTCTCTCTCTCTCTCAATATTTTATAGTATTTTGTGAAGATAGAGATGATAATAGAGAGGATTGATGTGAGATTAAAGGAGATTTGAATAGATAAAATGAAAAAAGTGGACTTTGCATAGGTAAAATACCAATTGCTTGGTGTACATGCTCTAATTTCATGCAAAATGGCTCCACCCAAAATTTTCCCTCCTCCTAACCCCGGAAAGGTGAGCCATATGGCTCTCGCTAACCAGAAGATGATAAATAAATTTTGCTCTCGCATTCTACGGAGTATCATTAATCATTGCAGCATCACTATCTAACAAGGAAAATGCGCCTTTTTTTTTTAAACAAGTCAAGTATTCGGACCAACTTATGTACATATCAACTTTTCATAAGCGACCAATCTCACCATCCACCCGCGGGCCGGAGACCCAATTAAAATCGGCACGAATTACCGTATAAACTAGACTTGAAGGAGTTGACATCACTTGATAAGTAACATGATTAGTGACATATATGTTCGGATACATATATATATGAACACAAAATGCATATGGTACCATGCAATGTTTACTTGTTCCATGTGCGTCGTATGAGATCCACTTGAATCCAATGGTTTTGAACACATTTGATATTTTAATATATGTTTGAACATTTGCGTCCATCACACTTCTCGTCTAATTTCGAAACTCTCGCACGTAAAATATCATAAAGATGGCTTTGGCTTTGAAATTTGTTGGATATTCTTTGACAAGGAGTGTTTATAAGGAGATAGTTAAAAAAGAACAAGTTATGAGCATTGAACAAATTGCTACATTTTATTTAACGAGTGTTCAAAGTCTACTTTCACAATCCATAATTTCTTAGATAGGTAAGAGCGTCTCTTGGCTGATGTGGATAAGTTAACGGTCACTTTTAGTATCAACTCTCAATCTAACCATAAGCCTTCACTCATGTCAAAGTTGATGTGGCTTTGACACCACCTACCAATTTTAACAACCCCTAGCTCTTATGCCAATTTTCAAATTCTAACCGTTTAAAGTACGAAATTTACCGTTTGAGTTTTTTCCTTTTCAAGAACTTACCTTTTGAGTTCAAACATTGTGCAAGTTTGAGGTTTTTTTTTTCCTTTAAGTTTTTGAGCTCTATTTTTTTGGCATACGGGTTGAAGAGGAGGCTTAGATGTCAAATTAGAGATACCAAACCTTCGAAAAAAATTGGGCATCTCCAATTTGGTGCCAAGTGTTGGAGATCTCCAATAAGAACAATAAGAATGTCAAATATGACATGGTATGCCAAGCAACTCCAACCAAAACGTAAAATGCTTTATGTTTCATTTGGCATTCCCTCTCTCATGCCAAATCTGACATTGATATCAAAATTGATATTTCATCGCTTTATATTCTCTAAAACTTCCTAAAATAATAAATTTGACACAATGGTTGGAGTCGGCATCTTAAAGGTATCAAATTTAACATGTCAAATTACCACACAAGGCTAGCCTTCAAAAAAAAAATTGACATCCTCAATTTTGAAGCCGAGGTTTTATGAGTAAATTACCATTTTGACATTCTCAAAGATACTCTATATTGTGTGTTATGAGACTATTAGATGATTAGATCTCGTTCCAAAACCCATTATAAGTACTTATTTTTTAAAAGGGAATTGACTTCTAACTCCCCTTTTTTACCACATACACTCTCTTTTTTGTCCTTATTCATGTGAATTTACCTTTTCACCCTTTCATAAGTTCACTTTTTTACACATTAAGAGGCAATAGAGCAAATTCACACCAAATAAAGACAAAAAAAAGGAGTGTATGTGGTAAAAAAGGGAGTGTAGCTAGAAGTCATTTTCTTTTTTAAAAAGGCAAATTCAAGCTTAAAATAATGTGTTTGAACAAATAATTTTTTTAGCAATATGAATTTGGTTTGATAGATCTCATTGAGATCTTTTGAATAATGCAAAAAAAATCAAAAAATCATTTTTCATTTACATTATTTTTGAATTTGAAAATGTGAAATAAATACTTATTTTTTAAGAAGGTATTGTGGAACGGGGCCTTTGCCAAAACATAGATGAGATTGTTCCACTAGTTGTGAATTTAATATCTACTGATCACACTTTTAATCTAGCATTAATTCTAAGTGCATTAGGTAAAGTGATTTAATTTGTTACTATATGTTAAATTTAGTATGCATTTGATGAAGAATATATACAATGATTCCAATCTTGTTAGCTTATAATAATCAGCACATGTTGACTTAATTAGTTTTTGTATCCACTAGTCAATACGAAAACCTAGTTTATTGATATTCTCACACAGCTCTTAACCACGGTTAAGTGTGCAAAAATATTTATGCATATAGTTTCAAGTTGACATATAGAAAACGTTTGGATGCATTCTGACGTGGGTGTCTTCCCCCTTTTTTTCATGTTTTTTTTCCTCGTTGGATTAGCTGAAAGCAAAATCATAGGAAACGATTATGGTTTAGAGATTGTTCAGTGGTTTGGGGGCACCGTCACGATTCTAGTTCAAAAACTCTCATGTTTGGTTTGCCCACTTGTCAAGAATGATAGATAATGATCTCGAGACACAGCCACGTGATATTCCAATACCCTTCACCATCTCACATTCTTGTAGAGCTTCAGTACTACAAGTATAGATTCCACAAGAATATGTAGTGGGGAGGGTTATTGAAACACGATAGCATGCAGTGGTGGATCTAGAATATTAATTTTGAATAGAGGGGTTACCTTTCGAGCATAAACTTAATAAAAAAAAACTCACAATCCAATATAAAGACAACACACATTCAAAAAAACGAGAATAAAAAAATGAATGTACTAGTGTTTTTATATTTTCACTAAATAATAGTATTAGATTTTATTTGTGTGAGAGGAAGAATTGTATGTGTTGGCTTTGTGGTGCTACAAATCGTTGGTCTAGGATGAACATGGTCCAACTCCAGTTAGTTGCAAGTTTTGAAGAGGTTTTTTTCCCAACCGCATAAGCGGTTAAAAACAAATTTTCAAAGGGCAAGCCGACAATCACTTGAAGTCTTGAACTAAAGGTCAATCTGTCTCTATTTTGGGTCGTTCAATAATCAGAAAGTATACTGGTACAGACAAAAAAATCTGTACCAGTGGGTACATATCCATTTTGGGCCTAAAAAAAATGATCGGAGTCGCTCATTTTGTTTAAAATACTTTGCTTATGATCCCTACAAAAATTAAGCTTAATCCGGTATCAGTAAGAGTATTTATGAAACATCCAAACTTTGCTCTGGAATTAAGCTTTGCAAAATTTGAATATTTCGTAAATACTCTTACCGATACCAGATTAAGCTTATTTTTTGTAGGGACCATAAGCAAAGTATTTTAAACAAAATGAGCGACTCCAATCAATTTTTTTGAGACCTAAAATGGACCAAAAACGAGTTTGTACCCATTGGTACAGATTTTTTGTCTGTACCAATAGCACCATTCTTCAATAATTACTCTGTTCCCACTTTAATAGTTTCTTTTGAAAATTTGTGCCAATTTTTAATTGATTTTATCTTATAATTTATAATATTTTATGTGAATTAAAAAATATTATATTATAGAATTAATCGAGATCTATCAAACACCATCAATATTAGATATAAAATTTATTACCAATTTAAAAATATAACTAGTTTTTATTCTGGATGGAGAGAGTAAGTATTACTTCTTGTTTCAATCTCCACACACACAAAATTTCGATAATTTTAGGATGGTCATGTGATCTTCCTATGCCTTAGCTGAATTCGCCTCTAGAATTCAGAACTGTTATCCCGCCCGATTGGGGCCCACTCTGGTCTTGCTCCAATAATCGAAAACATTCACTTCGTAGAGCTCGTCGAGTAGAGTAAATCTGCAAAAAATTAGCTCAATTGAATATCATTCAGTGTTTCAGATCCATTCTTATTATGATAAAAATGTTTTGATTGACACTTAATCATATCCGATCGAGCTGATTTTTTGCATAGCTGTTCTACTTGACGAGTTTTATGAAGTAAACGTTTCCGATCATCAGAGTAAGACCGGAGCGGATCCCACTCGGCCGGGAGAACAGGTGGTGTCACTCAAAAGGGACATGGTGCCCCAAGATCACCGAAGAAACTTGAACAAAATATTCCTACTATCTGATACTCTCTCTCTCCCAATATATTTGTCGGGTCCGTAAAAGGAGGACGTAAAAAAAATTCAATTTTTGCAAGAAAAATTTAATTTTTTTTCAACAATTTACTACATCTTGAAGAATTCTTTTAATTTATGGAAAAAGTTTGAATTTTTATTAAAATAAATGCATTATTTGTTGTCCTCATTTTACAAACCGGACAAATATTTTAGGACGGAGGAAGTAATATAAAAAGAAAGAAAGGAAAAAAAAAAAAAAAACTGACAGAGGATGACACTGTTATTTCAGGAACTATAAAGACGTATGTGTATTTTTGATAAACCTCGGGAAGGTCAGTGTTATACTGTTATTCACCTTTTTTTCCTCGCTCATGCAACCTGCTTGCAGAACGACTAATATAATCTTGAGTTCAATCCCTAGGGTTTTCGTGTCACAAATTGTTGCTTCTACGCCATCCTCAGGAAGACAGCGATTATAGATGGGTTCGAAGGCTTTGTTTTGCCACTGATGTCATTGTTCTGGATTGTCATTCGTCAACTCGCTGAACTTGAAGCAATGGTAATCCCCCAAAATTTGCCAAATCGACTCGTTTAACGTATCGCGTCGTGATTTTGTTGAAGCCAACTACACAATCTGCCCACTTAGAAACACCAGCGTCAATAACCTCCTCTGGAGGACACACCCCTAACTTAGCATCTTTGATCTGTGGAGGATGATAGGAAAACTTCATACGAGATGCGCCCCTATCCTGCGTAACAACCTCAGACCATGAAGGTTTAGGGTTCGCATCTGGAAGAGGGTTGCCAAGTTCCGCTTGAACCAAATTACCAGCAGAAACACGCTTAGGGCTCGAACGAACATCATCATTCTGCCCAGTTCGAGGGCTAGCTGCAATAACCTTCTCCTTAGGTTGATTTACCACCGGATCCCCAACATCAGAGCTTCGACTCAAAATCTGTACCCCACGACTAGAACTAGAGCCCGACCCCGTCAAAACAGTAGGGTTTCGAAGAACTAAAGCAGGACGCGAGGAAGGAAAGTGACTAGCAAAATCCATGAGGGAATCTGATGGTATTTGTTTGAATTCATTCACTTCTATGACTCGTGTTCGATTCTCGACGAAGATGTTATCGTTGTGCCTAATTAAACCCATATAGGATATAGGATTGCCTATACATACATACATACATACATACATATATATGTCTGTATGTGTATGTGGAACTACGAGTAGAAACGTGGCAATTACTGCCAATTGAGTATGTGTTCCCAAAGAAGTCACTGGCTAAACCCTAGGGCTATTGATAAAACGCAGGCGGGGGTCCTTGTTCTGTGACGGAATTTTCTAGGCTTTTTAGTTCTTGAACATTGGAGTTGATTTTCTTGAAGTATGACTGGCCTGTTGGCCTAGCATAGAGCAGGATTGACCTGAATTTATTGCTTTCATTCTTACGGTAAGGGCCGCATCCTCGTTTTGAGTTTGTGTTTTGCAACTAATTCTTAGTAATTTTACCAAATTGACTTGTTAAGCGCATAGCGAATTTTGCGGATGTTCCGGGTACTATCTCGTAGGGATAAAAGATAGACAGAATACAAAATCTCTTTCTTTATTTTTATTTTTATGGTATTTATATAATGGATATATCTATAATTATAGAAAAACTAGTAGAATATAATTTCTTTGTATGGGTATGTCTTTATCTTCACTACAATCAGTGTTGTTTGATCCTCGGGTTGTATGAAACGAAGATGTTTTGCCGTAGTACTGAGCATTTTGCCTAACTTAAAACCATTGGTTCTACATTGGTAAGTATATGGAAGTATAGAATTATATGTGCAATACACGCGAAATGTGGTTGCATTTCTTGCCTATGGTAATTAACTTTTTCCTTGATAAGTAGCAAATTTTATTGGAAGGCGTCAAGGGGTTGCATATGGTGATTAACTAAATCTGTGAATTCTTAGACAATCTTTGTTTTCGTAAGGAGTAGTCAAAGCCACAGGGATTATTATAGAAAATGGGGTCAACAGTAAGAATTGACTATCCTAGGGTTTTCAGTTCTTCAACTCTATAGCTGATGTTCTTGGATTATGTCTCTCCTGTTTGGTTAACAGAGAGAAGGGTTTAGTTTGCTGAATTGTGGTCCTTTTACTTTTTACGTTAAGGGTCGCGTCCTGATTTCAAGTTCGTGTTTACAACTCCAACTAATTCTTTTTTAATTGTACCCAATTGACTTGTTTAACTAATTGCGTAGTGTTTTAGGTGCATCAGATATGTTGGTATATGATCTTCTTATCTTCATTACAATAATTTATGTTAGATTCTTGGGTCGTGAAAATGAAGTTGTTTTGGTTCTGTACCTGTCGACTGTCGTTTAATTACAGGATATATATGAGTGTTTCTACCTTTTCTTATGCACCTATGACACATCCTCTTAGATACAAATGTTTTGGTATGTAGAGATACGCATAGGAAGTGCATAAAAATTTTACAGGGTAAGCTAAATAAGTAAATGTGGTAGGTGCGTATAGTTATGTTGGTCTACAGGTGGGTATACGTATTTGTTTATCTTCGCATAGGTCATATTTGTTCGATTATTGGGTGGTATGTAATGAAGATGTTGGGATTTTGTACTGACCATTGGGCCTAAATTAGTCTAGATACTATTGGTGACTACGTGTCCTGTGCATGTTTATGCATATGTATATGAATAATCACAACAAAGAACACACGGAATTGCGGCTTTTACTATTCTAGAATCTAAAATACGTGTTTCGAAAGAAGCCACAGTCAGGAAATTGGGTCAACCGTGACAATTGACTATTATTGGCTTTTTACTTTTTGAACTTCATAGTTTATTTTGTCAAATCCCTTGGCTCTCTTACTCGTACCCAATCTTCTCGCCACCACTTGGCGAGGAATGTATGGGATTGCTCTGTAAGCCCCATCAATGATGTCCCATACTCACTCTAAAACTTATTTTGGAACGTCTTAGCTATTTGATGTAGTTTAGGAATGGAATATAAGAGTAGGTCTAAAGATCAGGGGTTATAGATGCCTTCAAATTTTAGTATGCGTTCCATCAGCCTTGCAATTTTTCGGTGTGCTCTATGGAATGATGTAATAATCAGACAAGAAGTCTCGATGTATACGAAACACTCTATCTATAGTCTATCCTATTGCTGTAACTGGTTGCAGAGTTGAATATGCTTTTGCCACATTTTCCTCTTATCATGTTGTATATCAGAACATATATGAAAGTGATGGTAGAATAATTTTTCACATGTAAAGGTTGCTATCTCTATGGTGTCTCTATTGACAGGCTACTTCGAAGAAATTGATTACAAGAGAGGAGTGGGAGAAAAAGCTTAACGATGTAAAGATTAGGAAAGAAGATATGAATAGATTGGTGATGAACTTTCTTGTCACAGAGGGTTATGTTGATGCAGCTGAAAAGTTCAAAATGGAATCTGGAACTGAACGTATCCTTTGAGCCTCTCCTAATAGCTTCCCTGTTTTTTTTGGATGTTCTTAAATGTATTTGTTGATGGTTGGATAACGTGCAACTATGGTTCATTTCACATACATGCTACTCCTTATAGATGTATAGCAGACATAGATCTTGCGACAATAACGGATCGCATGGCAGTCAAAAAGGCAGTTCAATCAGGAAACGTTGAGGATGCGATTGAAAAAGTTAATGATTTGAACCCTGAGGTAAAATAATACCGTTGTTAGTCTGTTGTTATCTTCTCAACGTCATACATGTTTGCTGTTTATAAATTGCTATTAGGAGAGTTTGACTTGTCAAGGTGGTTGGACTTATGTATTCACTTATTCGAAAGAGGCTGAAATTCTGAATTTCTTCTCTTAGGGCTCGACTTTGTTCTTCCTTTAGCTTCAGAAAATTTGTCGTCCTTGTATTTGCTTCAGTAAGATGATGCCTGGGCTAGTTGGTTTTTTGTTTTGTTTTGAAAGAGCCTGGTCTGGTTCAATTCAAACAAAATTGAGCAGTTAACCATTTTATCAGACTCGGGAGTCGTAGAAGTCTTGAGTTTCTTCTAACCATCTATTTTCTTGAAGGAAAACCAACTATGCTAATTGACTGATTGACAACATCCTTCTACTTATGTGACCGTGATGAGGAGACATGAAGCTTTACTTATTTCTTCATGTTCCAGAAACACTTGATCAAGTGCTGAGAGATTGTTAGTTAATTGATGCTATGGCCTATGGGTATATAGTTTAGCTGTTTCAACTCTCAAGAGATCCTAGATAAACTTTTGTTTAGGGATTATTGATCAGCTCAGGCCTTTCCCTCATGGATTTATTAGTCTACCTAGTACCTAAGATGTTTGATTCTTCTCCTTTCTTAGAGCTTGTTGCTCGGCTGTTTGTCACGTGACACTTTGGACATTTGTTATCTTTCCTACCTTTATTTACCCAGAAAATGTGAAGGTCGTGAGGTGTTATCAGTTATGACTTCTGTTGAGGAGCTTCACTTTCTGTGGTCCTTCAGACATGTCCTTGACCATGGAACCATTCCTTAGGTATAATAGTCCGGGTTAATTACAGGGTTCTCCCCTTAAACAGCAATTAACACGGACCTCCCCTTCTGTTTCTATAGTTATGCCAACTTCCTGTGTCAGAGTTTTCAGCTGAATGCAGGTAGTGGAAACTGCAGGTTTATGATTTCTCCCTTGTGCTTCTGTGAATGATCTTATCCTATCTTGGAATGACCTCGATTTTTTTATGGTGTCAATTTTGTTGATATGTTAACATGCTGCATCAGCTTTTTGGTTAAGCACATTGACGGCAACTTAACAAATGGGAGGTCACTACATATTGTCAGAAGAAAGAAAGGGAGTAAAATGTGATTTTAGAGAGAACATTCAGGCTCTGTGTAGTTATCAATGACCATCGGAGTTGGGACATGCCTTTGGAACCATACTTAATAACTTTGGAAACCTATGGATGCCAAACCATGTCCTTTAACTGGTACTTGCTGCATCCATGGATGCTACCTATTTCTCATCCAATCATTTGTTTGTGTGTTCTTCTATCCAATTGAGATGCTGCCAGTGCCAACTCATGGGGCAATATGTAGTTGCCGAGTCTCTATTTGTTCCTTTCCTTTTTACTTGAGGAATCCTCTGTCCCAATTCTTTCTAAACATAATAATCTAAGAAGTTTCTTATCCGATAATGATTTCAATTTGAAAACAGTTACTAAACATTGTTTTGAGTAACAAATATAAGGCATATGCTGTTGGTGCCTTTAGAAGATAACCTCCCATCATTAATTTTGTGGTACCCTTCTTGGAAATAAGAGTTCTCAATAAAACCTCCCTCATTAATTTTGTGGTACCCTTCTGGCCTTCTTGGAAATAAGAGTTCATTATTGAGATTTTGGCAGTTTGTTCTAGTACCAGTTTTGTTGATAATTTGCACAGTAAAATTTGCTGTTAAATAGCTAATTTTGCCTTGTTTGATTTTAAATCTGTCTCATCTGGAATATTCTTGTTTATTTTCTTTTATACCCTGCCATGCCAATTTTTGTTGGCTTTGTCAAATCGTGAATCGAATCGAGAATCGAAATGGTCATTTTTTGAATCGTGAATGGAATCGAATCGTGAATCGCTCTGATTCGGTCATGACTTCTATAATGCATAGAAACCTATGCTTATTGATTAGGGTAACAACAATATATATTACAAATGAAAGATTTAGGCCTAAATCAATAAATACTTTCTTCTAAATGATGATTTGATAATAACGTGGAATATTAGGTAAGTTGCTTGATGTTTAATTCTTCTCCTTTCTTAGAGCTTGTCGCTCGGCTGTTTGTCACGTGACACTTTGGACATTCGTTATCTTTCCTACCTTTATTTACCCAGAAAATGTGAAGGTCGTGAGGTGTTATCAGTTATGACTTCTGTTGAGGAGCTTCACTTTCTGTGGTCCTTCAGACATGTCCTTGACCATGGAACCATTCCTTATGTATAATAGTCCGGGTTAATTACAGGGTTCTCCCCTTAAATCACCGATTCACGTACGATTCTCAACTATTTCCGATTCGGCAACTTATTCGTATCGATTACCCACCGAATCGTATCGAATCGTACGATATGAATCGTGAATCGTACGATTCTGACGACTATGCATGTGGAGTTTTAAATCATTCTGTCTGAAACTTGGAAATCATCAGTACTCATGTTAGTCATTTGGTTTTCTTTGGGATGATCGGGACAGATTCCTGTTTTCTGTTGATCAGAAAATTCACACAGTGCCATTTTTCTATGCAGATATTGGATACGAACCCCCAACTATTTTTCCATCTCCAGCAGCAAAGGTTAATAGAGTTGATTCGAAAAGGAAAAATAGAAGAGGCTCTGGAATTTGCACAGGAGGAGCTCGCACCAAGAGGAGAAGAAAATGTACATCCTAAATTCTCCTTGTTACTATTTTAATGATAATATTTGTTTGCGGAGTCGGTTGCATTTTCCTTTATCTTCAATCAGCAAGACACAGCGTCATTTATCTTATTGTTTGCTCACATGTTGGTTGATATTGTATATGGTACTGCTAGCTACTGCAACCGAATTTGGGTATTAAGAACTTACACTTTGTTCACTTTCAAGTTTTAAGATTTTTTTTTTACTCTCTGCATGATTCTCAATAGATTTCTCTATCTCTCTCCACTCATTACCTCTCATTACATCAAAAAAAAGATTCTCAAAACACAAAATCAAACTAAGTGTTAGTATTTTTGCATGCTTTTGGTTCTTATTTTCTTGTGCTTTAATTGGAATCCTATGCAGCAGAGTTTTTTAGAAGAGTTGGAGAGGACTGTTGCCCTGCTGGCTTTTGAAGATGTCAGCAATTGTCCTGTTGGAGAGCTTCTTGACATATCTCAGCGCCTTAAGACAGCAAGTGAGGTGAATGCAGCCATCCTTACGAGCCAGAGTCATGAAAAAGGTTAGTAATGTTGTTCATTATGAAATTTCTAGATACAGCTGCTTAAGAATATATTTTCCTTGCAATCATAATTTGATTGTCATGAGTTGTAATTTGACTCTTTTTATCTTCTTAGACATAATGCAGTCATGGACATGCCATTTATTTGTTTATTTATTTTCTTTTCCTGATTATGGTGGATCAGCATCTGCATTTTTATGACCTTTCTAAGGCGGTGTGGGATTCATGTGGGGCAATTTACCTCTGCCATCTTGTGGACACTTTCAGAACGAGTCTCTAACCAAGGCCAAGGATGCAACAAAAAATTCCAAATCATTTTGCTTCCTTTGACACTTGACTGACTCATTTCAAAAGCTCCACAATGTTCCAAAAAATGTCATAGTCTTTCTTCCTTGAGAAACTTAGCGTCATAGGAACGGAAGCCCCAAGTCATGCCAACAATTGGAACCTTTTGGTTTTCCTTGAATGTAATACAATAAGATTGACACTATCCTTATGACATGGAACATATTTGTTAATTTGTATATACTCGAAAATCAAGTTTCATCTTCCTTTACTTGAAATGCTGAATACTCTTCCATTAACTGAGTTGGATATGGGCCATAGGGCTAGGCCGCTAGGGGAACACCCTTGATGTTTTTCTGTATTTACTGAACAGCCACAAGTTCTGAGGCACCTCCCCTACTATCACTCAAAAGAAAAGGAAATTCAAACCAACAATTGATTTGAATTGGCAGTACTGCCCAAGCCAAAATGTACAATTTTTTTTTTGTATCTGAATAATATATATTTTATCTTTAATCCTTAGACTAATCAATAAAATCCATTCTACCGAAGCTTATGGTCCAGTCCACCCATTAGCCACA
Organism: Rhododendron mucronatum var. ripense; assembly: GCA_019656295.1. Lineage (NCBI taxonomy): Eukaryota > Viridiplantae > Streptophyta > Magnoliopsida > Ericales > Ericaceae > Rhododendron > Rhododendron mucronatum. The sequence goes on from BPLT01000173.1 coordinate 954,235, forward strand.
ACCACAACTGATCTAACAACGGTTGACGTTAACATGCTTGTTCAAATATTGTAGTTGCAAGGAGATTGCATATTATGGTTTCATTCTTTCTAGTCTCAATATTAGTATGACACCAATTTTTTTATTCTCCTAAAACATCATCTCTTATGCGTCTTAACTTTCTCACTCTCTACTGGTTTTCATTAATTTCCACAGAGCAACTTCAGTGTTTGCTATCAACACCAAGAACTTTCAGATTATTCTACCAAGAAGTCCATATTAAGTAAAACAGAAAGGCTTTTAGTTTGTTTCTTAAATTAATGAAAACACACGCTAGGTAACAGGTCTGACTCTGACACACGGTGGGCAAGATCTCTCAGTTTACATTATAAAATAGGGAGACTGGCTTGGTTGGACGATCGTGGCAGTAACTTGATCTTTTTGTCACTGGTGTTGAGGAATAGAGAGATGAAGAGATAGAGGAGATGAGGGTTGGTCACTTGTGATTAATGATAGAACTGCAGGAACTGGTGGATAGTGGTTGTGGTGGTTGTACCGTTGTATTTTCAATCTGCCTCTGAACTGTTGTCAATCCATCAAATAACAAACATAACATGATCTTGCTCTTGCAAATGAATATTTTCTTCATTGGGTTTCACTTTGGAAAACCCTAGACCTCTTAGGTACATGGAGATTGGCTATGTATGAACAAGGGTGTAGATACCCTACCGTCCAGTAGGTACCGCTTTACCCAATATCCGGTATCTTTGATTGCTGGATTTGTCCCGGTGTATTTTCCTGTGGTTCTCGGTCGATCTCCGGAATACCGGCGGTATTGGACAGTTCTGGTGGGTTTTCATTGGTACCGTTTCCTGATTGATCTCATTGGCAGAGGAAGAAGAACACGCCTCTGACTGACTGAACAATGTCTGAAGGTGGAAAAGAACACTTTAGCCTGCGATAGTAGACTTCAGTCTGCTAGTAGGTCATAAAGCTGTCATACTTTACTTTTAAACAACAACAACAACAACAGAACCCATGTAGCCCCCGATCATTGGAGGTATGGGCGGGGGAGGATTGGAGATAGACCTAACCTTTAACCTTTGGCAATATGCACAAAGTGGTTGCTCTCAGAATACCATTGAAACAGTGGCCCCCTATACATGTTTTGCTGCGAAACCATGCCCCCAAATTAAAGCCAAATGGCATCAGAGAAGGCAGGCCTAGAGATTCAATTCAGTTTATGTGCGCATTACCATACTTCCTTCATACTCTACTTTTAAACGAGTAAATAAATAAGAACTCAGGCTCTCTTTATTTGTTAAAAAAGGCTTTTGTTTTTCTCATTACTAATTTTTATTAATGGAATACCTGTTAGTTATGATCAAAAAAAAGAAAAAAAAAGAATACCTGTTAGTTAAATACGGTATGTGCTACATGGCCTTAAAATGGTAACAATTAGTATTAAACACTTTGATTTATAAGTGTATTATTACGAAAATAAAATATGGATAGTATGTAAAAATTATCTATAACGATAAATCTGAAACCGTACATGAAATTTCACTCGTACTGGTACGCAACTGCTACTTACTGTACCAAGGTGGAAAAAGGTACTATGACCGTTAAGGTTTTCAGAACTTTGGTATGAACCCTTAATAAAAAAACTCTCTAATCAATATATCAATCAATCAAACACTAGAAAACAATCAAACAGATTACGCAAAGACCACATGAAGGAATCATGCACTATACTCATTGTGTAGTTACAAGCAATCTTATCCTACGATTTGAATCCTCACAATTGAGCCTAAGATCTACTTGCTGAACTCACTTTCACCGCATCCAATGCTTGACCGCCTGTGCCTTGAATCCACAATCCTTCTGTTTGCCTCCCAGAATCCACTGTAGGACTTTGTATTGCCTAAGAATTCTCCTTAGGACATCTCTCAAACTTGTAGTTGTAGATGATATAGCTCTTGGAGATCTATTAATGCTCAATGATACATAGATATCTGTACTCCCCGCTCAATGATACATAGATATCCACATTCCAAGCACAATCAAAGAAACACTCTCCAATCTCCCTAGATATGTATCTAGGTCATTTTTCACCCTTGGGAGAGGGGGAATGGCGCTCTCAATTAAGGTTGACCTTACTGGTCGATATTTATAGAGCTGTTGTATCTCGCTAGCTTCGCTCGAGCGACTTTTATTCCGCTCGACATTTTGCCTGACAGTAGCTTGAGTGACTTCTGCAGTTACTGAATTGCTTCAAAAAATGCTTGACTAACCACTACCGCATTCTCAAACATTACATACGGTGATTCCTTTCCACATACCTAAACAGATGATCTAGACAAATTTTAAAGAAAAAACAACTTGACAAACATGATACAGGGAACATATGTTTTGTCAATGAAATTGCCAACACAAAAGAGGCTCGGCTTTTGGAGCTTACACGCTTCATTTTTTTCAAAACAATGAAATGCATCTCCCTACACTTTTACTATTACTATGAGCTTAGAACATTATTTCTACTACTTTTCAAGATGTAATTTGATTCAAGGAGATTATTTCGTTGTACCAGTTTTCAGGATTACGGATGAACTTCCTAAAGATACTTAGGCTGAGAAACTATGACCTTTCTTTACATCATATGATTCACTTTATGTGGTTCTCTTGTCTGGAGTTGGTAGTAGGATGATTCTGGCTTCAATAAGATGTGTCTTACTGTGCTCCATTTTTCAATATGCCATTGCATATGTTACGTCTCTGGATATCATATTATCTAGTTTGAGGAGTTTGTGATTGTGGAAAAATGGCGTGCCACTTGAAAGACAAATAAAATCAACCTACATGACAATAGAGCATTGGGTTAGACTATGAACTCAAAGAGGACCACATATCGCTCGTTTGGTTGAAACTTTTGCCGCCAGAATTAAATATCTATTGGATACCATATTTCCCCCAGAATGTGGGATATACAATAGCATGAGAGTGTGGTACTACACTTATCCATAGTCCAAGGAGATTATATATTAGTGTGGTCACACAAACAGCCCATAAGGGTCAACTGAAATTGATTTTGCTTGTTTTAACTGTCATTATCATTCTTGTTTGACTTTCTTGCATTCTTTTTGTAAAATGTGTACATGACCAATTGATTCCATAGACCCAAAGCTTCCAAGCTTGTTAAAGATGCTGATATGGGCCCAGAACCAGCTTGATGAGAAAGCTGCTTATCCTCGCATAAACGATTTATCCACAGCGACGCTTGAAGATCCAACTGTCTGAGAGGTGATGAAAAGCATCGTCGGGAATCATGTACTTTTCTATCAAAATGTCTGTATTCTATGTCTAGGTATGTAGTCATTCATGAGTGCCACTTCATTTCATTTAGATTTCAGCTGCGTTAGAATGTTACCTTACTCTCAAATGCTGTTCAGTGACCTTTAAATAAGTTGTACAGATGATTTTCAATGCTCTTTTAACTTTTTGTGTCAGAAATTCTGTATGCTTGAGTCTGTTGTATTCTTTCCATCTAATTATTCGAGATCATGTACTTACAAACAGAGACTACACTGTTCGGCTTGAAAAAATTCCAAAGAGAGCGAACCTTTGGGTGATTGGTTTTTCCTAATGGGAAGGCGTCAAAAGGTGCATTGTAGACATGTACCAGAATTGGCGGTTTGTGGGCTTTGGCTATCATGAAAGAACCCCTTAAACCGAACACCTCATTTGATTTCTGGATTAAAAGTATGGGGATTGGACTATTTGCACTCGTAATCCTTTTTTATCCCTTGTTTGGTTCTCGAAAACAAGAGGTGGATTAATAGTCCGGGGATACTATTTATACGTATATGGGGTACTAAATTATCAAAGGAAGAATTATTTTCAAAAATATCAGACTGATATTGGTATTGTTTTCGAAAAAATGTTCTCCAGAAACTGTTTTTTCTTTCAAATTTTTTTTCCCGACAATGATTGGCTGGATCGTGAATGAAGGTTACATACTCTCATACGGTGACAGATTCTACTCAGTAATAGGGACCATCTTGTCTATCTAAACACAAAAAGGGTGAGCACTAGTTGGTGCGAGCAAAATTTGAAACTGTGTAATATTGTCCTAAAAAAAAATCAAAATTTACAACTGCTTTTAACGTACCATAAATTAACTATTAGTGCCTTGTGAGAGGAGGGTAATTCCAGCAATACTGCCCTGACTACTCAGGTTCCCCATCGCCCTTTTTCAGTTAGGTCTGGGAGGATTTGGATCCTCTATGAGGATCCCTCTGTGAGGATCGTGTGAGGGTTTTAACGAGAGAGTGACACCTCACAAATGAAAGAATTTAACGGCAGATAACCAGGCGCTCATCTTTTTGCACAAAACGACGTCATGTGGGAAGCAAAAACCCAAATGAAGAAAAACCGGAACAACTACCAGAATTGCGCCCTACTGTTACTTTTTCTTTTTTACTATTCGCGACCAGATTAAATTTCAAACGGAGAAAATAACAATCTTCAGCATCTTCACTCACCAATCCTTGGATTTGAATAAAAGCTTTGTATTTCCTCAAATTTGAAATTGATATTGCAATCGATACACTTGTCTTGTGTTATGAAAGACATCCGATTTACTTGGAGAAGAACATCAGACATGTGAAAAGGAAAGTAAACGGCATTTAACTTCTCCGTTTGGGTTTTTCTTCCCACATGTCGTCGTTTTGTGTTAAAAGATGAGTGCCTGGTTATTTGTTGTTGGATTCCTTCATTTGTGAGGTGTCACTCTCTCATTAAAATTCTCACATGATCCTCACAGAAGAATTCTTATAGAGGATCTGGATCTGAATCGGGTCTAGGCCAGGTGCGCTCTCCATTTTCATTGAGTTGAGGCCACGCTGAAAAAAAGTCGTTATGGGAAAAGACTTCCTTCTTGTTAGTCGTGATGGTATTCGAGATTTCGGTGCGGGTAAAAAGTTTCATTCTTTCATTTGCCTTGTCTGTCGATCGGCTGTGGAGGTTAGAGTTAAATTGATGGATCACCTTTCACCTGCTGAGCACATTGAGCTGCCTATAACTCAAGTGACTGAACTCAAAGGCTAAGGATGGTGGTAATTTTATGGATGTCTTGCCAACGCCTCTTGCTTGTCTTCAGGAGAAAGATGCTCCATACATTTTGGCCGGTGGTGAGCGTCCTGCTCCAATTACTCCTCCTACGCCTAATCATGTGGATATTGTTTCGGGAAATAGGAATTTGCGTTCTAAGAGAGTTGTGGCTCTTTGGCGGTATAGGGTGGAGGATAGTGATCATTTGGCCATTTTACATTCTAGTAAGCGGAATCGAATATGCAGAGTCCACCTAAAGGCCCATTGTGATAATGGCAAGACCCTTCATATTTATGCTCGAGTTAAGCGCAAACGAGATCGAATTATAGAGGATAGTTGTCATGACCCTCATGTATTTCGTGTTCCTCAGTGTCGAGCTATCCTTTGATCATTTCCACCTCTTGTGCTTTTCAGTTTGTTTGATTGCAGGTGATATTGATGGTGAGCTTTGTTATGGCGACAAATTGTGGTTTGTATGGTGTCGTGAGAGAGCTTTTGTTTGGCTTATGGCTCAGTTGTTGTGTTGGGTCTTTTTCATTTTGCTTTTGGTCTTGTAATTGATGCTAAATGAATATGGTTGTACTGTCTTCATATTATATATGAATGGAATTATATTGTTCGTAAAAAAAAAAAAAAAACACTTGCTCCCACACCCTAAAATACACTACCCACTTCCACTCCCAAAAAAAACTACCGCTCCCCTCCCCCAACATAGTCAACTTGCACACACGTGTCCAACCCGTAGCACGCTATATGTACAACTCAATTAGAACTTTTTTTTGAAAGAGTGTTTGGATTGCTCTTTGAGATTTTTTTTTGAAAAATAGTAGGGGCAATAAGTGGAAAGAGATAGAGAGAAAAATGTTGAAAGTAGAGAATTTTTTGAAAAATTCTTTCTGAGAAGCAAAAAGAACACTGCATAATTTTTTTTTATTAATCTCTGAAACTATTACAAAGATTAATAGGAACATGCAAGGGCTGATGGAATCATATTTCTAACCCGAGACCCAACAGTAACAAAGCTAAGAAATAATTCTATACCCATTCGAAATCCAAATCCAAGATTAGCAAGAAATCAACTAAGGATACACTATTTGGGACAAGCCCACACCTATAATGAGTCTTACAATGCCTAGATCATATATATTGAACACAGAAAAAACAAATGGGCTAGGCCCAGCCCACACCCCAATCCCAGCCCTAGCAAATCTCCCACACAGCAACTCAATTAGAACTTGATGCTGTACGAGTAGAGTACCCAGACTTATTTCCCTTCTACCATCCATGATACTTCAAGTTCCTGTGTTCACCCAAAAAATAGAATTGGACGGAAGGTTATTAAGCTCAAGGGATTGCCCTAATGCTTGGAAAGGGCATATAGACGCAGGAGTGGAGGTATTAAGGGTCCCACCGACCCGGTCCCCCCAAAAACAACAAAACTCGGCGACTCCGGTTGCTTTTCCTGTTGTTCTTTGGTTGAAGTAGTTTGAAATTGCTTGATTGAATTGGCTTGAATGTTCGATTTCAGTAGGCATGTGATTGTATATATCGAAATGGAAATTACAATGCAATTTAGTTTAGAGTGAGTCAATCTTAGATGATTTTTGATATTTGAAAATATTGCATGGGCTCATGGGTGCGTCCACATGGGATAATATTTAGTTGTATTTATCATGTATTTTGAATATGTGATGAGTCGGATTCTACAACTTTAGGTGATAAATATTAGGTGGATTCAACCACTTAAGAAGATGAGTCCTTGGGAGATTCAAACTATCTAAGTGATAGAGATAAGTAAGTGTTTATCTCATCCCATATCATCTATATATACCCGTAGCCTACAATAGAAAACACATTACTTGTTTTCCTCTCACATATCAATTAATTCTCTCTCTCTCTCTCTCTCTCTCTCTCTCTATTTTTTGTGCAGGTCGTGCATATTGGTAGGGCTCGTAAAACAAGCCTTTGATCCGTTATATTTGTGTAATTAATCTGCAGCAGGTATTTTGTATATATTACCGGCATTATTTGCTAACAGTTGTATCATAGCCTTCCATGCTTGTTTTCGCCCGTTACACGCATTATCAATTTGCCGTCATACTATCAGATCTGTTCATGCGCTAAGAATTTTATTTTTCGTAAACAAAAGTTAAGATAGAAAGATAGAAAAGTTCTTTTTTTTATTTTTTTCTTCATAACCCTCCAAACTGTACGTAAGACATGTGGCGTAGTAAACTACGTGTTATTATTGATGGGCCAGTAAACTACTCCATGCGCTGACGTACAGTAGCAAGAATATTACGACTGTAGGATGTTTATGCCTTATGAGAATACATCAGATTGATTTGTGTTGATCCCGTAGCGTAACGCCATGTCCACTCTGACGTCCGATTTTTATCTCTTGGCAAAATCCAACGAAGTGTTGGGTTTGCGTTTTTTTATAGTCTTATATACAGTTTATGTTTTATTAACAGAGTAAGCTGCGATTTGTGATTGTTGACGTCAAATTGAGTTGTGGCTTGATTCCAGTGGGAGTCTCAATGGCATAGCACAGCCATTTGTGGTCAGGTACAATACACCGCTACACCGATAATTGATTTTATGTTCCCAGAATTAGGCCTGTCAACGGACCGGACCCGATCCGGATCCGAAATCCGAATCCAATAACGTCGATCCGAAATCCGATAATCCGAATCCGATAATTCAAATACGGATCGGATCGGATTAAATCCGTTATCAATCCGAATCCGAACTTTATTTTTTTTAATTTTTTAAATCTTTCTTAAAAAAGCAGTAAATTTTTTATTTTGAAAAAAAATATGTTTAAGAAGTTGTATTTTTATTTTAATTTTTTAATTTTTTAAATTTTTTCCGGAAAATATATTTTTTTTTGAAATTTTTTTTTGTATTTTTTTGAAAAAATATGTATTTTTGTAGCTAAAATTTTTGAAGTAAAAAGGTTTTCGGATCGGATTCGGATTATCGGATCATATCCGAATGTTTCGGATTCGGATCCGGATTACCGCTATCGGATTCGAGTCTTATCGGGTTCGGATCTGATTTGGGTCTTATCGGATCCGAATCGAATCTGGGCCATTGACAGGCCTACCCAGAATTAGTAATGTTTTTTTTTTCTATATATGCATGTCAATATAGGAAAAGAGGCATGAACACGTCGACACCGGTCATGTTTATTAGTATTTGATTAGTTCGTTCCGAAAGTTGCCCTCAGATTTATAAGTAAAAAACAGAGGCTGAGTTTTTTAAAGGGCAAACCATGATTTTGTGAAGTTGGAATCAGATAGAATTTTGCATGTGGCTTGAATCCAGTGGGAGTCACAACGCGCGGCGTGACACGACGTGGCCATGAGTCTGATTTTACCTTTGTTCAACTATGTGTTGGCCTTGCAACATTAACAACTATGTGTTAGATATATGACAAAACACGTGGATTGAAGTATATTAGTTGTTCGGCTAAATTAGACAAGTGACTTATTTTTTTGTCATTATTTAATTTTTTTTCGCATTTGTTAGTTTTTTGTCAATTTTTAGGGAATTATTGTTTCGTCATGACGAGAGAAATCTAAAAAGTAAAAAATTTACAATCGAAATCCATTTTTTTTGAATAAAGAAGAAAAAATTGGATTATTGGCTTATTTTTGCCTAAATTTTAAAAAAGATTTCGATTGGTAATTTTTTACTTTTTAAATTTCTCTCGTTATGATGAAACAATAATTCCCAAAAAATTGACAAAAAACTATAAAATACAAAAAAATATTGAATAAAAACAAAAAAATAAATCACTTAACTTATTTAGCCAAACAACTAAGTCCCTCTTTTGTGCACAATCTGAAATTCTTATTTTGTTGGTTGTTTTGACTTCTATACAAGTAATCTTGTGTTTGCTGTGTGCTAATGTATCGACCTATGGATTCTTGCATGCAAAGCATGGGGACCTTCGAGGTCTCTTTTTTTTTTTTTTCTCTCTCTATTGGTCAAAGTATGTGTTTTTTGATATACTATATTCTTTTTAAAAAAAAGAAAAAGAAAAGAAAAGATATGTTCTGTTTCTTCCCTTAGCTCGCATGTTACATCAAATTTTATGGCTATCCTCTTTGTCATTGATAAGTTCAACATGTTAGAGCCATTCTGTTTAGTAATTGATTAGTTCAATGACTTATTGCAAGCCTGTTATTTTATTGATTAGATCAAATAAATTATGCAATATTTATTTCAATGAATTATTATTGCATATTGACACATGTTTAGATAATGTGGAAAGTGGGAGTTGTTTCCCATATTTTATTTTCAAATTAGATAGATATTTAATTGTATCTCACATTATGGGAGATGATTACTAGCACCTAAAAATGCGAAATTTTCGATTTTATATGTGGGAAAGAATTTTTATGGTCTAAAATTTGAGAATAAAATATTATGATATGTGCCTAATTAATTCTTTGTGCAATGAATGTGGTCAAATGGCATCCAAGAATATCATTGCTGATCTTAATAAGGGAGAGAAACTCAATAGAACCAACTATGATATCAGACATAGGAAGGTTCAGTACCTTCTCAACGAGCAAGAGTTGCTTGATCACTTGACCAATGTCATGATCCCGCCTGAGGAGGGGACCACTGCATAGCATCGTTGTGACCAACAGGCTTATGACGTTTGGCGTAATAAGGACAAAAGTACGTGCTTTACCTTGCTGAGTAGCATGCAAGATGACCTTCTTGGGAAATTTGAAAATTTCCAAACTGTTAAAGTAATGTGGGATCAATTGTGCCTAAAATATGGTGGCACATCAGCAACAAGGCTACCTTAACATTGAGGTTCAATCAATACGTGATGGACCCAATGCATACCATGGCTGAGCACCTTAGGGTGATGTCAGCCATGATTCGTGAAATCAGGGCTGCTGGCAATGATCTCACTGATGAGCAATAGATTTTGGCTATCATCAGATCCCTTCTTGATCCTTTGTAGAAAGACATAAAAGTTGTGCTAACGCACAATGAAGGGATTAAGAATTTTGATGACATCTCTTGACACCTTGAGCTAGAGGTAGAGCGCGTAAATGCGAACCATAGGGCTGTACTTGTTGCTCAAGCTGAACAGCGCAAGGGACATAGGTCTCAGCGCAAAGGACATTAAAAGGGAGCTAAAAAAGGAAGAGCTGAAAAGATGATGCCAAAAGAAGGCAGGGTAACCAAACGTGACAAAGACAAGCTTGAGTGTAAGATCTGTTTCTGGCTATGCTTTCATACTTGGAGGAGAAGCCATTACATGGTGCAGCAAGAAGAACAGTATGTGTTTCTTTATCTACAATAAAATTAGAATATGTGGCATGCATTGCTGCTATTCAAGAAGCGATATGGTTGAGGAGATTCTTGTAAAACTTGAGTGTAACAAGACATTTGGGTGAGGCTGTGGTTTTTCATTGTGATAGCACAGCTTATGTAAGAGATTCCAAGTATCGTGGTCGAACAAAGCATATTGACACCCGTCATCACTTCATTCACATCATTGCGCGACAAGTGGTCCTAAAACATCTCTCTACGTGCGACATGGTTGCTAATCCTTTAACCGAACCCATTGCTAGAGACATATTTCATAGACATGTTAGGGGTTTGGGGTTATGTAGGATGATATGTTTGAGTTTTGGACTTATCATTTTTAGCACGCGCGCTTACCTTTGTGATGCTTGGTTACCCTGCCTTCTTTTTGCCCCATCTTTTCAGCCCTTCCATGTCTAGCTCCCTTTTGTTGTCCTTTGCGCTGGGACCTACGTCCCTGGCGCTGTTCAGCTTGAGCGACAAGTGCAGTAGTGCGGTTCCCTACGTGTTCCGCCTCTAGCTCAAGGTGCCAAGAGATGTCATCATAATTCTTGATCCCTTCATTGTGCGTAAGTGCACAACTTTTATGTCTTTCCTCAAAGGATCAGGAAGGGATCTAATGATAGCCAAAATCTGTTGCTCATCAGTGAAATCATTACCAGCAGCCCTCATTTCACGGATCTTGACTGACATTACCCTAAGGTGCTCAGCCATGGTATGCTTTAGGTCTATCACGTATTGATTGAACCTCAATGTTAAGGCATGAAGCCTTGTTGCTGACATGCCACCATATTTTAGGCGCAATTGATCCCACATTGCTTTAGCAATTTGGAAATTCTCAAATTTCCCAAGAAGGTCATCGTGCATGCAACTTAGCAAAGTAAAGCATGTACTTTTGTCCTTCTTACACCAAACGTCATAGGCCTATTGGTCACGATGATGCTGTGCAGTGGTCCCCTTCTTAGGTGGGGTCATGACATTGGTCAAGTGATCAAGCAACTCTTGCTCATTGGGAAGGTACTGAACCTTCCTATGCCAGATATCATAGTTGGTTCCATTGAGTTTCTCTCCCTTATTAAGATCAGCAATGATATTCTTGGATGCCATTTGACTACATTCATTGTGCAAAGAATTAATAGGCAAATATCATAATATTTTATTCTCAAATTTTTAGACCATAAAAATTCTTTCCCACATTATAAAATCTTAAATTTCGTATTTTTAGGTACAAGTAATCATCTCCCATAATGTGAGATAGAATTAAATATCTATCTAATTTGAAAGTAAAATATGGGGAACAACTCTCACTTTCCATATTATCTAAACATGTGTCAATATGCAATAATACTTCATTGAAACAAATATTGCATAATTTATTTGAACTAATCAATAAAATAACAAGCTAGCAGTAAATCATTGAACTAATCAATTACTAAACAGAATGGCTCTGACATGTTGAACTTATCAATGATAAAGAGGATAGCCATAAAATTTGATGTAACATGCTAGATGAAGGAAAAAAATAGAACATATCTTTTCTCTTTCTTTTTAAAAAAATTAATAATGAAATTTGTTTTCAATTATTTATATGCAAATTGGAATATTGTTTAATTAGTGCACATATCTTGTAATTAAAATTTGTCACCAGGCTTTTTGATTGTCCCCCCCACACAGGAGATCACCCCGGTGTGTGATCTCCTTGGATGGACACCTTTTGAAATTTTATGCATTAATAATGAAATTTGATTTCAATTATTTATATGCAAATTTAGAATATTGTTTAGTATTTAATTAGTGCACATATCTTGTAATTAAAATCTGCCACCTGGTTTTTTATCGTTCCTCTCACACAGGAGATCACCCCTATTCTTAGGTAATGCACGGGATGAGACATAAAATGATTATAATATGTGATCTCCTTGGCTCTTGGAGAGTGTGTAACGCCTCAACTTTCGGAAATAAAATCGGAGGCATTAAATATTAATTTATGAAAAATTTATCAAATTAAAGTTTAAAATCCAAAACAGATAGTTCAACATAAAGATTCATTTATTACAAACCACTGTGGAAATACTAAATATAGTCTTTGTGATAGACAGAGTACAGAGCCGACTCCTAAGTTTGATACGGATCCCAAACATCTTCTGGCTCGGCTCCCATCTCTGGATTCTCCTCTGCATAAGACAGCTCGCCTTCGGGGTTCTGTGTCTCTTCTTGATTTTCTGCAAAATCTGGCACGGATGCCAGACAATCCGTACCTGAGTGATAGAGTTCACCCTGTAGTATAATCCAACCCAACTATCCCTCTTACTTTACAGCTAGCAAGTAATAGAATAATAAAGATCCGAAAAGTAGAACAGAGATTTACAAACACCAATTTATTACTATTCATTATTTTAATGTGAAATCTAAGATCTCATCCGCGAGATCTTTCCTCCCCAACCGCTAGCCATGCTCGGTCCCATGAGATCACTTCCCTTTGCTGTCACAGATACACCTAAGTTATATATCGAGTGTGCACCCCAATAACTACAATAAAGGGAAAGCTTATCATGCCTGAATCACAACTACGGTTCGCTTATCTTATACACCACTTCACAAACTACTACACAATCATCACTGGACTCCCGCCAGTCTATCACTTTGTCGCGGAACTCCCGCCAGTTTCAATCTCATCATAAATCTCATCACTCTTAAAATCCCGCTTGCAGGCAATCTCTAGAAAGAAAGAAAAACTTCTCAATTTATCCATTACCTAGCACCGTCTAAGTGAATTCTATTTCACATACCACCCCATGTCTCTAAGGTTCAATCTAGCATTCAAATCAAGTAGTAGTGCAACGTACAATTAATCAAATAATAAACAAAACAATTAGTAAGTAATGCAATCACGCAACTTTTTATGAATGGGCCGTTACCATTGATCTCGTATGGCCAAGATGATAATAAGTACGAACTGTTAAAAGAATAGAAATTTTTTTTTAGGCTCATTAATTATTTCTAAGTAATTAGTTTGATTAAAAACTAATTAAATACATTAATTGGGTAAAAAAATTAGAATAATTAACATGACCTTAATAAGAGTCCTAAAGGTCCTATGTAACCAGTTGAGTGTCAAAAGTTGGGTTCGGAGGGTCGCGGGATTATTTTAAATAAAGATATTAACAAATGTTGTCGAAAGTAAAATAAATGGATAATAAATTATTTAATAAATAAAATAGGTCGAGGTTAATAAAGTTTCATCTTTGGAAGGTAAGGAGTCTAAATAAAATTACTCGGGCATTAATAATAAGGTTTATAAAGTCGTAAGGTAATTTTAATTGGAACACTGTAAAAATAATAATAAATAGTAAATTAAGTAAAGAAAAAAAAATAAAATTAACAAGATATCATCTTTGAGATGCGAGGAGTCTAGGAAAAATAGTTTGGGTGACAAAACGTTCTTCGGAAGGTCGTAAAGATTTTTCGTTTGTAAATCTTGAAAGATAACGAGTAAATAATTAATAAATAGATAAATAAATAAATAAAATATGATATTAACAAGGTATGATCTTTGAGGTTGACAAAATTTAGGAAAAATAGTTTGGGTGACAAAAATGAGGTTTGGAAGGTCGCAAAGTTGTTTCGAACCATTTTTTATGAAACCGGTCCAAGTTCGCGGTGGGAGGCCCAGCCGCAAGGTCTAACCGAGTCAAACCTTGCGGTCCGACAGAAAAAAGACTGGACCTAGCGGTCCGAAGGTTGCGGCTGCAAGGTTGAGAGCAGAATCAATTTTTTTGTTGTTTCGCGATGATTTTGATGCATGGGTCCATTTGGGGCATAGGATTAAACTTAAAAATACTTAAATATACTTAGAGAAGGGTTGGATAGGATTATAATATCTTGAATCGGATCGAATTGGTTCAAATCAAAACTTGGAATTTTGGAGAAGATAACTTCGGGTTTGATGACGGGGAAACTTTGGGACCGAATTGGACGTTGGTGATGCTAGGAGTTGTGGAAAGAGTTTGGAACGATCGAATTGGATTTTGGTTGGGTCTTGGTACAAAACCCACTTTTCTCTCTCTCATTTTCTCTCTCTAAAACTCCATGGATTGGAGCTTGGTTTTCTCCGATTTTTCTCTCTTTTGGACTGATGGGGTGTGGGGAGCATCGTGGTGTGCCTTAGGGTCGAAGTGATGTGGTATTTATAGGAGAATTTTGAAGAGGGTGATAAGATTGTATTAATGAAAATTCTATCTTTTGGGCTTTGAGATGGACGAGATAAGGATGAATATATGATCAGGAAGAAAGTAGAGACTGAGTAGGAGAGGAAGAGACGGAAGGAGTGTGCATGCATGCATGCAAATTGAAAAAATAAATAAAAATAAGATAAATAAGATAAGATAATTATATTTGTATATATCTATTAAGGAAAAGAATTTTATTATTACAAATAATACTTTTTAAATGTTATTATTAATGATAAAAATTACGGGTTGTTACAGCCTATCCCCCTTAACAAATTTTCGTCCTCGAAATTAGAGTGTACCTTTAGGAGGAAACAGATTCGGATAGTTGGCACGCATAGTATCCGCTTGTTCCCAGGTTGATTCCTCAATTCCCCGATGTCGCCAAAGGATTCGAACGAGTTGAATGGTTTTGCCTTGAATGCACTTCTCACTATAGACTTGGATCTCCACTGGCTGTTCCTCGAAAGTGACGTCCTCGTTGAGTTCAATATTTTCCCAATTGATGATGTTGGAAGGATGTGTTATGTACATTCGGAGCATTGACACGTGGAACACATTGTGAACTAGGTCCAGTTGTGGCGGTAGTGCCAGGCGGTACACCACTTCTCCAATTTTCTTGAGGATCTCAAAAGGGCCAATGTATCGCGGCGACAGTTTTCCTTTCTTTCCAATGTATCGCGGTGACAGTTTTCCTTTCTTTCCAAATCAAATAACTCCTTTTCGTGGTCTAATCTTTAAGAACACATGTTCTCTAACTTGAAATGTCAATGGTCTGGTCCTTTTGTCGGCGTAGCTCTTCTGTCGACTCTGCGCGGCCAGGAGCCGTTGGCGAATGGTTTTGATCTTTCCTGTTGTCTCTCGGACTAACTCTGGTCCTAGTAATCTTGTTTCTCCCAATTCAGCCCAACAAATTGGCAATCGACAAGGTCGCCCATACAGAGCTTCGTATGGTGCCATATCTATGCTGGATTGATAACTGTTGTTATAGGCGAACTCGACTAGGGGTAGGTGTCGTTCCCAACTTCCCTTAAAGTCCAAAGCACAGGCACGGAGCATGTCTTCTAAGATTTGGATTGTTCTTTCTGATTGTCCGTTCGTCTATGGGTGACATGCAGTGCTGAGACGAAGGTCGGTTCCTAATGCTTTCTGTAGGCTATTCTAAAAGGTCGACGTGAATAGTGAATCTCGATCACTCACAATGGATACGGGTACACCGTGTAATCGCACGATTTCTCGGACGTAGAGTCTGTTGAGAGAGTCCATTGAGTCCGTCATCTTCATGGGTAAAAAGTGGGCGGATTTGGTTAAACGATCGGCTATCACCCAAATGGCGGTGTTTGATTGCGGAGACCTAGGTAGTCCTGTCACAAAATCCATGGTGATATGTTCCCACTTCCATCCGGGTATAGGCAAGGGTTGTAGGGTTCCACCGGGCTTCTGATGTTCCGCTTTTACTTGTTGGCAGGTGAGGCATGTTGAAGCGTATTTGGCCACATCCTTCTTGATTCCAGCCCACCAGTACTGTCGGTGGAGGTCTTGGTACATCTTGGTGCTCCCTGGGTGGACGGCAAAATTGGAATGGTGGAATTCCTTAAGTACTGCTTCCCGGAGGGTACCGATGTCTGGTACAAAAATTTTTCCTTGGCAGCGAAGACTTTTCTCAGTGTAGATTGTCCACCCGGCTTTTGCTTTTCAAATTGAGAGTTGGTGTCTGATGAAATCGCATTCTTGTTCAATGGTTTGGGCTAAAAGAATTTCTCGGTGTAAGGTTGGGGTTGCGACTACGGCGAAGAGACACGCGTCGGTGCCTTCTACACGGTTGGTTGCAGTTTGAATATGTTAAGGTCCTCCATCATCTTCCATTATCTTATAGCTAAACTAGCCACTTGTCTTCGGTTCTTGCGACTCAGTGCATTAGCAACTACGTTTGCCTTTCCAGGATGATAGGACATCGTGACGTTGAAATCCTTCAAGTATTCCACCCATCTCCTTTGCCTCATGTTTAGCTCTTTCTGGGTAAACAAGTATTTCAAACTTTTGCAGTCTGTGAATACCTCGAACTGCTCTCCGTATAGATAATGTCGCCAAGACTTTAGGGCGAATACCACTGCTGCCAGTTCCAAATCGTGAGTCGGATAATTCCTTTCATGTGGCCTCAACTGTCGGGATCCGTAAGCAATGACTTTTCCATTTTGCATGAGTATAGCTCCCAATCCATCTTTGGATGCATCGCAGTACACAGTATACCCTGCGTCTAATTTGGGTATGATCAATATAAGAGTGCTAGTCAACCTCTTCTTAAGTTCTTGGAAAGATCTCTCACATGCTTCGTTCCATTCAAACTTAACCCCTTTTTGGGTCAGTCGCGTCAATGGTTTTTCCAAAATGGAGAAATCCTGAATGAATTTTCTGTAGTAGCCGGGTAATCCCAAGAAACTTCTAATCTCGAACACCATAGAAGGTCTTTTCTAGTCCATGACTGCTTCTACTTTGCTGTCGTTGACTGAGATTCCTTTCTCCGACACCACGTGTCCTAGGAATTTGACTTCTTTCATCCAGAATTCGCACTTGCTGGCCTTCGCATACAAATGGTTGTCTCGAAGTACATGGAGGACAATTCTCAAGTGGTCTTCGTGTTCTTTCTCCGTTGGAAAGTATACAACGATGTGATCGATGAATACTACCGCAAATTTGTCCAAGTACGGCGTGAAAATTCGGTTCATCAGGCACATAAAAACAGCAGGAGCATTGGTTAGACCAAACGGCATGACTATGAACTCGTAGTGTCCATAACGAGTGCGGAACGCAGTCTTAAGTATGTCACAATTCCGAATTCGCAATTGGTGATATCCAGATCTTAAATCAATCTTCGAGAAACAAGTTGACCCTCTCAGTTGGTCGAACAAGTCGTCTATTCTCGGTAGAGGATATCGGTTCTTGAAGGTGACTTTGTTGAGTTGGCGATAGTCGATACAAAGTCGGAGCATTCGTTCCTTCTTTTTGACGAATAGTGCTGGAGCTCCCCACGGTGAGGTACTAGGTCGGATAAAACCCTTTTCTAAAAGTTCCTGTGGCTATCTTCAACTCTCGTAGTTCTGCTGGAGCCATTTGATACAGGGCCATCGAGATTGGGGCAGTGCCGGGTTGTAGCTCGATGGTGAAATCCAATTCCCTTGGCGGCGGTAATCCTGGTAATTCCTCTGGAAAAACGTCCTCGTACTCGCAGACGATGTGAGGGAGGCCCAACTCCATTCAGTCCGTTTCCTCCAATTTGAGACTCACTAACCATCCAGCGAGCTTCTTATGCCACTTCGTTTTGTGCGCGTGGGGAGCAGAAGGGTCTTGTCTATCCCCCTTAAACTTGAAACTCGTTCCATCTGGTGAATAGGCTGTCACCATCTTTCGATGGCAGTCTATGACAGCTTGGTGCGTAGCCAAATAGTCCATCCCGAGTATGACTTGAAAGTCCGTCATTTCGATTACTCGTAAGTCGCATGTTAACTGCAAGTTTGATACTTCTAGTTCGCACGCTTTACAAATTTATACTACCGAAATCTTACCCCCTAATGGTGAGGTCACATGCATAGTTAACTTTAGAGGTTCAGTTTCTAATCCAGGTGTAGATACACATGTGGCAGATATGAATGAGTGCGAAGCTCTAGAATCAAATAGTGCTTGAACGCATGTAGTATAAAGAGTGAGGGTACCTTGGATTACTGCAGGGTCCATCTCCTCTTCCGTTCCTTGCAGTGCAAACACCCTTCTAGAATTGGGCTGGATTGGCCCGTTTGATCCTCTGTTCTGAAAAGGGCGAGTTGGTAGTTGGTTCCACCCACCGCGAGGCTAGTTCTGTCCTCCGGGTTGGTTACCATTCCAAACCAGCCTAGCTTGATTCTGATTCTGATTTCCAATTCTTGCAGTCCTAATCTGATTTTGTGGCGGTCCTCCATAGTTTCGGTCCTCCATAGTTTCCAACGCCGTTCAACCTAGGACAATTCCTCCTGATATGTCCCTCTTCTAGGCAGTAATAACAACGGTGGTCTAGGTTTTGATTCTGGGGAAGGAGGTTGCGGTTTGGTCTAAGATTAAGGTTTGGGCCTCGGTTAGGTGCTTGGATCTGGTTTGGATTAGGGTTAGGGTTTCGATTGAACCCTGGATTGGGGTTTCTCCAAGCTGGGTTAGATTGTGATGGTTGCGGGCGAGGGTAATTTTGGTGGTAGGGTTGAGAGGTTGGGGCATCCCAGTTATTAGGGTTGGTGCGGATAGGTCCTCCAACTGCAGGTATTGCCTTATTCTGCTCAAGCCTTATTTTGAAATCCAAGTTTTCTCTCTCCATCTTAAGTGCGCATTACACCACTTGTGAGTGGGTGGGAAGTGTCTGTGCCACCGCTGCTCGGCGTGTCTCATTGAGTCCCCACTCAAATTTTCTTGCTCTGTCGTCATCAGTAGGTATCATTGTTGTGCCATAGCGAGACAGTTCTTCAAATCGTGTTGCGTGCTGGGTCACGGTCATTGTGCCCTGCTCGAGGTTCATGAATTCCAAGGCTAGTGCATGTTTGACAGGTGTTGGAAAGTACTTGTGAAGGAAAATTTCCTCGAACCTTTCCCAAGTCATTGTTGCCACATCATGGGTGTTCTTCATCAAGTTCCACCAATGCTGAGCTTCACTTTGCATCTGATAGGTAGCTAGAGGAATTCGATTGCTGGCTTCTTGAATGTCTAGGGTTTTAAGAATTTTCTTGATTTCTTCAAGCCAAGCTTCTGCAGCTGTGGGGTTAGGTTCTCCTTCAAAGTAGGGTGGGCGACGCTTGCAGAATTGATTCAGTGCTTGACTCCCGGTCATTGGCCCTCGATGTGTGTGCAGGGCTCCACGCTGAGTCTGGTTACTTGCGGTCGCACGACAATGAATGCTTGCATGAGTTGGACTAACTCGTAGTCCCAATTTGGCCGTTGAGTTGAGGGGCTCCATTTTGTCCATTGTTTTGCTCGTTATTCTAGTTGTCTCTTGTTTCCTCCATCTAGATATCGTTATGTTATAATTTAGTAAGAGGGGGTTTATTATAATATATATATATATATATATATATATATATTTGTATATTTATTATATACATGGAAGCAGAACATCATAAGAAATTTTTCTTTCATTAATAAAACGAATCAAACAAATCATTCATGTCAAAACATACTACTTAGATGTGTAGCTACAAAAAGTCAAGATAATTCCCACTCCCGCAATTGTTTTCCTAGAAAGAAGAAAAAGAAAATGTGTTGTGCCTAAAATAACGAGTAGATGCTAAAGGAATCGATCAATCGAAAAGCATTGGAAAATGCTCTTCTAGAAGACTCTGTTTTTCGACGGTGTCCTCTGTGAGCCCGTAGCAACGCCATGTTACTCGCCATAGTGGTTCCTGTTGTCCTTCATTAGGGTTTGGGTTGTTATAAGGTTCTAGGCGGATGGGTATCTCTGTATAGGTGACGTGATCGGTGAAGTCAGCATTCTCTGTAATGATACGATGTTCCTGCTTGGGACGGGGCCTTGTGACTCGTGAATAATGGATGTGGTCGGTGTAGTGTTCCTGAATCCTTAGGGTATAGCGATGAGATAGTATCCATTATATCTGGGGGCTTGGATCTTTACTGGCCCTAGGTAAGCTGATTGTGCCCTGATCTTAAATGGGCAAGGGTATAGCGGTTCCAGCTGTATATAGACCCAAGTGTTTGGATCATAGTCGGAATGGTGTCCTACCCATGGAATTCTTGCGGATCAATTCATCTTAGGACGAGGTGGAGGGTCGGCGTCTATGACTTCACACTCACTGTCGGATTCTTCTATTGGTACGGGGGTTGGAGAAGGTGGAGGTTCTTGCATTTCGAGCCGTTGGCTTGTTAGCCACCACTGCAGCTCAGCATCAATGTCTCTTGGTGCATTTATGGGTAAAAGCCAGCCATAATCATCCATCTCCGGTTCTGCCAAAAATCCATCGTCACTATCACTGCTATTTTCTGCATCTTCTTCCAATTCTGGCTCAGCATTGCCCATCTCTTCATCCTAGTTCTGTTCTTCCTCTGGTACTATTGGCTCCTCCTGCTCTAGCTACCAGGGGCCCAAACGGTAATCGTGGTCTGATCCTGGAAATGGGGGCTTTTCTGGGTCTTCCTCATCCTCTTCTTGAGTATTAGGAGGGTTATGGTTCCGGTCTGGGGTAGGAATCGGGGGTTGGTTATCCACATCCCTATAATGTGAGTAATAGGGGTCATTCCTGATGTCAAAGCCTAGTATGCTTTCTAGAATGTCACGGATTTCCTTCTCGAGATTAGCCTTTCTCCATGGGCTTGGATACTGAGCCGTGTATACTTCCCTCTAATTTGGTGAATTCGCCCCTCAGCTGTTGATACTGGCCGTACACAATAGGGAACTCAGTTGGTACGTAAGGGTCTCGGAAAGAGAAGTCGGATCCTACGGTGTTTTCCAAGAAGTCCTGCAATCTGCTCCATTCATTGGCTAGTTGGTCGCAAACGTGGGGTCCATCTATAAAGCAAGGAAAAATATATTTATCGTTAGGTCTCGGTATATTTCAATTAGTGTCATTTTAAACTTGTAGTGAAATACTCAATCTGATGTGATCTACCCAAACTAGAAGGAAATTCGTGACATTCTAGAAAGCATACTAGGCTTTGACATCAGGAACGACCCCTATTACTCACATTATAGGGATGTGGATAACCAACCCCTGATTCCTACCCCAGACTGGAACCACAACCCTCCCAATACTCAAAAAGAGGATGAGGAAGACCCAGAAGAGCCCCCATTTCCAGGATCAGACCACGATTACCGTTTGGGCCCCTGGTAGCCAGAGCAGGAAGAGCCAATAGTACCAGAGGAAGAACAGAACCAGGATGAAGAGATGGGCAATGTTGAGTCGGAATTGGAAGAAGATGCAGAAAATAGCAGTGACAGTGACGATGGATTTTTGGCAGAACCGGAGATGGATAATTATGGCTGGCTCTAACCCATAGATGCACCAAGAGACATGGATGCTAAGCTTCAATGGTGGCTAACAAGCCAACGGCTCGAAATGCAAGAACCTCCACCTTCTCCAGCCCCCGTACCAATAGAAGAATCCGACAGTGAGTGTGAAGTCATAGACGCCGACCCTCCACCTCGTCCTAAGATGGATTGACCCGCAGGAATTCCATGGGTACGACACCATTCCGACTATGATCCAAATAGTTGGGTCTATATACAGCTGGAACCGCTATACCCTTGCCCATTTAAGATCAGGGCACAATCAACTTACCTAAGGCCAGTAAAGATCCAAACCCCCTGCTATAATGGATACTATCTCATCGCTGTACCCCAAGGATTTCTGGAAAACTACACCGACCGCATCCATTATTCACGAGTCACAAGGCCCCGTCCCGAGCAGGAATATCGTATCATTACAGAGAATGCCGACTCCACCGATCACGTCACCTATACAGAGATACCCATTCGCCTAGAACCTTATAACAACCCAAACCCCAACGAAGGACAACAGGAACCACTATGGCGAGTAACATGGTGTTGCTACGGGCTCACAGAGGACACCGTCGAAAAACAGAGTCTTTTAGAAAAGCATTTTCCAGTGCTTTTTGATTGATTGATTCCTTTAACATCTACTAGTTATTTCATGCACAACACATTTTCTTTTTCTTCTTTCTAGGAAAACAATTGTGGTAATGGGAATTATCTTGACTTTTTGTAGCTACACATTTGAGTAGTATGTTTTGACATGAATGATGTGTTTGATTCGTTTTGTTAATGAAAGAAAGATTTCTTATGATGTTCTGCTTTCATGTATATAATAAATATACAAATATATATATTATTATAATAAACCACCCCTTACTAAATTATAACATAATGATATCTAGATGGAGGAAACAACAGACAACTAGAATAACGAGTAAAACAATGGACAAAATAGAGCCCCTCAACTCAACGGCCAAATTGGGACTACCGAGTTAGTCCAACTCATGCAAGCATTCATTGCCGCTGCGACTGCAAGTAACCAGACTCAGCGTGGAGCCTTGCACACACCCTAAGGGCCAATGACCAGGAGTCAGGCACTGAATGAATTCTGCAAGCGTCGCTCGCCCTACTTTCAAGGAGAACCTAACCCCACAGCTGCAGAAGTTTGGCTGGATGAAATCAAGAAAATTCTTGAAACCCTAGACATTCAAGAAGCCAGCAATCGAATTGCTCTAGCTACCTATCAGATGCAAAGTGAAGCTCAGCGTTGGTGGAACCTGATGAAGAACACCCATGATGTGTCAACAATGACTTGGGAAAGGTTCGAGGAAATTTTCCTTGACAAGTAATTTCGAAACTTGTCAAACAGGCACTGGCCTTGGAATTCATGAACCTCGAGCAGGGCACAATGACCGTGACCCAGTATGCAGCACGATTTGAAGAACTGTCTCGCTATGGAACAACAATCATACCTATTGATGACGGCAAGGCAAGAAAATTTGAGTGGGGACTCAATAAGACACGCCGAGCAGTGGTGGCACAGACACTTCCCACCTACTCATAAGTGGTGTAATGCACACTTAAGATGGAGAGAGAAAACTTGGATTTTAAGACAAGGCGTAAGCAAAAAAAGGCAATACCTACAGTTGGAGGACCTATCCGCACCGACCCTAACAACAGGGGTGGCCCAACCTCTCAACCCTACCACCAAAACTACCCTCGCCCGCAACCGTCACAATCCAACCCAGCTTGGAGAAACCCCAATCCAGGGTTCAATCGAAACCCTAACCCTAATCCAAACCAGATCCAAGCACCGAACCGAGGCCCAAACCCTAATCTTGGACCAAACCGCAACCTCCATCGCCAGAATCAAAACCTAGACCACCGCTATTATTACTACCTAGAGGAGAGACATATCAGGAGAAATTGTCCTAAGTTGAATGGTGCCGGAAACTATGGAGGACCGCCACAAAATCAGGTCAGGACTGCAGGAATTGGAAATCAGAATCAGAATCATGCTAGGCTGGTTTGGAATGGTAACCAACCCGGAGGACAGAACCAGCCTCGCAGTGGGTGGAACCAACCGCCAACTCGCCCTTTTCAGAACAGAGGATCAAACAGACCAATCCAGCCCAATGCTGGAAGGGTGTTTGCACTGCAAAGAACGGTAGAGGAGATGGACCTTGCAGTAATCCAATGTACCCTCACTTTTTATACTATATGCGTTCAAGCACTATTTGATTCTAGAGCTTCGCACTCATTCATATCTGCCGCATGTGTATCTACAGTTGGATTAGAAACTGAACCTCTAAAGTCAACTATGCATGTGACCTCACCATTAGGGGGTAAGATTTCGGTAGTATAAATTTGTAAAGGGTGCGAACTAGAAGTATCGAACTTGCGGTTAACCTGCGACTTACGAGTAATCGAAATGACGGACTTTGACGTCATACTAGGGATGGACTGGTTGGTTGCGCACCAAGCTGTCATAGATTGCCATCGAAAGATGGTGACAGCCTATTCACCAGATGGAACAAGTTTCAAGTTTAAGGGGGATAGACAAGACCCTTCTGCACCCCATGCGCACAAAATGAAGTGGCATAGGAAGCTCGCTGGATGGTTATTGAGTCTCAAATTGGAGGAAACAAACTGAATGGAGTTGGGCCTCCCTTAAGTCGTCTGCAAGTACGAGGACGTTTTTCCAGAAGAATTACCAGGATTACCGCCGCCAAGAGAATTGGATTTCACCATCGAGCTACAACCTGGCACGGCCCCAATCTCGATGGCCCCATATCGAATGGCTCTAGCAGAACTACGAGAGTTGATTACACAGCTACAGGAACTTTTAGAAAAGGGTTTTATTCGACCTAGTACCTCACCATGGGGAGCTCAGAGCTATTTGTCAAAAAGAAGGAAGAAACGCTCCGACTTTGTATCGACTACCACCAACTCAACAAAGTCACCTTCAAGAACCGATATCCTCTACCGAGAATAGACGACTTGTTCGACCAACTGAGAGGGTCGACTTGTTTCTCAAAGATTGATTTAAGATCTGGATATCACCAATTGCGAATTCGGGATTGTGACATACTTAAGATGGCGTTCCGCTCGTGTTACGGACATTACGAGTTCATAGTCATACCGTTTGGTCTAACCAATGCTCGTGCTGTTTTCATGTGCTTGATGAACCAAATTTTCACACCGTACTTGGACAAATTTGTGGTAGTATTCATCGATGACATCCTGGTATACTCTCCAATGGAGAAAGAACACGAAGACCACTTGAGAATTGTCCTCCAAGTACTTCGAGACAACCCATTTGTATGCGAAGGCCCGTAAGTGCGAATTCTGGATGAAAGAAGTCAAATTCCTAGGACACATGGTGTCAGAGAAAGGAATCTCAGTCGACGACAGCAAAATAGAAGTAGTCATGGACTGGAAAAGACCTTCTACGGTGTTCGAGATTAGAAGTTTCTTGGGATTAGTCGGCTACTACCGAAGATTCATTCAGGATTTCTCCATCTTGGGAAAACCATTGACGCGACTGACCCAAAAAGGGGTTAAGTTTGAATGGAACGAAGCATGTGAGAGATCCTTCCAAGAACTTAAGAAGAGGTTGCCTAGCGCTCCTATATTGATCGTACCCGAACGAGACATAGGGTATACTATGTACTGCGACGCATCCAAAGATGGATTGGGAGCTGTACTCATGCAAAATGAAAAAGTCATTGCTTATGGATCCCGACAGTTGAGGCCGCATGAAAGGAATTATCCGACTCACGATTTGGAATTGGTAGCAGTGGTATTCGCCCTAAAGTCTTGGCAACATTATCTATACGGAGAGCAGTTCTAGGTATTCACGGACCACAAAAGTTTGAAATACTTGTTTACCCAGAAAGAGCTAAACATGAGGCAAAGGAGATGGGTGGAATACTTGGAGGATTTCAACTTCACGATGTCCTATCATCTTGGAAAAGCAAACGTAGTCGCTGATGCGTTAAGTCGTAAGAACCAAGGACAAGTGGCTAGTTTAGCTATAAGAGAATGGAAGACGATGGAGGACCTTAACAGATTCAAACTGCAACCAACTGCAAAAGGCACCGACACGTGTCTCTTCGCCGTAGTCGCAACCCCAACCTTAAACCGAGAAATTCTTTTAGACTAAACCTATGAACAAGAATGTGATTTCATCAGACACCAACTCTCAATTGGAAAAACAGCATCCGGGTGGACAATCCACATTGATAAAAGTCTTCGCTTCCAAGGAAGAATTTTTGTACCAGACCTCGGTACCCTCCGGGAAGCAGTAGTTAAGGAATTCCACCATTCCAATTTTGCCGTCCACCCAGGGAGCACCAAGATGTACCAAGACCTCCGCCGATAGTACTGGTGGGATGGAATCAAGAAGGACGTGGCCAAATACGTTTCAACATCCCTCACCTGCCAATAAGTAAAAACAGAACATCAGAAGCCCGGTGGAACCCTACAACCCTTGCCTATACCCGGATGGAAGTGGGAACATATCACCATGGATTTTGTGACAGGACTACCTAGGTCTCCGCAATCAAACACCGCCATTTGGGTGATAGTCGATCGTTTAACCAAATCCGCCCACTTTTTACCCATGAAGATGACAGACTCAATGGACTTTCTCAGTAGACTCTACATCCGAGAAATCATGCGATTACACGGTGTACCCGTATCCATTGTGAGTGATCGAGATTCACGATTCACGTCGACCTTTTAGGATAGCCTACAGAAAGCATTAGGAACCGACCTTCGTCTCAGCACTGCATTTCACCCACAGATGGACGGACAATCCGAAAAAACAATCCAAATCTTAGAAGACATGCTCCGTGCCTGTGCTTTGGACTTTAAGGGAAGTTGGGAACGACACCTACCCCTAGTCGAGTTCGCCTGTAACAACAGTTATCAATCCAGCATGGACATGGCACCATACGAAGCTCTGTATGGGGGACCTTGTCGATCGCCAGTTTGTTGGGCTGAATTGGGAGAAACAAGATTACTAGGACCAGAGTTAGTTCGAGAGACAACAGGAAAGATCAAAACCATTCGCCAACAGCTCCTGGCCGCGCAGAGTCGACAGAAGAGCTATGCCGACAAAAGGACCAGACCATTGATCTTTTAGGTTGGAGAACATGTGTTCTTAAAGATTAGACCACTAAAAGGAGTTATCCGATTTGGAAAGAAAGGAAAACTATCACCACGATACATTGGCCCTTTTGAGATCCTCGAGAAAATTGGAGGAGTGGCGTACTGCCTGGCACTACCGCCACAACTGGACCAAGTTCACAACGTGTTCCACATGTCAACGCTCCGAAAGTACATAACACATCCTTCCCACATCATCAATTGGGAAAACATCGAACTCAACGAGGACGTCACTCTCGAGGAAGAGCTAGTGAGATCCAAGACTACAGTGAGAATTGCATTCGAGGCAAAACTATTCAACTCGTCCGAATCCTTTGGCGACATCGAGGAATTGAGGAATCTACCTGGGAACGAGCGGATATTATGCGCGCCAACTATCCGAATCTGTTTCCTCCTAAAGGTACACTCTAATTTCGAGGACGAAATTTTGTCAAGGGGGATATGTTGTAACAATCCATAATTCTTATCATTAATAATAACATTTAAAAGGTATTATACGTAATAATAAAATTCTTTTCCTTAGTAGATATATACAAATATAATTATCTTATGTTATTTATCTTATTTTTATTTATTTTTTCAATTTGCATGCATGCACACTCCTTTTATCTCTCCCTCTTCTACTCAGTCTCTACTTTCTCTTTGATCATATATTCGTCCTTATCTCGTCCATCTCAAAGCCCAAGAGGTAGAATTTTCATTAATACAATCTTATCACCCTCTTCAAAATTCTCGTATAAATACCCCATCACTTCGACCCTAGGGCACACCACGATACTCCCCACACCCCATCAGTTCAAAAGATAGAGAAAAATCGGAGAAAACCAAGCTCCAATCCATGGAGTTTTAGAGAGAGAAAGTGAGAGAGAGAAAAGTGGGTTTTGTACCAAGACCCAACCGAAATCCAATTCGATCGTTCCAAACTCTTTCCATAACTCCTAGCATCACCAAACATCATCCAATTCGGTCCAAAAGTTTCCCCGTCATCAAACCCGGAGTTATCTTCTCCAAAATTCCAAGTTTCGATTTGAACCAATTCGATCCGATTCAAGGTATTATAATCCTATCCAACCATTATCTAAGTATATTTAAGTGTTTTTAAGCTTAACCATATGCCCCCAAATGGACCCATGCATCAAAACCATCGCGAAAACATCAAAAAAATCAATTCTGCTCTCAACCTTGCGGCCGCAACCTTCGGACGGCAAGGTCCAGTATTTTTTCTGTCAGACCGCAAGGTTTGACTCGGTCAGACCCTGCGGCTGGGCCTCCCACTGCGAACTTGGACCGGTTTCATAAAAAAGTGGTTCGAAACAACTTTGCGACCTTCCAAACCTCATTTTTGTCACCCGAACTATTTTTTCTAAACTTTTCACACCTCAAAGATCATACCTTGTTAATGTCATATTTTATTTATTTATTTATCTATTTATTAACTATTTACCCGTTATCTTTCAAGATTTACAAACGAAAAATCTTTACGAGTTTATAAGGTCGTAAGATAATTTTAATTGGAACAATGTAAAAATAATAATGAATAGTAAATTAAGTAAAGAAAAAAAAAAGAAATTAACAAGATATCATCTTTGAGATGCGAGGAGTCTAGGAAAAATAGTTTGGGTGGCAAAACATTCTTCGAACGGTCGTAAAGATTTTTCGTTTGTAAATCTTGAAAGATAACGGGTAAATAATTAATAAATAGATAAATAAATAAATAAAATATGATATTAACAAGGTATGATCTTTGAGGTGTAAAAAGTTTAGAAAAAATTGTTCGGGTGACAAAAATGAGGTTTGGAATGTAGCAAAGTTGTTTCGAACCATTTTTTATGGAAACCGGTCCAAGTTCACGGTGCATGGGAGGCCCAGTCGCAAGGTCTGACCGAGTCAAACCTTGTTGTCCGACAGAAAAAAGACTGGTGTAGACACCCCAATTTGGAAATCCTGGATAACTTTTAAGTCCCAATGATGATAAACAAGAATGATTTAAACCTTTGGATTGATTTAAACCTTTTAGAGCGTTACCTTTCGAAAATCGTACACAAGTGGCCAATAAGCTTCCCAATAATGAAAACGTACCTTGAAAGCTTCAAACAATGGTCTTTATACTCAAAGGAGTGAGGAAACACTTCAGAACTAGGTTTGAGAGTGCCAAAGTGACACTTAGAATGAACGAATACGTGTTTTGGCCGTCGTGGCATCAATGGTCTTCGGTTTAGTCTACTTTCAGCCCATTTTTCATAAATCAAACTTCCTTATTTTTATGGTTGGAGTCCACCATATTTTAGTACATTCAAAACCCTCTTTATCGATATATAATAAGCCGTAATCCGATTTGAAATGAGGGAGATACAAGGATTTTGCCTAAATGACTTCCTTTTCGAACACCTGAGGGTAAAATTGTCATATCTTTTGATGTACAAAATAATTTTTATCCAAACCACTTGGATTAGAAAGTAGACTTAACGAGCTTTCCAACGGTTTGAAGAACACCTAAAACCGAGTTTGGGAGTGTCCAGGGCGACCATTCGAAGTTCGGTCTGTTGAGCAGTCACTGTACCGTACGACGGTCAACTGTGCCGTACTGTGGTCAACTCTGCCGTACGGTAGACATATTTCTACCGTACGGTAGAGTTTTTGACCGCCTAAACTCAAGTCAGTTGGGATGTGCCGTACGGTGGAAGCCCAGTGCTGTACGGTAGAGTTTATGTACCGTACGGTACATATTGCCGCCCTTATTTTTGCTTGACGACCAAGTTTTTCAGCTGCAGATTGATTTGCTTGGTTTTCAAGCCAAGTATGCTTGATATCCAAGCCATTTTGCTTTATAAATACCTCCTCCAAGCCATTAGACAAGACACACAACATTTTTGGAAGAAAAAGAGAGAGAGAAAGAACATTTTTTTGGAAAAGAAGAGAGAAATTCAATTTTATCAATAAAAAATAGTTCCAAAATGCTTTGAAAAAAATCTATACTCTTTTTCATACCTATTTCAAATACCAAAAGTATCATCCTCTTTCAAAACCCATTTTTTACTCCTTTTCACTTTCAAAAACACCAAAAATACCATTTTCTTTCCAAGAATATCAAGTCCAAAAAGAAATCACTCAAGTCTCATACTTTGTCATCACAGCATACCGAAGCCTTGCTCGTGCCAAAAGACTTTGCAATTGTCACAATTTTCCAAAGTAAGGTTTCGCTCCAAGAGGTACAAATCTTTTATATCCACTATTCGTCTCTGTAATCTGAGGGGAAGCCACTAAACTCAGACTGGTTCCTCATACCAACTCTGAGCTTAGATGACTTAAACATTTTCAAAAATCGAAGCTAATGTCCCACAATCTCTACCGTGCGGCACATACTATTGCCCGTACGGTAGAGATTCTTCAAGGGATATATTTTGCCAAAACTTCTTTTCTTTTTTTTTTTTGTTTCATTTAATACATAAGCATGCATGTCTGTTTTTAGATTGTAACATGCCAAATAATCTTGTTTATGAACTGTAAACCACAAAGCCATGTACCGTACGGCACACCCATTTGCCGTACGGTAGTGCTCTCGTGAGACAGAATGTTGATTTCAGTTATTTTCTGCAATTAAATGTTTACATTCCAAGCATGCACGTTTACGCTTATATTTGCTGCAATTAAATTATTTACATGCTGTAAATTGTTTATGTGCTATATCTGTTTACATGAATAAAAGTTAAGCAATAAAGTGATCTTCAAATCCCACAACTATTAGTAGAGACCGATTTTATCGGGTGAGGGGGGTGCTTTTCCAAATAAAACCTTCCCCTCTCGTAACCTGGCTCCCGAACCCAAAACTCTCTGTTTTTTTTAGACCAAAACCTTTTTCAAAAGGCAAAAGAGTCAAACTTTTCAAATAAACGGTTTCTCGGAATTAATCCTTTTTAAAACCCGGGTGGCGACTCTCAAACGAACCAATCATTTTCCCCTTTTTGTAACACTAAAAATACAAAAAGACAGACGGGGGAATTTTTCCGGGCACGCAGCCGACAGTGGCGACTCTGCTGGGGATATTTATTAAATTATATCTTTAAGAATTAATACACTTGTGAAAATAACCCTTATCAAAAGTCTGTCAAAAAGATAAGCTTCGCGCTATCTAAGAAAGGTGTGGTGATTCTAACAGGGCTCTGCCCGACCACCCGGCCTGGGACTTTTTGGTTATTTCATTTGTGTAATTTTTCTTAAAAATACGATTTAATTCGAGAGCCAAGCTCAAAAATATTTGTGGGATTTTACATTTTATTGCTTAACTTTTGCATTGCACGTGCATCGATGTTGGATAAGCCCCGCCGCTACATTTTGGTTACCCTACCCAGCTTGCTGGTGCTAGGACATCCCGAAATGCTCGGCAACCTTGGACGATGATGAGTCAACCTGCCGTTCGACCGTTGCCATGCAGTACACTTGGCAATAGGGAGGCAAATTATTGGCTCTAGTCTGGGGGACCCCTCTAAACCAAAACCACCCTTTTGCATATAGCAAAAACATAGAACTTTTGCCAAAACTAGGACAGGGCCCTCACGTTAGGATTACATGATATATCCTAGTTACGTGTTTACCGTTTTCCAGCCTATGTGTTTAATTGCTTTCTTTAGTTGCTGTTGTGCTGCATACACATGTTTGCTTGACTCCTAGGTTATGACCCTCTCGTTCGAGCTTAAAAGAATTGCCTCAACCAATGAAGAGTTATGCATGTTGGAAAATGCATGTTTGTTTCAATCAAATTTCCTAGGGAATTATAAGTTTTAGGGAAAATCAAAATCAAGCCAAAAATATTATTTTGTCAATAATTTTCAAATTAAACTAGCTCATTAAGGATCTAACCCTCAATGGCTACCTTTTTCAAATTAAAAATTAGCACATTAAGACCCTACCCTTAATAACTAATTTTTCTTCAAAATTTGAAATTTAATTATTGGAACTCAATTTCCAATGATTAGTTTCTCTTCAAATTATAACAAAAGCTTCAATGGCTATTTTTATCCTAAGTTAGTTTATTAAGACCTAACTCTTAAATGACTAACTTTTCAAAATTAACCCACTAGGACACAACTCCTAGTGATCAATTTTTCAAATCTATCCAAAGTTATTGACAAGAAAATAATTTTGGCTTGACGAAATTTTTTTTTTGTCTGATACTCCTCATAAAGGATACATCATCAAACAACTGAGAATTGGGGCAATTTTGTTAAGCTTGCAAACTCGTACATATTATGGTCTAGGAGACCTTAAATCCACGCAGTTTGAGATACCTCCGGTGTTCGCCGTGCCCGAATGGCTTCCTCTGATCTAGCCTAGTCTTAACGTGTTTGTATTCTAGCAATCTTATTGTTCTGCCTCGGGTGGTCAAGATAAGGAGACTGACTCTGATTCCCAACATATGGAATTTAACCTGCCTGACAACGACCAACCCGGATTGTTAGAATTTAACCTGCATTTTATCCTTACCATTCCTTTAAACTGTCTGTTTTGAGTCTTAAAGTTTGCTTGCACGGTCCACTGAAGGTTGCCTTAACCAATGAAGAATCGTGCACCCATTTGCACGTTGTCTGAAGCTACATGAGTCCTCGGAACGGTGAAACCTAAGGAAATCAAAACCTTACTAAGTCCTCGACTAGTGCTTAATCAAATGCTCAACGGAGAATAAGGAATAACAAGGAAACGACGTCGTGATGTCACGTCACTTACACCACTGGCTAATGGCGGTATGCCACTGGCGCCATGTGGTTATGGTATAACGTCGTCAATACTAAGTTATTCCGAGTTCAAAAGTGAAACTTCGAAAAGGACACTAGTCGAATACTTAGTTTGTTTTGACATCTCTTGAAATTTGTCGTTCTAAACAAAGGATATACCCTAAAGGAAATTCTGAGGAATGGGGCAACCTTCGGAAGGCCGTAATCTTATGTGACACATCCCACCTGCACATCATCTTTTGCTATCATGTCGCATATAGAACTCTTAAACTCGCTCGCGCGGTTTGTTTTGGATTGCCTAGACCGATGAAAAGTCGTGCTTTTCATAATGCACGTTGTTAAAATTAATAAGTCCTTGGAACAATGGGTTTTGGGGATATCAAAATTTATTAAATCTTCAATATATTTCAATCAATGATTCAGTGGAGATTAAATGAAACAACAAAAGCTAAAATGCTTTGATACCCACGCCACCCAGGTTATAGTGCGAAGTCACTTACACCACTTAGGCTAATGGCGCCATGCCACATACGCTGCTTTGGATACGGTATCTTGTCATTTATGCCAAACGGTTTTCAAAAGCAAAGGAATCTTTGAATGAAAAATGTTAAAGACTTAATCTGTCTCGATATCTCTCAAAACTTGTTGTTCTAATCCAAGGATACACCTTAAAAGAATCTCTGAGGACTAAAGCAATCCTTCGTAGGTTATCATGGTCTAGGAGACCTTAAATCCATGGAGTTTGAGATACCTCCGGTGTTTGCCGTGCCCGAACGGCTCCCTCCAGTCCGGTCTAACCTCAAATATATCACAACAACCTCATTGCTTTGTCTCGGATGGTCAAGATAAGGAGATTGGCTCTGATTCCCAACGTGTGGAATTTAACCTGCCTGACACGACCTACCCGTGGTTGTTGAAATTCTCGAATCGACAACAATGACACGTGTGCAACATTCCTTTATGGCATACACATTCTTTTTAATAAAATACAACAAGGGCAAATTCTAAGTTTGTTTTCTTTTTGCTTTACTGTAAGTACCTGGCCGTTCATCCTATACAAAGCCACGCCATCTCCTTCAAACTCCTCAATGGCGAGGCAGACAGAACTGATTGAGCTGAAAAAGGCTATGGAGAAATTGAGTCAGAAAATGGATAAAACGCTAACTCTTGTTCAAGGGCTGGTTAATCTTCTCACCTCCGTAGTCCTGAACCCGGATCTGGGACTAAATGCTGATAATGTCAGGATCAAAGAACCTCCACAAATCTATCACCGTCCAGTGAAGCTTTCAGACATGTTCAAAGACTTGGCTGAATTCCATGATGCCAAAACCCACTCAAAGGAGGATGGTGGATCCCTATTCGAAACCATTGCGGGAAGAGAGGACATGCTTATGAATGAGATCAATCCCAAAAGCAACAGAGTATATCCCTTTGATAACATAATGCTATACAGTTGCAAAGCAAGCAAAAGTTCTGCCAACCCTCAACCCAAGTGCAAAACTCAACTAAACGGTCCTCGCACTCGACCCCGCACCTTCTCCCAATTCCCCATACCATTGTCTGTCGTCTTCGAGAGACTCAAGGAAAAACGCACTCTCCGACCACTTTTTCCAACCCCTCCACCTGTTGTTCTCCCAGCATCCCATAACCCAAACGCCTACTGTGCTTACCACCAAATGCCTGGCCACTACACCAACAACTGTTTTCGCCTTCGGATCAAAATCCAAGACCTCATTGATGACAAAACCATTCCGGCTCCACCACAAAATCTAAGACATCATGCCAAACGTCCCACTCCACCTAGTTTACGGGGGAAATTTTGATGGAATCAAAGACTAGAGAATTGTCAAGGGACATGCCGCAATCAAACCTTCCACGAGTTTTTGGAATTTTCAAAGATTTCAAGTTAAGTCAAGTCTTTGTCTTTGTTGTGTCAGTTTGTACTTTGTGTCTATCATCTTTTTGTTCTCATGTTAATGTGTGTTCTCAACTTCGAGTCTGTAACCTCATGTTATTGTCAAGAAAAACAAAAAAACAAAAGAGAGTCAGTTATGTAGTCCTGAACTATGCAAGGCCTGATTCCTTACAAAGGGATACGTAGGCAACCCTCAGTGGTTCGGCCGCATCTTTTGAAAATTAATGTCATACTTTTGTATTAAAATTGTCATAATAAACTTGGTTTTTTTTGCAATTTTCCCTCAACTTTAAATTGTTTTCCATCATCATTTGAAAGTCATGATAATTATTTCAAAACGCAAGAGTATTGAACCCTCATGCAAAAAGGAGGACATCCAGGGGACCATTCCCCGACGCCACCAAAGCAATACCACTAATAAGCGATACCTTGACACACAAAAAAAGAAGAAGAGCCTGCTAGGTCGAAAACCCGCAAGGGCGATCTAGGCAAAAGTTAAGGCAAATAATCAAAAGCTCGCTAGATCAAAACTCTCAAATTCAATCTAGGCAAAAGTTAGAGCATTTTTGAGTTCCTTTTATCAAGTTGTGCAATTCAAAATGAAGAAAGGCATTCTTTGATTTTATCCAACACATAAATATATCCCTTGGAGGCCAAATCAATTCAAAAGAACCCAGCTAGGCACCTATCCCCCACACTGGGGTGAAATATGAAATATGAAAGTGCCCAAACACGTGGTTACCATCGGCACATCAGAAAAATGAAAGTATGTTTGTATTTGGAACTCCTTCCTCGATAAAAAGGAATTGCATGCTATATTGTTAACACTTATCCGGGCATCCATTGAGTAGTAACCAGGCAATCGGGGTATGCTCCCACCGTATTGTTTGGGTCAAAAGATGGATAGACCTTGTGAAGGCACATTGAATGTGGTTACCTTGGATCTCAACATAAAACCTTTTTGACTTGAGCAATTAAGTCTGTAGGGGTCTCTTAAAACCTGGTGCTCTAAAGCCATTTGGCTTGGGGACAACCGACCCAAAGCTCGCTAAAGGGTCAACTAGAAAGCCCGAGAGATCCAGGCATTGCACGACCATATGAGGAAAAGAAGGGGGGAATAAAAGAAAAGGCATCATTGAAAAAAAAAAAAGGCCTTTCCCCCAATGCAAAGTTGTCACTGTGACGCAGTTCACAAAATTTATAGGAATTGTTCAAACTCAAGATAGCTGCTAGCTCTAATCACCCAAAGCAAAATAAAACTTTTTGAGCCTGTTGTCTTTTCTTTGTTAAACCCAAGCCTTGGTCCCGTTATAACCTAAATAAAGTCCTTTCAGATTGAAAAAACGCAACTTGATCAGAGGAAGATCAAAAGAGAACAGTATAATCTCCCTTGAAAGTCAACAGTAAAGGTATTGTGTAACACTGGCGTCAGTCCACCAACACTGGTATCAACCAAAAGCAAAAGTCCAAACCGGGGCATTTCAAATGGAAATTCAATAAATCTTCATCGGCAATCCAAGACATGGGTTCATTTTCTTGCAAATAAATATCATTTGATGAAGTTAAACAATTTTTGAGAATCCTAAAGGGAAATTATCAAATATCTAAGTTTATCATAACAATTTTAGCAGCCAATTGCATGACATGTTTGCCTTCCTTCAAATTCTTGAGTTAACATGGTCTTCCTCATCATTCGAGTCAATACAATTTGATCACTCTCCGCCCGGTCAGGGGCACCCTTAAAACAGTCTTCGAGTTAGCGTCATCAAATCGAGTTGCCACCCCTCGAACGTCGTTCAAGTCTACCCGGTCAGGGGCATTCCTAGGAAAGTTACACATTCAATAAACAGTTCTTCCTACCTTTCAAGTCAACATGGCTGATCAATAACAACCATGGTAGTCACTCAAAAGTACTTTTCCTATCCTTCGTGGTCTTGTCAAAATCTACCTAAAAGGTCAACCGAGTCACTTGGTCGTGTCAATTCCTAGCTCGTAGAAGCAATTTCAATGCTAAGGTAACCCTGCTTGAATACATAGTCAATTGGTTCCCAAAACCATCAACAGCAATGGAAAATGAGTCAGAATTGAGGATCCACAGTCCACCGAGGCAAAACAATCCAAGATTGGGGTGCGTCAGCCATACGCCATCTATTGGGGCAAATGTATGCCCAAATCCAAAACTGGGTATGGAAGCCCAAGCCTAAACAAAGGCAAACCCAAAACCCAAGTCCTGATGAAGACCAAACAAAAATGACAGTAAAGCAAAAGGGGACACTCGGCTGTGCCGCCCATTTTTCAAACAAAAAGGAATGTTGTCCACATTGTCATAAAGTATCGAAACACGAGTCTTGCATAATGTACGAAGGTCAATCAACTATCCCAAGGGATATCTTTTCCAATAATGGTCTAGCCATCCTAAGTTTTTCAACCAACAGTCCCGAAGGACATCTTTTCAAATAATGATCTAGTCAACTTAGGCTTTTCAATCAAATATCTTAAGAGACATCTTTTCAAGTAGCGGTCTAGCTGACCAGACCCCCCCACACTAGGAATTTCATATCAAACGTTTTTAAAACGATCTCGGCTTTGTAGTTAGGCTAGGCTAAATCTACAAATCTAACCCCCTCTTTAGTTCATTGAAACCTCAAATTTCAATGCCCAACTTTCTATTCTAAGTCTCCAAATTACAATCTTGCCCTTTAGAACTCGTTTGTGTCCTAAAACCAGGCTTCCGTGGCCTCGAATCCTTAGGGTTCACCATTTTTATCCCAAAATTTGGTACCTTACTAATCTATCTTTCCAAGCATTTGCCATCATGGCTTGTTGAGATCTTATCCTTAACAACCATTTTCCAAAAGAGCTCGTGGAGGCCTCACCCTCGACAGCCATTCTTTTAAAATACCTTCTATCATGGTTTGTTAAGGTCTAATCCTTGTTAAACCATATTTCTAAATGGTTCATTGAGGTCGTACCCTCAATAACCGTCTTTCCAATAACTTGTTGAGTTCTTATTCTCAACAATCTTCTATTATGGCTCGTTAAGGTCTCACCCTTGACAGCCATATTTCCAATGGTTCATTGAGGTCGTACCCTCAATAACCGCCTTTGAGATAGCTTGTTGAGTTCTGATTCTCAACAATCTTCCATCATGGCTTGTCAAGGTCTCACCCTTGACAGCTACATTTCCAATGGTTCATTGAGGTCGTACCCTCAATAACCGCTTTTCCAATAGCTTGTTGAGTTCTTATTCTCAACAATCTTCTAGCATGGCTTGTTGAGGTCTCACCCTTGACAGCCATATTTCTAAATGGTTCATTGAGGTCGTACCCTCAATAACCGTCTTTCCAATAACTTGTTGAGTTCTTATTCTCAACAATCTTCTATTATGGCTCGTTAAGGTCTCACCCTTGACAGCCATATTTCCAATGGTTCATTGAGGTCGTACCCTCAATAACCGCCTTTGAGATAGCTTGTTGAGTTCTGATTCTCAACAATCTTCCATCATGGCTTGTCAAGGTCTCACCCTTGACAGCTACATTTCCAATGGTTCATTGAGGTCGTACCCTCAATAATCGCCTTTTCGATAGCTTGTTGAGTTCTTATTCTCAACAATATTCTATCATGGCTTGTTAAGGTCTCACCCTTGACAACCATATTTCCAATGGTTCATTGAGGTCGTACCCTCAATAAACCACCTTTGAGATAGCTTGTTGAGTTCTTATCCTCAACAATCTTCTATCATGGCTTGTCAAAATCTCACCCTTGACAGCCATATTTTCAATGGTTCATTGAGGTCGTACCCTCAATAACCGCCTTTCCAATAGCTTGTTGAGTTCTTATCCTTAACAATCTTTTATCGTGGCTTGTTAAGGTCTCACCCTTGACAACCATATTTCCAATGGTTCATTGAGGTCGTACAATCAATAACCGCTTTTCAAATAGTTTGTTGAGGTCTTATCCTCAACAATCTTCAATCACGTTTAAAATTACCTTCAAATAGTGTAGAGAGCCTTGCTAGGTCTACATTGTTATCCTCGATAGAATTGATTTGTTACATTACCTGTATCATGTTTGCATATAATGCATCGCATTTGCCCCCATGAACTACGCAGGTCTGATCCTTACAAAAGGGTACGTAGGCAGCCCGACAGGGCGCGACCACTTGTTTTCATATGTTAATTTTCAATGCATTTACTTAAAAGGTACCTCGACGACCAAATTGGGTGATCTATGTCTTTAACGCGACTTAAACCATACAGTGGTAACCAAGTCTCGTCAAAGAGGGGCAACTGTAGACACCCCAATTTGGAAATCCTGGATAACTTTTAAGTCCCAATGATGATAAACAAGAATGATTTAAACCTTTGGATTGATTTAAACCTTTTGGAGTGTTACCTTTCGAAAATCGTACACAAGTGGCCAATAAGCTTCCCAATAATGAAAACGTACCTTGAAAGCTTCAAACAATGGTCTTTATACTCAAAGGAGTGAGGAAACACTTCAGAACTAGGTTTGAGAGTGCCAAAGTGACACTTAGAATGAACGAATACGTGTTTTGGCCGTCGTGGCACCAATGGTCTTCGGTTTAGTCTACTTTCAGCCCATTTTTCATAAATCAAACTTCCTTATTTTTATGGTTGGAGTCCACCATATTTTAGTACATTCAAAACCCTCTTTATCGATATATAATAAGCCGTAATCTGATTTGAAATGAGGGAGATACAAGGATTTTGCCTAAATGACTTCCTTTTCGAACACCTGAGGGTAAAATTGTCATATCTTTTGATATACAAAATAATTTTTATCCAAACCACTTGGGTTAGAAAGTAGACTTAACGAGCTTTCCAACGGTTTGAAGAACACCTAAAACCGAGTTCGGGAGTGTCCGGGGCGACCATTCGAAGTTCGGCCTGTTGAGCAGTCACTGTACCGTACGGCGGTCAACCGTGCCGTACGGTGGTCAACTCCGCCGTACGGTAGACATATTTCTACCGTACGGTAGAGTTTTTGACCGCCTAAACTCAAGTCAGTTGGGATGTGCCGTACGGTGGAAGCCCAGTGCTGTACGGTAGAGTTTATGTACCGTACGGTACATATTGCCGCCCTTATTTTTGCTTGACGACCAAGTTTTTCAGCTGCAGATTGATTTGCTTGGTTTTCAAGCCAAGTATGCTTGATATCCAAGCCATTTTGCTCTATAAATACCTCCTCCAAGCCATTAGACAAGACACACAACATTTTTGGAAGAAAAAGAGAGAGAGAAAGAACATTTTTTTGGAAAAGAAGAGAGAAATTCAATTTTATCAATAAAAAATAGTTCCAAAATGCTTTGAAAAAAAATCTATACTCTTTTTCATACCTATTTCAAATACCAAAAGTATCATCCTCTTTCAAAACCCATTTTTTACTCCTTTTCACTTTCAAAAACACCAAAAATACCATTTTCTTTCCAAGAATATCAAGTCCAAAAAGAAATCGCTCAAGTCTCATACTTTGTCATCACAGCATACCGAAGCCTTGCTCGTGCCAAAAGACTTTGCAATTGTCACAATTTTCCAAAGTAAGGTTTCGCTCCAAGAGGTAC
The DNA here is from genome assembly GCA_019656295.1 of Rhododendron mucronatum var. ripense. Classification (NCBI taxonomy): domain Eukaryota; kingdom Viridiplantae; phylum Streptophyta; class Magnoliopsida; order Ericales; family Ericaceae; genus Rhododendron; species Rhododendron mucronatum. Next base: position 994,310 of record BPLT01000173.1, read on the forward strand.
AAATCTTTTATATCCACTATTCGTCTCTATAATCTGAGGGGAAGCCACTAAACTCAGACTGGTTCCTCATACCAACTCTGAGCTTAGATGACTTAAACATTTTCAAAAATCGAAGCTAATGTCCCACAATCTCTACCGTGCGGCACATACTATTGCCGTACGGCAGAGATTCTTCAAGGGATATATTTTGCCAAAACTTCTTTTCTTTTTTTTTTTTGGTTTCATTTAATACATAAGCATGCATGTCTGTTTTTAGATTGTAACATGCCAAATAATCTTGTTTATGAACTGTAAACCACAAAGCCATGTACCGTACGGCACACCCATTTGCCGTACGGTAGTGCTCTCGTGAGACAGAATGTTGATTTCAGTTATTTTTTGCAATTAAATGTTTACATTCCAAGCATGCACGTTTACGCTTATATTTGCTGCAATTAAATTATTTACATGCTGTAAATTGTTTATGTGCTATATCTGTTTACATGAATAAAAGTTAAGCAATAAAGTGATCTTCAAATCCCACAACTATTAGTAGAGACCGATTTTATCGGGTGAGGGGGGTGCTTTTCCAAATAAAACCTTCCCCTCTCGTAACCTGGCTCCCGAACCCAAAACTCTCTATTTTTTTTAGACCAAAACCTTTTTCAAAAGGCAAAAGAGTCAAACTTTTCAAATAAACGGTTTCTCGGAATTAATCCTTTTTAAAACCCGGGTGGCGACTCTCAAACGAACCAATCATTTTCCCCTTTTTGTAACACTAAAAATACAAAAAGACAGACGGGGGAATTTTTCCGGGCACGCAGCCGACAGCTGGACCTTGCGGTCCGAAGGTTGCGGTCGCAAGGTTGAGAGCAGAATCGATTTTTTTGTTGTTTCGCGATGGTTTTGATGCATGGATCCGTTTGGGGCATAAGGTTAAGCTTAAAAACACTTAAATATACTTAGAGAAGGGTTGGATAGTGTTTGGCTCCAAAATGGCTCAAGGACTGAGTGGGCGTGCCATGACTTGTCGCGTCTAACGTAAAGGGTTGAGCGTCCCTTTTCTGACTTCTTAACCGTGAGGGCGATAGTGCTGCAAACCTAAGTGCTAGATTGCAGTGGTGGTTCGTGGTTTTGCTTCTACGAGCGAGGATTTAATAATTTCCTAACCGTGTAGGAAAAGAAGTAGCAACGTAGAATAACTTTGATATATCGTAATAACAAAGTTGTGGATATAAGAGAGATATGAATAATTATATTACGTCGTAGTAATAAAATTGGGGTACAAGAGAGATAGAAAACTCGAACTACTTGGAGAAGTAATTGAGTGAAGATGAGAAAAGTGAGATAATTGCTTCGCCGGGAAGGCTTTGGTTTTTAAGCATTGAGCTTGATTGGTGTGTGGATCCTTTTTCCTTCATGACTCCTAGTATTTATAGACAAAGAGCATCCGTGATTTTTTGCATGCAAAGGCTTTGTTGTCCTTCTTCCCGTGATGACACGTGTCCCATGTAGCTCCTCCATTTGTGCATTTCATGAGATAATGAGCAGTTAATGTAAGTTGCCCATATGCTTTTTCCCATCGTGGGAAGCTTACTAAAGGTGAAAAAACAATCACCCACATGTCAATTCTTGACCATGGGCAGTTGAGAAAATAGTGGGCCACATATCTCTCCTCCATTTCCTATTTCCATGGGTAGTTGGCAAACAATTGGCCACGTCATCCCTTTTTCTGTGGGCACTAACGAATACTAGGCTAATTTGACTAAGTCAAATAACCATGTGGCAACCACCCCCGTGTCTTCGTTCCTTTACTCCTCATGAGTTTTTATCAGGTACAGAACAAATGATAATGGGCTTTGTGAATACAAGGCCTTATACCCATAATAAATTAATCAGGCCTCGTTTTTCATATTTTCCAGAATATGGTCTAGCACCCATAAACCCAATCACTCGTCCGCATGGATTATAATTAATTGGGCCTAATTAATATTGCCTTTGCCCGTTAATTTTAATCCAATGATCCTTCAATCCACGGCCCAATTTAATCAAATAATAATTAAATGGCCATCCAATGCTCGCCCAGGACAAACTGTCAAAAACGGGTGTAAACAGATAATATTATAATACCTTGAATCGGATCGAATTGGTTCAAAATCCAGAACAGATAGTTCAACATAAAGATTCATTTATTACAAACCACTGTGGAAATACTAAAAATAGTCTTTGTGATAGACAGAGTACAGAGCCGACTCCTAAGTTTGATACGGATCCCAAACATCTTCTGGCTCGGCTCCCATCTCTGGATTCTACTTTGCATAAAAGTGCCCGCCTTCAGGGTTCTGTGTCTCTTCTTGATTTTTTGCAAAATCTGGCACGGATGCCTCCGTACCTGAGTGATAGAGTTCACCCCATAGTATAATCCAACCCAACTACCCCTCTTACTTTACAGCTAGCAAGTAATAGGATAATAAAGATCCGAAAAGTAGAACAGAGATTTACAAACACCAATTTATTACGATTCATTATTTTAATGTGAAATCTAAGATCTTATCCACGAGATCTTTCCTCCTTAACCGCTAGCCATGCTCGGTCCCATGAGATCACTTCCCTTTGTTGTCGCAGACACACCTAAGTTATATATCGAGTGTGCACCCCAATAACTACAATAAAGGGAAAGCTTATCATGCCTGAATCACAACTACGGTTCGCTTATCTTATATACCACTTCACAAACTACTTCACAATCATCACTGAACTCCCACCAATCTATCACTTTGTCACTGGACTCCTGCCAGTTTCAATTTCTGTAACACCCCGACCTAGAATTCGTCCGTGGTTCGATTTAAAATGAAGGCAATGTTAAGACCGGCATGTAAAATTATTTAATTTTAGTTTGGAACAAAAATTAAAAACATTTCTTATATATATAATGTATACACAATAGATAATTCAATTTTATAACTTGGACAAATATGCATATTACGTACAAACTTGAAAAAAAAGAAAAGAAAGAAAAAGGATTAACGGCATGCCTGCCACAGTAGCCTATAGCTACTAATGTAGCTTTGCCAAATCACCCATTAGCTTAGCTTACCTCAAGGCAAAGGATGACATGTGTTTTCTTAGGTGTCAAAATTAGGTCTAATGTGTAACACTATAAATAGAAGTCCTCTCTAGGTTCATGGCCAAAAATAGTCCTCTCTAGGTTCATGGCCAAAAATAGTAGTACTCCTTTAGTACCTAGGCTACTGTACGGAAAAAGAAGAAGCGGGAAATGTTGAGGTTATACTAGAGTAGCATAATATTAGTAAAAGAAATAGAGGAAGGTAATAGTGCTTCCAAGCAAAGCCGTATACCACTGCCGAGTTCTCGCATATTATCGGGAGGTTAGCAAGAATACGAGTTAAGTCTCCTCCAAGCCTACAAAAAGTCCAAGGTGAGATATTTGTACTTTAGTAGCATGATTTTATGTTGAGAAAAGATTACATTTTCTTTAGATACGCCATGGGAAAAATGTGACAAATTTTTCATGTTAAAGATTAGAAGCACGTCAAACAAAGGTGGTGACGCTGTAAAAATTTAAAGCTAGAAAATAAAAGCGGTCAGACAAAGGAGATGACCTATTGTTGCATCCAGACAGTTGTCCCGGGTTTGGGGGACGCTTAAAAAGATACCATAACACAGAATGGAGTTATACGGACGGAAAGAATAGGGCCCTAGTGGCTAGTGACTTGATCATTTCACACAGCAAGAGGGGTCGCTCCCCTACAGAAAAATTAAGCTGTTGGATGAACATCATAAGATTATTTGTTTCAGATTATGCAAGCATTTATGTTAAAATTGTTTCCATGGTATAAAACGTGCAACTTTTGTATTTGTATCTCACACGAGCATTCGGCTTATGAAAATTGATATTTTTCACAGATATTGAAGAATAGAGATGGAGTTGCTGCTGCCCTGGGACATGCTTGTTGTAGTTTTGTGTAGATATTGTAAAAATGTTATCTTTTCAGAAGACTTGGGTTTTGTAATAAGAGTTTTAGAAATAAAATAGTCATGTTTTTATCTCCAAATTTAATTATGAAAAAGAGGCCTGGATGAGCGTTAGGTCTCATCGGCCGGTCACGATGACTCGACAAATATTCTAGAATCAGGGTCATGACAATTGTGGTATCAGAGCAAGCTTTCTACAAAAAGAAATATATTTTTTTTAAAAAAAAGCAACCTGGGAATTTTCTTCAAAAAGAAAAGAAATGAAGGAAAAAAAAAAAGAAAGGAAAAAAGAGGTTTTAGCAGCCCTAAAATTTTAAAAAGAAAAGTATACACATTCCTTGTACAACAGAGTCCCCGGGCTGCTGGCATGATTTAGATGGTAAAATTATTTAAATTCTAAAATGTATTGACTGTAGGAATGGCAAATCATCACGCAATGGATATTTGGGGCAGATACGTAATCAATCCACCTGTTAATGGACGCCCCGCCGTTCACCCAGCGAACCCCGAGCTGTACGAACGTCTTACCGCTCGACATGTCCAAACACTCGCCTGCCGAGCAGTACGAAGGGTGGTGCAATTCCAACCCTTACTATCAACAGAAGCAAAAAGAAGTGTTGTAGAACACCGTCTCGATACCGAAACTCTCATAAGGCAAAAAGCGTTGCAACTTTTGCAAGATAATGAACGCTTCCAAGTTATGTTGAATCGGATAAACGCAGAAGAGGAAGAATATGGTAGACGCTGCTAATAGGGAAGGACCAGGACCCTCAAATGATAATCCGTTACCAATGGAAAATGGGTACCACTAGAAGGAAAAAAAAAATCCATGTGTAAAAAATGTAAAAATGTACAGGGAGGAAGTAGTTTGTATATAGACATGTATATTAATAATAAAATAAAATAAAAAAGTCTTGTTATCTTTGTAAAGAATTCGGTACCACATAGTAACTGGAAGTCTAGAACTACATAGTATATAGTAATATATTAACAAAAATTAACATAGTGTTCTCTCCCCGATGGCAACCAAACGGAACATTTTACTTTTTGGTAATAGCAAAGTATACTAACAGAATAGAATTTCAATAAAAGTGATTGTTTCAGGATGTCTAGCTCATCGGACTCTATCACTATTGACGAATGGGGACCCTTCCGAGTTAAAGGAAATCATGCCCAACACGTAGATCAAGATTCCCACGAGCGAAGAGTCCAATACCGGGCCAAGGAGGCATTAACGAGTGAAATCAGTAGAATAGAAGAATATTTTGGATACTACACAAAAGAACAGAAGAAGTCTATCTTAAAGAAGCGTGCTAAAAGCAATTGCTTAGTGTGGTTCAAGGCATTCAAAATGATTGAAGAGCAACCGGAGGGAATGAAGGAACTTGAAAAGAAGGCTAAGGAAAATCCTCCAATTCGAGTTCGCCACCATATTCCTAGCGAGGGTTCTTGCAATGCGAAACCGCCGTCTCCAGGGTGTGTGTCATCGGTACCAATAGACATCCCAAGTGATTAGGGAAAAAAAAAAAAAAAAGAGGGAGAAAAAGAAAAGGACAATGTAAGAAAATGACAATGTAAATTAGCGTTGTAAATATGAGGTGTGATGTTTTATGTTTATAAATAAAAACTGTTTATTTATGTCGTACGTGATTGTATTTCTTTTTCCAGCTTAATTTCAAATGGAATCGAGCCAACGGTTTGAAAGACTAGAACATCAAGTGGAAAGAATTCTTACACTTTTGCAAAATCAGCCACCTCCACAGGGAGTGCGTATTAATTTGAATGACCCACCCGAAATTCCCCCAGAAAATCCCCAACCAGTCCCAGTGGTAACGGAGGTCCGAGTAAGAGACTTCCAAAAGTTAAAACCATTAACATTCCCCGGTGGATTAGATCCTGTAAAAGCCAATGAGTGGTTGGAATCCATAGAAAAGATAGCTCAAGTCATGCAATGTGAGGGGAGAGAGAAGGTGGCATTAGCAGCATACAACCTAATAGGAGAAGCTCAGCGTTGGTGGACGCTAATAAGGAGGGCTGAACCACAGATGAGGTGGGAAAGATTTTACAACCGCTTTAACCAAAAGTATATACCCCCATCCATCAGAGATAGCAAAAGTATGGAATTTCAAAACCTTACGCAAAAACCAGGCATGACTGTAGCTCAGTACGAGGCTGAGTTCACAATATTAACACACTATGCTCCACATCTGATTCCAGACGAAAATATGAAAGCTCGTAGATTCGAGGGAGGATTAAACCCAGACTTGCGCAAACTCGTTAAGTCATTAAAATTACCCACCTACGCGGAAGTACTAGATCGGTCTTTAATGCTAGAAGATGAAAGTGCAAAGGCTGACCATATGTCGGAACCTAAGAAAAGGAAGAACGAGGACCACAATACTAGCAACGGGCAGACTAAGCGACCAAATACAGGAGGACAAGGACAAAACCAGAATAGGATTGAGAATCGCCCCAACTGCCTGAATTGCGGAAAAGCACATACAGGGATATGTTTGAAAGGATCAACTGGTTGCTATGGGTGCGGTGAGCTGGGCCATATCAGAAGGAATTGCCCAAAAAACTCAAATTTGTTGGTTGGAAATGAGGATCAACGAAAAGGAAATAATGGAAACCCGCAAAATAAGACTGGGAACACAGGACAAGGCCAGAGGCATGGAAGGGCTTATGCAATATTTCCTGGCGATACATGAGAGAAACCAAGAACATCCTAGCAGGTACCATACTTAAATTATTTCTCTATTAAATAAATTCAAGTTATTCCCAAGGTATATGCAAGTTTGGAGGACCTAACTTCTTAAGGTGGGAAGTGTAGGGGGATGAAAACAATTGGTGCTTTGAACGATACCAAACTGCAACGGCTTCTCGCGCCTTTACACCGGAACCCTAATTCTTCGTCGGATCCCTAATCTGCAAAACAGACAAGGGGTGAGTGCACCTTTGCCTCTCGTGGCAAAGGCCCTCCGATGCCTAAGTTAGTATCTCGTACTAGTAAAACAACCCTAATTATCAGTAGGAAAGCAATAGGAGATAGCCAAAAAATTACGTCCCCTTTATCTCTAGGTTTACCTCGTATTTATAGGTTCACGGATGCTTGCTGCCCAAGCATCCTTGTTGCCTTAGGTTTCCTATCTCGTATAGGAAATCTAGTATATCATGGATTCTCGTTCCCTTATATATATAATAGCTTATTTCTTTTGGGACTCTCAGTCCTTCTGGGACTCTTTCCCCCTTTCATCCGAATACCCCACTCACGTTGGGTGTCTTGCCTTGATCCTACATGCTCGGGATCTCATTCTTTTACGGAATACCACTATTCTGGAGCCTTCTGGAGCATTCGTGCCGTGTCATAATTTAGTCAACTTATTCCCTTGTTCGACTTCCTCATTGCCGAATAGTCCACATGGGCCAATGACCTCACATGTAGCTGGTCCATGTAGATGACTTCACATGTCTTTGTCTTATTAGCCGAACAGACTGCATGGGTCAATGACTTCTCACGTCACTGGTCCACATCGCCATTCATCAGACTGCCCGGCGATAAACCTTATCTTTTTACCACGTGCCCTCGGACATTACGTGTTCAGCTATTAAATGTATCTGTTCGGGAATACCTCCCTACAATTGCTCCCCAGCTTTACTTGTGACCACTGTTCGGGGGTTACGAGTGAAGCTTTTCAGGAACAAACGTTGGGTCGAGCTCTTCTGACCCCATGTAGTCATAGTGCAAATGCTCATTTATGTTTTTGGCGGCTTCATCATTATACCTTTTCGGGGTAATGACTCCACATGGCTTATTTCGAACGCCTTTCATTAATTTTGAACTAACGTTTGACAAAACGGCATCAGAACGGCATCTGCTTTTCGCTACTTTAACTTGTAACGGCGTGAGTGGAGACGTTTCGTCTCTGTCTCTCACCCTTTAACCCCTGAAAGGGTGCTTTTTGGGTTTCCACCCAAAACATTTGAACTTCAGCTTTTCTCGAAAGCCTCCTCCACCATTTCCGCCATAGCCGCCGCTTCGAAGCTCTCGTTCGTACTTCCTTCTGCCGTTGCTGCAACCATCGTAAGACTCCTCAAATCCCTTTTCGTATCTCGTACTAGGATTTCACTATTTTGAGTCATCCACCATTATGTCTATTGCCCAAGTATTTCGTACTTTATTGCAAGCTGTTTCAGTTTGTTTTTAGACATATTTCATTATGTCTATTGCCCAAGTATTTCGTACTTATTGCAAGCTGTTTCAGTTTGTTTTTAGACATATTTCATTATGTCTGTTGCCCAAGTATTTCGTACTTATTGCAAGCTGTTTCAGTTTCTCGCACTCTAAGTATCTTGTACTTTTTAATACCTTACGTTTGGCATTCGTGCCAATCCCTTGCTCCCCAATATGAAAAAAGGAAAATAAAGCATATTTCCAAATTTCATATTCCATATTTCTACATCGAAAATTTTATCAAATTGGCTACATGTAGAAAGAAAAAACTTTATTCATAATCTTGAACTCAATGGGGCATTATTCGTATCCCTTGCAACTAAAAACAGAATGAAACTGGACAAGGGAATTACTCGTAACTCCCACACAATCACATAGTGCATTTAAAACTCAAGGTGGCATTTTTCGTACCCCTTGTAACTTAAAAAATAATGGAAAACGAAGGAGCTTTGTTCTTAGCTCCCACACAATCACGTAGTGCAATAAAACTCGATTCTTCCAAACAAAGAATTTTCTCAGATTATGGACATTCCATGGCCTCGGAATTGGATTGCCATCCAGATCAGCCAATCTGTAGGCCCCTATGCCCGCAATCTCAGTTACTCAATACGGGCCTTCCCAGTTGGCCCCTAGCTTGCCATCGTTGGCCACCTTGGTGTTGCCGAGCACCTTTCGTAAAATAAGGTCCCCAACACCAAACTCTTGAGGGTGTACGTGCTTGTTATAACTTTTCATCAACTGTTCTTGGTAAAAAGCTAGATGCACCAGGGCCCTTTCTCTCCTCTCCTCAGCGAGATCAAGCTCGATTTCAAGGGCCCTGTCATTACCCCCACTTTCGACCAACGCAGTTCTATTGGTTGGCAGACTAACCTCTGAAGGAATTACAGCCTCTGTTCCATATGCCAACGAATAGGGGGTCTCTCCCGTAGACCTCCTAGGCATTGTTCGGTGCGCCCACAACACCAGTGGCAATTCATCAGGCCACTTCCCTTTTGCTTTGTCAAGTCTTTTTTTTGATTCCGTCAAGAATAGTCTTATTAGACGCCTCTGCTTGCCCATTACTCTGAGGGTAAGCTGGGGTCGAATAATAGTTTCGTATTCCATATTGGGCACAAAAAGACTTGAATTTCTTCTGAAACTGGGACTCGTTATCTGTAATCAAAGAATAGGGGACCCCAAATCGAGTAATAATGTTTTTCCACACGAACCTTTCTATCATAGGTTCTGTGATTTTAGCCAGTGGTTCTGCCTTTATCCACTAGGTAAAATAATCTGTTGCAACTAATAGGAATTTTCGGTTCCCAGTTGCTTTGTGGAGAGGACCCACGATGTCCATTCCCCACTGGGCAAATGGCCAAGGGCTCGTCAAAGGCACCAGGTCTTCGGCTGGTGTTCGAATCATCGGTGAGAACTTCTGACATTTCTCACAAATTTTCACATACACCTTAGCGTCTTCCTGCATATGTGGCCACCAATAGCCTTGGGTAATTGCTCGGTGGGCGATGGACCTGCCTCCAGCATGACTTCCACACGTAACCTCGTGGATTTCGTGAAGAAATTTTTGCACCATTTCGGGGTGCACACAGAGCAAATACGGTCCTGTAAAGGATTTTCTGTAAAGCTTCCCATCTGGGGACAGCCAGAACCTTGCGGACTTGGTTTTGATCTTATGAGCTTCCTTTTTATCAACGGGGAGTATTTCATCCCGTAAAAACTCCACAATTTGGTCCATCCAACTTGGTCCTTGGTTCACATCCAAGACCAACTCAACATTCCTTTCAATGCTCGGCTCTGTCAGATACTCAACTGCTACCCTTCGCTTGAGTTCAGTTGGAACGGTTGCCGCCAACCATGCCAGTGAATCGGCATGGGCATTCTGTCCGGAACTTATCTGTTCAATATGAATCCTCTCAAAGGTGTCAAGTAAGTCCTTGGCTGCCTCCACATATGCTGCTATCTTTTCATTCTGGGCCTGATATTCCCCGGACAGCTGGTTAACTACGAGCTGTGAATCACAGTACACCCTGACTCGTTTTGCTTTCAATGTCTTCGCACTTTTTAATCCAGCTAAGAGTGCCTCGTACTCCGCCACATTGTTTGACGCACTGAAACCAAGCCGAACAGATAGCTCTATCATCACTCCTCTAGGGGGAAAAAGGACAATCCCGATTCCTGAACCGGTATTGCAAGCTGACCCGTCTACGAATAATTTCCACTCCGTAGCGTCCTGTTCGGCTGAGACCTTATCCTTCACGGGTACTATCTTACTCTCCTGTTCCTTTTTCGAAGGCGGCAGGGGAGCTACTGTGGGAGAAAACTCTGCCACAAAATCAACCAACACCTGGCCTTTGATTGCTGTACGCGGTTGATAATCAATATCATATTGGCTCAACTCGACAGACCACGTCGAGATTCGTCCTGAAAAATCTGCCTTTCGTAACAATGATCTCAGTGGAAATTCTGTATAAACCACAACCTTGTGGCTCTGGAAGTAATGTGGCAACTTCCGCGTTGCTATCCTAAGTGCCAGGACAAGTTTTTCCAGAGGCAGATATCTCGTCTCTGCGTCTAGCAATGTCTTGCTAACATAATATACTGGAATTTGCTCAATTCCCAAATCCCTTAACAGGACTGCACTCACAGCATGCTCAGAAACAGCTAAGTACAAAATCAAAGACTCACCTGGCTGTGGGGTTGACAGAAGTGGAGGCTCGGCCAGGTACTTCTTTAGCTCTTGGAAAGCTTGCTCACATTCTGCTCCCCATTCAAATCCTTCCCTCTTTTTTAGTAACTGAAAAAAGGGTCTGCACTTATCACTCGACCTGTTGATAAATCTATTAAGTGCTGCAGCCATTCCTGTCAGTCTCTGGACTTCCTTCGTGGTTTTGGGACTTTGTAGCCTCTGCAAGGCTGCAATTTGGTCCGGGTTGGCCTCAATTCCTCTCATGGTCACCAGATGCCCTAGGAACTTTCCAGAACCAACCCCAAACGCACATTTCGAGGCGTTGAGCTTTAGCTTGTACTTCCTTAGAATCTCAAAGACTTCCCTCAGATCCGTAATATGCCCTTGCTGATCTCGACTCTTCACTACCATATCATCTATGTAGACCTCCATAGTTTTCCCGAGCAGTTCTTTGAACATTATAGTCGCAAGCCTTTGGTATGTTAACCCGGCGTTTCTCAGCCCAAATGGCATAACACTATAGCAGTACAACCCACGTGGAGTGATAAAAGATGTCTTCTCTTGGTCGGGCCCAAACATAGCAATTTGATGATATCCTCGATATGCATCAAGAAAACTCATTCGCTCATAGCCAGCTGTCGCGTCAACCAATTGGTCTATCCTTGGAAGAGGAAAACTGTCCTTGGGACATGCTTTGTTCAGGTCTATGAAGTCCACACAAATACGCCACCTCCCGTTCTTCTTCTTCACGACCACGGTGTTGGACATCCATTCGGGGTAGTAGACTTCACGTATTGCTTTTGCCTCCAGCAAGCGATTGACTTCTTCAACAACAGCATCTACGTGCTACACGGCAGCCCTACGTTTTCTTTGAATGACTGGCTTATGCTGAGGGTCAACATTCAAGTGATGACAGATTATATCGGCATCTACGCCGGGCATCTCCTCTGGTACCCACGCAAATACGTTGACATACTCCTTCAGAAGCTGTATCGATTCAGCCTTTTCCTCTGCTGGTAGTGATTCCCCAATCAAAAAATATCTCTCAGGATTAGCCTCGTTGATCTGAATTTTGTCCAAACCCTCGATTACCTTATCAGCCGGGCATCTTCCGACATCCTCGATAGTCGGTTTGTCACGCCCTCGATTTTCAACATAAGTATAAATGAATTTCATAAATAAAACCTCACAATAACCATACGATACCCAAAAGAATTTAACATTTCTACTTCCGTAATTGTACATTCTCATCCATGAGTTTCAAAAGGTTACATCATTGGCTCCGAGGCCCAAATATTATAAGTACAAAAGTTAAGAGAGTTACGAGTATTACAAATATCCTTTGTCAAACCTAAATGAATCGGACTGCATTACATCTTCCAAATTAAGTCTATAAAAGATGTTGGGAAAATTCCACGGTGTCAGCTTTCAAAAGGAGATGAAGTCATGCATGCACAACACTTCATGCCGCTATCTCTAATCTGTACCTGAAAGTGATAGAAGGGTTGAGCAAAACACGTGCCCAGTAGAGAATTCTTTACACAAGCTATATGAAAAAGTGACGAATCATGCACCATGACTGAGTGAGTAATGACAGATACGCCCAACGTACGAATGATTACCAACAAGCTGCACACATAGATCAAAGAGTTCTAGACTTCACCGGAACGTCACTAACCGTTTACTCCTCAGACCAGATACATCAATAAACTCACGTCTATCCACCTTAGTCTATAACCAATCCTCAAATCGTTTTATTATTCTTCGTGCGATACTACAATCTTTCTCGTGTCTACAGTCATCATCATCATCAAATCCTTTCATTACAAATCTTTCCCTTTAGTTAGAAATTTCCCATCGATAATCGCTAGGGTCACCTCGGGTCTAGTTCCCTCGAGCGTAGGGTCACCCCGAGTCTATTCCCTCAATAATAATAATCAGATGGGTCACCTCGGGTCTAGTTCCCTCGAGCGCAGGGTCACCCCGAGTCTATTCCCTCAATAATAATAATCAGGTGGGTCACCTCGGGTCTAGTTCCCTCGAGCGCAGGGTCACCCCGAGTCTATTCCCTCAATAACGACCATTTGGGTCACTTCTCACACTTCTCATGATCATCCTCGTTTCTTAATCAATTTCATCGTCAGTCTATCTGTTGTACCACAAAACTTCAGTCAATCATTACATAACTTCACAAATATACAAGTTCATGCTTTTTCATTGATTTACAAATCCGCATCTTACATAACGTACTAAGCCCATACATATAATTTTACAATACTTTATCCATTTGTTACTACGTTTGAAACTCATAGGGCAAGTATCAAAAGAATTGTAAGATTCTACGAGTCGAGAGGTCACAAGTTATTTCATCATCTTAACATAGTTTGGACCACTAGACACACTCACATCCGCCCCTTATGTTTCCCACAATATCACCATGCTCTAAGTAACCAATCAACCCATAAGATCTATATGACGTCCAATCGGCCTGTATCGATACTTAAACCTTAGACAACTAACGACATTTGGAAACTAATAGTTCAACAAATCATGAGGACAAGAGATCCTATTAGACAGGCTCACATCTACCCATAACACTCACTACGGCACCCCATTTAGCATACGGTACTCCTAACCAGCTTTACGGTACATTCCCACTGACAACGAAACTAGTATGACACTTGACGATGGTTTAAAGAGTGGAAACAATCAATGAATCATCAAAGGACGAGTAACCAAGTTTAGAGATGGTTTATAGGTGTTTTAGAAGTGTTAGAAGTGATCGGAATGCAAAAAGATGAATTTTAGGACAAAACTGAAAAACTGCCCCTAAGCCAAAGGTATCGATACCTAGCCAAATGGTATCGATACCATTTGACCAAAAAGCACTCCAGACGCAAGGGTATCGATAACGATAACAGATGGTATCGATAACGATCATTTTCTGGGTTTGGCAACGCAAAGGTATCGATAACGATTGCAAGAGGTATCGATAACAATGGGTTTTCTGAACTTTGGAACACAGTGGTATCGATAACTATGAAAATGTTATCGATAACAACTCAGTTCGAGAGATTTTTTTTGCAGATTTTTGAAACTATTCCCAACAATCAAACCAACGATTTCAAGCACGATCAAAGCACAAATTCAACTCATAGACATATAGAAAGAGCAAGAAATCCCTACCTCAAGTCAAGGATCGAAACCCACGCGATATGAGCAAGCCCTAGACTCCAAAAACTTCAAAATCAACCGATTCTCCTCCTCCGAGCAAAACCCACGAAATTTCAAGCTCAACAACGCGAATGGATGAAAGATTGGAGGTTATTTGCCATGGGTTTTGAGTAAGGGTTGGAGTTTTGGGTGTTGGAGCGAGAGAGAGAGAGAGAGGCGAGGGAGAGTCGAGAGAGAGAGAGAGGCGTCGGGAGACAGAGAGAGAGAGATGGGAGAATTTAATCTCCTACACACACCTCACACCCTTATATACTAACACCCAAACAAATCACACTTGCACTCCCTCAAATATCAATCCTAACACATTAACCCCGAATCAATTAAACTCAATAAATTTCACATTTTCCAATATTTATAAAACTCTTCAAATAATATCAAAAAAAAAATACGGGTCCTTACATCCTTCCCTCCTTAGAGAAATTTCGTCCTCGAAATTTGCTAAACGTAGCCCAATCAAAGATGCAACACATAGATACACCTCAATCGTAAGAGTATTCATTATGCAATAATTCGATAATCATGAAAATCTTCGTCAAAGATTCATATATGTCAAACCATAACAAATACGAGTGTATCTTTCTATCTTCGTCCTCCCTTCCCATGCAAACTCGCGCCAACGGCATCGGCTTACCTCTCAACACTTGACTACGCAAATTTAGAACACGTATCGGTTCCTTGCAATGGGACACGCCGGCTTCTAACTCAAATTTGGACCATTCTAACACATGCGATGGATTTGATTCGTACTTCCTTAATTTCTACACATAGAGCAAATCACAAATACCTAAAAGTTTCGGCGGCAGTATCAAACAGTACGCAATTTCGAAGCTTCCTTTCATGACAAAATTTCTATATACGATTATCTATCCAAACGCAAAGATCTTGCCTATAAACGTAACTCGATAGTCCAATTGACTTCCCGAGACTTCCAAGTAGAAGGTGCGGTGATCAAGCGCCTCTTCCAACTGGATTTCATCGGTTGTTGCTTGGGTATCCAAAAGACACACGCCATATCCAACACTTAACCTATCTTTCTAGCAATGAACACTTCCTTTTTTTTTGCCCAAGATGAGACAAACTCCAACGCGGTGATGCTTTATGAAACATACGATTTCCTCTCGAATAGCCATAGATGACGATGACCGTTGGCATAATCCCTTTCTTAGTTCGGTCATTCTCTCTCGAGCATCCAAATGTTATTAGTGAATAAATTCCATCGCACCCCCTAATATTAAATCTAGTAAACCTAGAACACGTGCCAATTCTTCTACAAGTTGCACCAAATTTTTGCTCCAAATAGGGTCAATCCAGGTAATAAGAAAGGATTCAATTATCATCTCAAATGAAAAGAGCAAGTTCCAAAACTCAAGCAATATCAATCAAAATTTTAAAGAATGGTAACGGGCCTCCGGAAAACAAAGACCACATGAAAATTTTAAGGCGGTTAGGCAACAAACTCAAGTACTTCTTCTTCTTCTTCTTTTTTTTTTTTTTTATATAATAACCCAAGAAATTCGAAATGACCGATCATAACTTTCTTATTGCACTACTAATCAATGGAGTCAAAGACAACATTTTGGCGACTGAACGATATCGACACCAAGGATAAATACAAGATAATGAAATAGATATCTGATAAACGAATTGGTATAAGATCAAAAATTTGTCCAACACTGGAAATGATAAGATCTTTCAACAAGTTAAGGCTGAGCATTACAGAACGAATCATCATGTATCTCCAGAGTTGAAGAACCACAATAGAGTTGATTGACACTGGGAGAAACCACAACAAGTGAATTCCGATTGACCGACACCAACTAATAAATTGCAATAAATATGATACCACAAGATTTTGCACCAATTACGACATAAGAACTTAAATTGGGTAATAAGTTCCAAGAAATAGACTAGTAACTGCAGCAATGAAGTCCAAACCAACCAAATGGATCTATGCAAGCAAACGGATACAAAGAGGATACAAGTTCAAATCACTCGATTTCATAGTTAAGGAATCAAAACAAATGGTAGCACCAAATCAATAACGGTAGCATCAAAGTGTGACTTGAACAGTACCAATGAATTTGCATATCAATAAGCATGTGAGCACAAATTGGGTTTAATGAATTGAAGTTGCAACATAAGAACTTGCGTAGAATAACAGTTACAAGTAAACAACGAAACTGATAGTCGCAACGGAGGAGTTTAATCTGACCAACAAAGACTTATCTCAAGTATGATAATGTCAACGAATGGGAAACAAGAAACAGTTGTCAACATCAATAGCAAATGTGTCATAGGATAATGCACCACAAGAATTCAAATATACCCAAGAAAAGCTAGGAATGGATTGTGTAACAATTAATTCAAATATCGAGAATTATGACAGGTCAACAATACAACAGACTTCACGGAAAAAGCTCACGGTAGAATTCTAACAAGATTTAGCCAGGCCAACGAATGAGGGCAATAAAGAAACAACTCTCATGAGATCGCGTTCGGAATATCACCAACTATCATGGTTACAACTTACAACCAGTCTCCACTCAATTCATATCAATCCTTGCCATGCTTAAATTAAAGAAGTCAAAGACAATACTTCCATATGGAACGATTACACCCTATTCTCGGCAAATATGATCTATCGATATTTCTCAACACTCGTGGACTAAGATTTCTTATTTTCGATTCCAAACTAGAAAAAGAATGGGATTTTCAATGAGTGAAATGCTTCCGAATCAAAGTACTGTAGCAAACGAATAGAACAACTAGGAAAAGATGGTACCTCACATAAGTAACATTTCTAAGAGTTAGAGAGTAGAAGGAGGTGGTGGTTTAGCTGCGGAATTGCATCTGTTGTTGTGTTGGTGTACCTCTATGCTGCTGCATTAGACTCAACTCACCTTGCACTCCAAGTCTTTGAGGACAATTTCTCGCCATGTGGCCAGGTTCGTGACAAGCACAACAAATCCTATTAAGCTGTGAAACTCCCTGTTTCCTAGATAAGGTAGGTGGCCCAAGATTAGTTTGGTTCTGTGAACGTTGATTTGGTTCTCTCTGCCTTTTCCTCCCTTGGCTTCCCATAGTCCTCAACGTCGTACTCACACTAACGATTTGTTGCCTTTGTGCATTCTGGGGTTGCGGCTGAATAACAATTGGCCTAGTTCCTGGTTGCCGTACTAAACCCAACTCATCCTTCATCATCTTCCCTTGAGGACAGCTCCTCGCGACATGGTCAAACTCTCCACAAGTAAAACAAGATTTTTGACCCCTTTGACATTGAGACCGAATATGACCAGGCTGACCACATCGGTGACACACAATCTGACGTTTGAGGAGAACCCTCGGATTCTCAGAATGAAAAGGCGGTTTTAAGCCCTGTTGGCCTTGCAAGGACTGGCATAATTTCCTCGATGTCTTCCCTCCTAGATTCTCAACACTCTCAGAAGATAATCTCGCGTTAATTATTCGACGGCTAGTTTCCCCCACGTTCAGACCGCTTTGTGCACCTTCCAGTGTCTCAGCACCTTTCACGTACTCAACAATCTCAGGAAACATTACCTCATCTCTAGTATATTGACTCGCCTCATTCTCCTCGTATGCACTATAGCCCTGAAATTCATGATCTCCAGTCGCATAACACCTAACCCCACGTCTCGATGACATCCTTCTAAGAAAACATACGAAAGATGGCCATCAACATTAGCCACATTGCTACATGATGCAATCTCTAACCCTTCCAGCATAAATAACAAAACTATGACATTCTACCGTCATACCAATGCAATGACACATCGATGAACTAATATCATTTATGCAAGCACACATGTGATTTTGTGAAATGATGTAGCGATTTTTTTTTTTTGAACCCATGAGACTAAAAGCCTCCCCACGGTCTCAAGGTGTTCTAAATCTATGCTCTGATACCAAGTTGTCACGCCCTCGATTTTCAACATAAGTATAAATGAATTTCATAAATAAAACCTCACAATAACCATACGATACCCAAAAGAATTTAACATTTCTACTTCCGTAATTGTACATTCTCATCCATGAGTTTCAAAAGGTTACATCATTGGCTCCGAGGCCCAAATATTATAAGTACAAAAGTTAAGAGAGTTACGAGTATTACAAATATCCTTTGTCAAACCTAAATGAATCGGACTGCATTACATCTTCCAAATTAAGTCTATAAAAGATGTTGGGAAAATTCCACGGTGTCAGCTTTCAAAAGGAGATGAAGTCATGCATGCACAACACTTCATGCCGCTATCTCTAATCTGTACCTGAAAGTGATAGAAGGGTTGAGCAAAACACGTGCCCAGTAGAGAATTCTTTACACAAGCTATATGAAAAAGTGACGAATCATGCACCATGAATGAGTGAGTAATGACAGATACGCCCAACGTACGAATGATTACCAACAAGCTGCACACATAGATCAAAGAGTTCTAGACTTCACCGGAACGTCACTAACCGTTTACTCCTCAGACCAGATACATCAATAAACTCACGTCTATCCACCTTAGTCTATAACCAATCCTCAAATCGTTTTATTATTCTTCGTGCGATACTACAATCTTTCTCGTGTCTACAGTCATCATCATCATCAAATCCTTTCATTACAAATCTTTCCCTTTAGTTAGAAATTTCCCATCGATAATCGCTAGGGTCACCTCGGGTCTAGTTCCCTCGAGCGTAGGGTCACCCCGAGTCTATTCCCTCAATAATAATAATCAGATGGGTCACCTCGGGTCTAGTTCCCTCGAGCGCAGGGTCACCCCGAGTCTATTCCCTCAATAATAATAATCAGGTGGGTCACCTCGGGTCTAGTTCCCTCGAGCGCAGGGTCACCCCGAGTCTATTCCCTCAATAACGACCATTTGGGTCACTTCTCACACTTCTCATGATCATCCTCGTTTCTTAATCAATTTCATCGTCAGTCTATCTGTTGTACCACAAAACTTCAGTCAATCATTACATAACTTCACAAATATACAAGTTCATGCTTTTTCATTGATTTACAAATCCGCATCTTACATAACGTACTAAGCCCATACATATAATTTTACAATACTTTATCCATTTGTTACTACGTTTGAAACTCATAGGGCAAGTATCAAAAGAATTGTAAGATTCTACGAGTCGAGAGGTCACAAGTTATTTCATCATCTTAACATAGTTTGGACCACTAGACACACTCACATCCGCCCCTTATGTTTCCCACAATATCACCATGCTCTAAGTAACCAATCAACCCATAAGATCTATATGACGTCCAATCGGCCTGTATCGATACTTAAACCTTAGACAACTAACGACATTTGGAAACTAATAGTTCAACAAATCATGAGGACAAGAGATCCTATTAGACAGGCTCACATCTACCCATAACACTCACTACGGCACCCCATTTAGCATACGGTACTCCTAACCAGCTTTACGGTACATTCCCACTGACAACGAAACTAGTATGACACTTGACGATGGTTTAAAGAGTGGAAACAATCAATGAATCATCAAAGGACGAGTAACCAAGTTTAGAGATGGTTTATAGGTGTTTTAGAAGTGTTAGAAGTGATCGGAATGCAAAAAGATGAATTTTAGGACAAAACTGAAAAAACTGCCCCTAAGCCAAAGGTATCGATACCTAGCCAAATGGTATCGATACCATTTGACCAAAAAGCACTCCAGACGCAAGGGTATCGATAACGATAACAGATGGTATCGATAACGATCATTTTCTGGGTTTGGCAACGCAAAGGTATCGATAACGATTGCAAGAGGTATCGATAACAATGGGTTTTCTGAACTTTGGAACACAGTGGTATCGATAACTATGAAAATGTTATCGATAACAACTCAGTTCGAGAGATTTTTTTTGCAGATTTTTGAAACTATTCCCAACAATCAAACCAACGATTTCAAGCACGATCAAAGCACAAATTCAACTCATAGACATATAGAAAGAGCAAGAAATCCCTACCTCAAGTCAAGGATCGAAACCCACGCGATATGAGCAAGCCCTAGACTCCAAAAACTTCAAAATCAACCGATTCTCCTCCTCCGAGCAAAACCCACGAAATTTCAAGCTCAACAACGCGAATGGATGAAAGATTGGAGGTTATTTGCCATGGGTTTTGAGTAAGGGTTGGAGTTTTGGGTGTTGGAGCGAGAGAGAGAGAGAGAGGCGAGGGAGAGTCGAGAGAGAGAGAGAGGCGTCGGGAGACAGAGAGAGAGAGATGGGAGAATTTAATCTCCTACACACACCTCACACCCTTATATACTAACACCCAAACAAATCACACTTGCACTCCCTCAAATATCAATCCTAACACATTAACCCCGAATCAATTAAACTCAATAAATTTCACATTTTCCAATATTTATAAAACTCTTCAAATAATATCAAAAAAAAAAATACGGGTCCTTACACGGTTGATCCGGTACTTCCAATGTATGAATGTGATGGGCCTTTGGGGCTTTTTTGATGATGGAGATCAGACATTGTTGGGCCATTTTCTGATTGCCCCTGATTATTTCGATCCCATTAGATCCTGGGAATTTCACCATCTGGTGATAAGTTGAGGAGACTGCCCTCATTTTATGCAACCATGTTCTTCCTATAATCGCGTTATAGGAAGAAGGAATGTCTACGACCAAAAAATCTGTCCTCAGAACAACTGATCCTGCCCGAACGGGCAATGTTACTTTTCCAAGGGGCCAAACTGCTCCTGCACCAAACCCAATCAAGGGTGTCGTGGACTGCTCCAAATCTGTTTGGGCCAACCCCAGCTTCTTGAATGCATCATAGTACATCACCTCTGTACAGCTTCCTGAATCCACCAGATCCTCTCGATGTCATATTCCCCAATTCGTAGGGTTATAACCAAAGTATCGTTGTGGGGCATCTGGACTTCCCCCAAATCGGTATCCGTGAACACTATGCTCTATTTGCATACGTCACTCTCTCGTCCTCTCTTATTTCCCAGTCGCATCACGTGCTGATCGTGCCTAGCCTGCCTTTGAAATAGCCTAACCTCATTTCTCATATAAGGCGCGGTCAACCCATGTATCATATGGATTACCCCTTTAGGATTTTGTTCGTAATCCATTTCCATAGCTTTCCCTTTTCCCTTGGGATCCTCCTGGATAAATTCCTTGAGATAGCCTCGAGAGACTAAATCGTCAAGGTGTTTTTGTACATCTCGCAGTCTTCAGTCATGTGGCCCCAATCTTTATGGTAACTGCAGTGCTGATTCGTAGCACGTTTTGCATCTTTATCTCCGCCTAAACTTGGGAGCCATTTAAAGTACGGCTGACTCTTTATTCGATAAAGAATCCTGTAGATTGGTTCCTTCCAAACTGTTGTGATAGAAAAGAAAGGCTTAGGATCAGGGGCTTGCTTCTCTTTATACGGCTCTCTCTTAGCCTGCCCGTATTCCTTTCTCTCCTTTTATGTCTTAGGTTCTGGCTTATCCACCCTTTTGGCAGACGCTTTGGGCTATTCGGTAACAGTCCTGCCGTCCTCGCGGAGTATGTCATCCTCCATTCTGTCATGTTGCTCTATCCGCTCCATCAGTTTAGCCAACGTTGCTACCGGATGTTTGTTCAATGAGCGGCGCAACTCACCCCGGACAGGTAAACCAGTTTTGAACGTTGCGATGGCGTATTCCTCACTGCAACTTTTAATCTCGTTGAAAGTTTCCCAGTATTTTTTTGCATAATCCCTGATTGGTTCGTTATCCACTTGCTTCATTGTAGAGAGGCTTTCAAACGTCTTTGGAGCCTTTCTACTTGTTAAGAACCGAGCAGTGAACTCTTCTGCCAGCTGTCTCCATCCTCGTATGGAGCGCTGGGCTAGTTTGTGAAACCAAGATAAGGCTACTTTGCCTAGACTGGATGGGAACATTTTGCATAGAATGGCATCATCGCCGTCGTGCATGAACATGGCCTGCTGGTAGTGCTGTATGTGAGCCACAGGATCCGTGTTTGTTTCATAAAGCACGAATGTTCCATGCTTCACTCTGCTCGGCAGCCTAGCCTCTTGTAACCTTCTTGAGAAGGGGGAAGCCGTTATGTTGCTTAGGGCCTTCCTCGCTGCTTCTCGTGCAGTTACTGTTCCATCCTCGAATTCTCTCGTCTTGTGAAATGTAGCCTTGCCCAATCAGCATCAGGCCTCTCGTACCTGTCCCGGTGATGCTTCCTTTTTTCCTCTTCTTCAGGGGTGGAGCTCTGGTCCCTACTCCTCCTTTTCCGTGAAAAAGCCCTTCGTCTTTCCGGTGTTCGGCTTCTGCTTCTGTCTCTCCTTTTTCGTGGAGAAACCTTATGTCGCCCTAAAGTAGGACTTCTGCTCCTTATTTCTAGTGAACGAGCCTGCCTTTGGACTACTAAAGTCCGTCTATCTCTCTCAGAATTCCTCCTCGAGAGTCCAGAATCTTCTGGGTGTTCTAGTACCCACTGTAACTCTTGTATCTCGTACTCTCATTTTTTAATCAAACGAGCGTACTCCTCTATTTCCTTCCTCTTTCGATCGAGGACATCTTCACTGTAATGTATACTTCTTGACTGCTCTACAGACGCCTCTCTTCGGTGAGACTTGCTCCTTCTCGTGGAGCCCGTAGCTGTCTTATCCTGTCTACCAGTGGGCTTTCTTGGAGCACCCGGTGGAGATTTATCCCCTCCACCACTTAACTGATTTTTGGATTGAACGGTTTTGCTGGATCTTCTTCCATCGTGATTGTTTTTCAAGGAAAATTGGTTCGTTTCCCACAGACGGCGCCAATTGTAGGGGGATGAAAACAATTGGTGCTCTGAACGATACCAAACTGCAATGGCTTCTCGCGCCTTTACAACCGGAACCCTAATTCTTCGTCGGATCCCTAATCTGCAAAACAGACAAGGGGTGAGTGCACCTTTGCCTCTCGTGGCAAAGGCCCTCCGATGCCTAAGTTAGTATCTCGTACTAGTAAAACAACCCTAATTATCAGTAGGAAAGCAATAGGAGATAGCCAAAAAATTAAGTCCCCTTTATCTCTAGGTTTACCTCGTATTTATAGGTTCACGGATGCTTGCTGCCCAAGCATCCTTGTTGCCTTAGGTTTCCTATCTCGTATAGGAAATCTAGTATATCATGGATTCTCGTTCCCTTATCTATATAATAGCTTATTTCTTTTGGGACTCTCAGTCCTTCTGGGACTCTTTCCCCCTTTCATCCGAATACCCCACTCACGTTGGGTGTCTTGCCTTGATCCTACATGCTCGGGATCTCATTCTTTTACGGAATACCACTATTCTGGAGCCTTCTGGAGCATTCGTGCCGTGTCATAATTTAGTCAACTTATTCCCTTGTTCGGCTTCCTCGTTGCCGAACAGTCCACATGGGCCAATGACCTCACATGTAGCTGGTCCATGTAGATGACTTCACATGTCTTTGCCCTATTAGCCGAACAGACTGCATGGGTCAATGACTTCTCACGTCACTGGTCCACATCGCCATTCATCAGACTGCCCGGCGATAAACCCTATCTTTTTACCACGTGCCCTCGAACATCACGTGTTCGGCTATCAAATGTATTTGTTCGGGAATACCTCCCTACAGGAAGAATGTAACACCCCGACCTAGAATTCGTCCGTGGTTCGATTTAAAATGAAGGCAATGTTAAGACCGACATGTAAAATTATTTAATTTTAGTCTGGAACAAAAATTAAAAACATTTCTTATATATATAATGTATACACAATAGATAATTCAATTTTATAACTTGGAAAAATATGCATATTACGTACAAACTTGAAAAAGGATTAACGGCATGCCTGCCACAGTAGCCTATAGCTACTAATGTAGCTTTGCCAAATCACCCATTAGCTTAGCTTACCTCAAGGCAAAGGATGACATGTGTTTCTTAGGTGTCAAAATTAGGTCTAATGTGTAACACTATAAATAGAAGTCCTCTCTAGGTTCATGGCCAAAAATAGTAGTACTCCTTTAGTACCTAGGCTACTGTACGGAAAAAGAAGAAGAGGGAAATGTTGAGTTTATACTAGAGTAGCATAATATTAGTAAAAGAAATAGAGGAAGGTAATAGTGCTTCCGAGCAAAGCTGTGTACCACTGCCGAGTTCTCGCGTATTATCGGGAGGTTAGCAAGAATACGAGTTAAGTCTCCTCCAAGCCTACAAAAAGTCCAAGGTGAGATATTTGTACTTTAGTAGCATGATTTTATGTTGAGAAAAGATTACATTTTTTTTGGATATGCCATGGGAAAAATGTGACAAATTTTTCATGTTAAAGATTAGAAGCACGTCAAACAAAGGTGGTGACGCTGTAAAAATTTAAAGCTAGAAAATAAAAGCGGTCAGACAAAGGAGATGACCTATTGATGTATCCAGACAGTTGTCCCGAGTTTGGGGGACGCTTAAAAAGATACCATAACACAGAATGGAGTTATACGAACGGGAAAGAATAGGGCCCTAGTGGCCAGTGACTTGATCATTTCACACAGCAAGAGGGGTCGCTCCCCTACAGAAAGATTAAGCTGTTGGATGAACATCATAAGATTATTTGTTTCAGATTATGCAAGCATTTATGTTAAAATTGTTTCCATGATATAAAACGTGCAACTTTTGTATTTGTATCTCATACGAGCATTCGGCTTATGAAAATTGATATTTTTCACAGATATTGAAGAATAGAGATGGAGTTGCTGCTGCCCTGGGACATGCTTGTTGTAGTTTTGTGTAGATATTGTAAAAATGTTATCTTTTCAGAAGACTTGGGTTTTGTAATAAGAGTTTTAGAAATAAAATAGTCATGTTTTTATCTCCAAATTTAATTATGAAAAAGAGGCCTGGATGAGCGTTAGGTCTCATCGGCCGGTCACGATGACTCGACAAATATTCTAGAATCGGGGTAGTGACAATTTCATTATAAATCTCATCACATCTCAAACTCCCGCCTGCAGGCAATCTCTGGAAAGAAAGAAAAACTTCTCAATTTATCCATTGCCTAGTACCATCTAAGTGAATTCTATTTCGCATACCACCCCATATCTTTAGGGTCCAATCTAGCATTCAATTCAAGTATTGGTGCAACGTACAATTAATCAAATAATAAACAAAACAATTAGTAAGTAATGCAATCACGCAACTTTTTATGAATGGGCCGTTGCACTTGATCTCATATGGCCAAGATGATAATAAGTAAGAACTTTTAAAAGAATAAATTTTTTTTTAGGCTCTCATTAATTATTTCTAATTAATTAGTTTGATTAAAAAACTAATTAAATACATTAATTGAGTAAAAAAATTAGAATAATTAACATGACCTTAATAAGAGTCCTAAAGGTCCTATGTAACCAGTTGAGTGTCAAAAGTTGGGTTCGGAGGGTCCCGGGATTATTTTAAATAAAGATATTAACAAACGTTGTCGAAAGTAAAATAAATGGATAATAAATTATTTAATAAATAAAATAGGTCGAGGTTAGTAAGTAATAACGTTTCATCCTTGGAAGGTAAGGAGTCTAAATAAAATTACTCGAGCATTAATAATAAGGTTTATAAGGTTGTTAGGTAATTTTAATTGGAACACTGTAAAAATAATAATAAATAGTAAATTAAGTAAAGAAAAAAAAATTAACAAGATATCATCTTTGAGATGCGAGGAGTCTAGGAAAAATAGTTTGGTTGGCAAAACGTTCTTCGGAAGGTCGTAAAGATTTTTCGTTTGTAAATCTTGAAAGATAACGAGTAAATAATTAATAAATAGATAAATAAATAAATAAATAAAATATGATATTAACAACGTTTGATCTTTGAGGTGTGAAAAAATTTAGGAAAAATAGTTCGGGTGACAAAAATGAGGTTTGGAAGGTCGCAAAGTTGTTTTGCACCATTTTTATGAAACCGGTCCAAGTTCGCAGTGGGGAGGCCCAGCCACAAGGTCTGACCGAGTCAAACCTTGCAGTCCAACAGAAAAAAGAATGGACCTTGCGGTCCGAAGGTTGCGGCCGTAAGGTTGAGAACAGAATCGATTTTTTGTTGTTTCACGATGGTTTTGATACATGGGTCCATTTGGGGCATAGGGTTAAACTTAAAAACACTTAAATATACTTAGAGAAGGGTTGGATAGGATTATAATACCTTGAATCGGATTGAATTGGTTCAAATCGAAACTTGGAATTTTGGAGAAGATAACTTCGGGGTTTGATGACGGGGAAACTTTGGGACTTAATTGGACGATGTTTGGTGATACTAGGAGTTGTGGGAAGAGTTTGGAACACTCGAATTGGATTCGGTTGGGTCTTGGTACAAAACCCACTTCTCTCTCTCTCTCTCTCTTTCTCTCTCTAAAACTCCATGGATTGGAGCTTGTTTTTCTCCGATTTTTCCCTCTCTTTTGGACGAAAATAAGGACGAATATATGAACAGGGAGAAAGTAGAGACTGAGTAGGAGAGGGAGAGACGGAAGGAGTGTGCATGCATGCATGCATGCAAATTGAAAAAATAAATAAAAATAAGATAAATAAGATAAGAATAATTATATTTGTATATATCTATTAAGGAAAAGAATTTTATTATTACGAATAATACTTTTTAAATGTTATTATTAATGATAAAAATTACGAGTTGTTACAAGTGGGCTAGGGTTTATAGTTAAAATTGTTTGTCGCCTTAGCGAGGGCTAAGATGAGATTGAAACAAATCGAACATGGAGTGTATCCACACCTCCATGCAGCTTGTATAAAGCCAGATGTGAAAATTCTTGAGAAGAAACTTTAGTAGAACTTGTCTCAAAAACTCAGGCTAAGTGCTTGAGTAGCGATTGGACCAAGATTTGTATAGTGTAAAAGTGTGACATAACCTAAGTGGGAGCTTCACCATAGCATACAAATTTATGCAGTGGCGGGATCCAGGATTTCTATATAAATGGGTCATCTTTCAAGCATTACTTTTTTTTTATCAGCAAATTTTTTTGTCCAGTGTCCATAGGCAATCCATGGTGAGAAGTGATTGTCTCACCGACACCATGGGATGCAGGAGACACTAGAAACAACATGAAAACTCTTTATATAGCAACTAGCAGCAGAAAACATCATAGAGATAGATAGCAACAATATAGAAGCAGGCAAGCCAGAAAGCACTCCATACTGAGAAGAGATTTCCTCATAATAGAATATCAAGGCAACTCAGTTTTACGGACTAAGCAGCACCAAAAAACATAAATCAAACGAACAGTTTCCATATATAAAAGCATAGATTACTTCCTAAAAGTTATTACAATTGACCACAATGGATTTTCATATTCTGAAAGTTTTGCATGATTGTATTGTTCTCAATCCCATAAAAAACATCTCTTTCTATGTACACCACGAAACTATTATTCAACCACTGATCATTCATTTGATTCCGCAATCGATTCTTCACAATGTTCATCGCAATAAATCACTCTTTCAACAGCAGCAGTCGCAACCTGTAAGATCAAAGCCAATTTCAAGAGCAAGTAAACTAAAGAATATAGTTTATCTCTCCCAGTCTCTACCATTTTCTTAGAAAGATCAGTAAGTCCATTCAACCTCGAAAAATCCTCATTCGATTGCACGTCAAAGATATATGAATCAAGCTGATCAAAAAGAACCATGAGCTCTACCGGAAAAAACTTTTTCAGATAAAACTCAACAAGACAAATCAATTTCTCCTTTGCAAAATCATTGAAGCAATTGGATGGATTTAACATGCACACAACGTAACAACTCACTATTTGCCTCAGTGAAACGAGCATTTTGTTCTTGAAGGTTGCATATCGATAACTCTAGCAAAATCTCGACGCGATAATGATGCAAGTTAGTAATTTGTTGCGCTTTTCGTTGGCCTTTCCCTTCAGCAACAATGTATCATCCATGGTAGGGACATTAATTCTATGCTTTTCATAAAAGGAGGAAACAACAATAAATAAAGAATTCTAGCCACTATCTGTCATCACCTGGAGCCTTTTTTTAATTTTTATGTTTGAACCAAATATATAGCATTCATAATTAATATCTTGATCTTTTCTTTGTAGCGCTTGTGACAACTCTGATGTAATAGCCAACACTGCTTTCAAAGTGAAGACTGAGAACATATTCAAAAGACCGCATCAAGTTCTTCAAATGTTTGCTTCGGATTGTTGTTCTGAGTGTGTACCCTTATCAAAGATGATTTGAAGCAAATCAATCACAGCTGAAAATATATTCAATATGCTTATTGAAATAACATAGTGCGAGCCCCATCGTGTATTACCGAGACATTTAAGATTGGTTTTCTTGATTTAAAGCCTTGCCCACTTGAAAACTCTCTAACACTAAGTGGCCTCGACAACATTAGTGTAGTGTATTCCCTTACGAATATCAAGGCGTTTACATGATACTCCAACAATAATCACCACTTTATTAACAATATATAAACAGAATGGAAATATCCTCAATGATTCTTTGCCACAGTCACAAGTGCTAATTGTAGTTGATGTACAAAGCAATGCACATAATATGCACATGCATTCTCATTTAATATTAATGTCATAAGACCATTAAACTCACCTAGCAAATTACTTGCTCTATCGTAACCTTGCCCCTTGAATCTAGACATACTCAATCCAAGTCGACAAAATAACATCCTCATTGCTTCCTTGAGAGAGAGAGAGAGAGAGAGAGAGAGAGAGAGAGGAGAGAGAGAGCATTGGTATTTTCAACATGCTCAATGCCCATAAAACGCTCAATCACATTTCCTTTTCTGTCCACATACCTATTGCAACTGCCATTTGCTACTTAATTGATATGTTCCAAACTTCATCAACCAAAACTGAAAAGAGTAAATCATCAAAGATCTTTCACAATCGCTTTCATAGTTTCAAAAGCAGCCACCACTTACAATGTCCTTTTGAATATTAGGAGCAATCAACAAATTTTGTGAGCATTATCCAATGCAAACCTTTGACAGCTTTTCATTATGGTTGCAAGAAACTTCAAAAGTTCAAGAAAGCTACCTTGGTTACTTGAATGTTCAGATTCATCACTGACTACGTAAATCCAAGTCCTTGTCTAACAAGAAATCGAATACAATCACTCGACTCATTCAAGTGGATTCGATAATCAATTCTAGCTTGGTTTGATTGACTGTCAAACACCATTTGAATATGTTGCCTTTGGTTAACAAGTCCTCATACTTACTCCAAACTTGATTATGAGCACTATTCGGACCTCCCACATGATCATTGATTATCTTCTTCTTCGTCCAATTTAAGTTACCTTTACCAACAAACTTATCCCCCCTGCTTGATCTCCAATTTCTGGCTTGAAAAGATAACCAACAAGGCAAAATGCGGCATCTTCTGCTATGGCTATACTCTAACCACGTAGGAAACTGACTGAAGCATGCCTTGTTAAATTGTCGATATTTATTCACAAATAGTGTCTGTGGAAAGTATGGTCACAAGGTTGAAAGGGACCTTTCTGCAAATAGTATCTGTGAATTTGGTCTTGCTCATTAGGATTATATCACCAATTCGGGGTCGAAGTCCAAGATCAGTGGGAAGGTTTTTGAAGTTAATTTCTACACATCTTTGCTTTTGTGGTCGAGAATTATCATCATTCTTTTCCAAATTAGGCACCTCTATGGCAAATTGGGCACCTCTACCGGCATATTAGACACCTCTACAACTATGGGTTTGTAGAATCTCTTCATGACAAACTGTTAAGAAAACAAAAAAGAATTTTAAGCCTTATTTTTCAGAATAGAAATCAAAACAGTGTATAACCTTTTCAATATAGTGCCTAAATTAAACTAATCTATGAACGAGAGAATGAATGAGTTAAACTATTGTATTAAACTAAACTAATTAGAATTAACTAAACTAATTTAGTAAAAGAGGCAAAAGCTTTGTATATAATTAATGAACGAGATTGTTACCTGAGTTTGTGGTCCGTGAATTGATTGAGAATGAGTCAACGAGATGACGAGAGGATTGGGATTTGGGCAAGATCGAGATGATGAGGGTCGAGGGTGTCGGGAGGATCAAGATTCAAACCAGTAAAAGACATGTTTTGCGTACCTTATTGAACCGAATTTCCAAACTCAGACGAGATGTCGAGGGTTGAATGATGAAGGTTGAAGGAGGGTTTGATGAGTTTTTTCTGTCATTCGGTGATTTGGACGAGAACAATTTGTTTTAGAGAGAGAAGCCTGTGGTGGGGTTTAGTCCACGACTCCACGTTCGGGTTTCTAAAAAAAAATTGCAGGTGGGTCACCCACCTGTGCTCAAGGTGTATATGCCCCAATTGTATGTGCTTTGAGGTCGACCATGAAAGGGTGTGACAGAATAGAGATCCCTTCTTCATCACTGTGTGAGCCCCTGGACTATGTAGTCCCTATATATAATTTATACCCTTTGGAACTTAGAACTATGCCATGAAGTTGAGGTTTGATGGGGCTATTTAGCATATCATCCAAGGATCACAAGCTATACAAGTCCACCGAGCATGTCTAGGATTGCAGTCAAGATTAGATGGATTACCATGAGTGTCTAAGGAAAGATCATTTGTTAACACACTAATGATTTGTGGTTCATAGCCCGGGGCGATTGTGTCGACGATGGTTTCGATACAATTCATTGAACACAAATGCATTAAAGGTCTTTGCGTGGCTCTGTTATACCAACTACGTTGAGTAGGGATCAAAGGTACAGAGATTTGGTGTGGTTAGATATTTGGGGTATGGACGAGATATTGGAGTGTTATGTTAGTTAGACAGTGGCTTAATATAGCACTTCCTTTTGGTCCGCTACATTTTATTTTCCCGTATGAATAGGATTGAGAAAATTCATTGAATGAGAGATTCTATATATATACCCATTGTGTACAAGTGGGAGATGTTGCAGGGGTCCATGGGGTGTGTCCACATGGAATGATATTTAGTTGTAGTTATCCATGTATTTTAAATATGTGATGAGTACCTAAGATGGATTCTACACTAGGTGATAAATATTAGGTGGATTCAACCACTTAAGATGATGTTCTAGGGGGATTCAACTACCTAAGTGATAGAGATAATACTCACTCCGTCCCAAATTCTTGTCCTATACGTTTTATGTGTATTTTTCATTGTTTATATCTCTCAACGTATATTATTTTTATATTTTTGAAAACATTGTTTTATAGAAATAATTCAAATCTATTAAATAAGATCCATATTGCATATTTAAACAATATACAATGAGAGATATGGGCCATTGAATATTACATGAAATATCGTAGAGGGCTAAGAATTTTGGGACGGAGGGAGTAAGTCTTTATCTCATCCCATATAATCTATATATGATGTAGCCTACAATACAAATACATTAGTTGTGTTTTTCTCTCACATATATATTAGTTAGTCTCTCTCTCTCCTAGTTCTCTACTTCTCTTAGGACCCCATCTAACACCCTAAAGATTTGAAATGTGTGAAATCTGTGGAGGACTCTAGTAGAGACTCAGACTTGGAGTTATGATTCTTATAATTATGAAATTCTGACTTATGAGTATGCTGGAGCATCTGAAGATGTGGATACAGGTGTGAGCAGTTTGGATACAGATGTTGAATACAGGAGTGAACAGTTTGGATGCAAGTATTGTTGAGACTCTTCTGTTATTGAAACGGCATCACTATCTGAGCCTCCCTCAACTACAACATGACACACATAACCATCGCCTCGTTGAGGATGTTTCCTTGAGTCTGTTCCAACTCTCCCAAAAGAAATCCCCCTCGTAGTAATAAAGGTATTCCTAAACCCGTGTATGAACCTGAATTTACTAGCAAGGCCAAGTATCCCATGAGTCAATATGTGTCCACTCATCGCTTGTTGAATCAAATAAGTCATTTGTGAATCAATTATTTGTTGTATCTAGTCCTAACAGTGTGCAGGAGGCCCTTGCTGATCCAAGGTGGAAAGCAGCGATGAATGAAGAAATGAAGTCCTTGCAGCAGAACAAAACATGGGAGCTTTTGATCTCCCGTCAGAAAGAAACCAGTTGGGTGCCGGTGGATCTATACCATTAAGTACAAAGCGATGGTACCATCGAACGATTCAAAGCTCGACTGGTGGCGACGGGGATACACTCAAACATATGGAATTGATTATATGGATACTTTGGCTCTTGTGGCTAAGATCATACTGTTCGTGTTTTGGTTGTCTTCTAGCTGTGAATTTGGATTGGCCATTACAACAGTTTGATGTGAAGAATGCTTTCTTGCATGGTGACTTGACAGAGGAAATTTATATGGATCTCCGCCTGGATGTCTCGTGCAAAGGAAACCATTGAGGGGAAAGTATGTAGCTTGAAAAAGCCGTTGTATGGATTGAAACAATCCCCCAGAGCCTGGTTTGGAAGGTTTACAAAGTCCATGAGAGAATTTGGATACCGACAGAGCAACGCAGATCACACTCTATTTTTGAAACAACAAAAGGGTAAGATTACTGCACTCATTGTATATGTGGATAATATGGTGGTTACAAGAAATGATCATGAAGAAAGGGAAGCTCTACAGAATTACTTGTCCAAAGAATTTGAAATGAAATATCTTGGTTCATTGAAATATTTTCTCGGGATAGAAGTTTCTCGATTTGGCCGAGGAATTTTTCTGTCTCAGAGAAAATATGTCCAAGATTTGTTGAAGGAAACCGGAATGTTAGCATGTGAACCCGTAGATACTCCGGTGGAGGAAGGGTTGAAGTTATGTATTGCTTCTAATCAAGTTCCCACTAATAAAGGTAGATATCAGAGACTCGTAGGGAGATTAATGTATCTGGCACACACAAGGCCAGACCTTACCTACGCTCTGAGTATTGTTAGACAATTTATGCATAATCCTGGAGAACAACACATGATTGCAGTGATGCGAATCTTGAAGTATTTGAAGTCTACCCCTGGAAAAGGAATCTTGTTTTCCAAAAGTACCGATTGTCACAAAGTTGAAGCATATACTGATGCTGATTGGGCTGGGTCCATTGATGACAGGCGATCTGGTTATTTCACCTTTGTAGGAGGTAATCTTGTTACTTGGAGAAACAGAAGAAACAGAAGCAGAATTTTGTTGCTCGTTTAAGTGCGAAAGCCGAATATCGAGGTATGGCCCTCGGTATTTGCGAAGTCTTATGGTTGAAACAGCTCTTAGAAGATTTGGGGTATCCACCAAAGCAATCGATTCATGTGTACTGTGACAACAAGGCTGCCTGTGATATTGCCCACAATCCAGTTCAACATGACAGAACAAAACATGTGGAGGTTGATAGATGTTTTATCAAGGAAAAGTTGAAAGTGAAGATTATCGAATTACCCAAGATTCGATCTGAGGATCAGCTGGCGGATCTCCTCACAAAAGCTGAGTCAAATAAATTGTTTTCAAAATTTGGTGACAAGTTGGGCATGTGTGATATCTATGCACCAACTTGAGGGGGAGTGTTGAGGTTATTTTGTAACTAGCTCTTTGTTACAGGGTCGTGCCTTGTAATTAGTTTGTCTTATTCTATTAAGGTTGTATATATACTGTGCAAATGAATGATATACAAAACAGTTGAGTTTTTTCCCAATTCACAATAAGAATCATAACTCCAAGTCTGAGTTTGAACTTTTGCCTTATGATGCACCCCCTGAAGATCAAACTCAGGTGAAAAATATATCTTATCTTCATGAAAAACCACATCCAATGTAATATGCATGACTTTTGTGGGAGGATGATAACATCGATATCCCTTCTAATGAGATGCATACCCTAAGAAAACACACTGCAATGCTCTAGGCTCTAATTTACTCCGTTGATGTTTATGAAGGTGGACAAACACTACACAGCCAAAAACACGAGGTTGTAAATTAGGGACAGTGGGAGCGTTGGTGACATCTTGTAGAGCTTGAAATGGTGTCTGAAATTTAACAGTGCTGGATGGAACACGATTAATGAGGTATGCAGCTGAGGAAAGGGCATCTCCCCAATATGACACAGGCATATGAGCTTCAATTAAGGAAGCACGAACAACCTCCAACAAATGTCGATTTTTTCTCTCTGCCACCCCATTTTGCTGGGGTGTGGAAGTACACGTGGTTTGATGAACAATACCCTGTGTAGTCAAATAATGTTGAAGTTCAGACTTCATATATTCTCCATTATTATCACTACGAAGAACTTGAACCTGTGCTTTGTATTGAGTCTGAATCATGGCATGGAATTTCAGAAACAACAAATTCACCTCCTTTTTGACTTCATTAAGCATATCCAAGTCATCCTAGTACAATCATCAATAAATGTGACAAACCAACGTAATCCATTCATGGTAGTAATCGGAGATGGACCCCAAACATCAGAATGAATAAGTATAAAAGGAACAGAAATATCAACTTTTGAAAATAAACTAGGAAACAACTTCTTCAAATAACCAAATGAGACATGTCCCAAACGTCAATGCCATAACCAAATTTCAGATTTCTTCTTCTCCCCTTCAAAATTGTCCACTGCCAATGCCTTGCGCAACTTGTCTGAACTCGTCGACACAAGATCCAGGTAGTACAGCTTCCCTTGCCTAACACCATAACCAATCGTTTGCCTCGTTCGGATGTCCTTAAAAACACAGAAATCAGGCCAAAAAATCATAACACAGTGTAACGTCAAGGTTATTTGAGCAACTGACAATAAATTATATTCCAAGGATGGGACAACTAGAACAGACTCCAAGTTTAAAGTATCTGTAAGAGATAGAGCCCATTCTCCAATTACTGGAGCGGAGGCACCATTAGCAGTGGACACACATTTCTGGGAAGATTGTCTTAAAGATGAAATTTGTCTAGAATCAAATGTCATATGATCTGTCGATCCTGAATCAATTATCCATGTATTATTCAAAACAGGTACAGACATATTTAAAACCTTACCAATATTGTTACCTGCCGTTGCTATCAATTCAGTGGCACATTTGGCAAATTCATTATATCCATCTACCTTTCCCTCCGTAAGTGCAGCTGCAGCATTCCGACCAGATCCTTTTTTCTTTGAATCACGGCTGTGATCCCACCACTCTGGGTACCCAACAAGCTCATAACAACGCTCTTTTGTGTGCCCAATTTGATCACAATGTGTACATTTGTATGATTGTTTCATAGTACCCCGGGAGCGAGCATTCGAGCGCGATTGATCTTGGGGAAAAGTCTGCTGGAGACGAGGTTGCTTCTGTAGTTTCAAGTTTGGCCGATTGCGAGCCACCATGACTGAGGAATCTATATTTTCTAATTCCACGTTCAAAGTGGCACGACGAACAACCTCACGTCGGATTAGCGCATAGCACTCTTCCAAACCTGGGAGAGAGTCCTTGAGAAGGACTTCTCCACAAACTTGTTCAAATTCCTCATCCAATCCGACAAGGAAAATGTGTACCCGTTGCCGTTGGATAGATTTCTTATATGTTGCAATATCATTAGTATTCTCCATAATCATTCTATCACGGTGATCCAATTCACTAAAAATCTCGCATAACTCTCCATAATATACAGAAATGAGTTTTCCCCTTGTTTCGCAGTAAAAGCCTTTTGATTCAAGAAGTATACCTGGAGTTCATCGCTGCCATCATAGAAAGCAGTTGATAGGGCAACCCAAATTTCACGAGCGATGGATACGCGTAAATAGAGCTTCATGATTTCTGGGGTCATGGATATCAACAACCACCTCTTCACTTTTTGATTTTCAGAATACCATTTTCCATACCCAGTATCGGATTCAGCCGGTTGCTAGGTTTTTCCATCAATATAGGAGAGTTTCTCCCTTTCGGCAATATGCATCTCCATCATTTGGGACCAGACATCGTAGTTTGATTCGGTAAGAACGATTCCAGCATTGAAAGGCGCTTCAACTTGAACAAACAACGGAGCTGTTTTCGATCCGGATGATTCAATCTTCTCACCCATGATGTCAGATATCTTGTTTTCAAGATTCCTTGATTATATGGGTGAAAAAATTGTGTTCGGCTCTGATACCATGTGAATTGGGAGAAAAACTCAACTATTTTGTATATCATTCATTTACACAGTATATATACAACCCTAATAGAATAAGAGAAACTAATTACAAGCAAGACCCTTTAACTAAGAGCTAATTACAAAATAACCTCAACACTCTCCACCTGGGAGAAGGGTTTATAATACTTTTCATGCAGATTGTGTGTATTGTTAGGGCTCGTAAGATAAGCCTTTGATCCGTCATATATATTTGTATAATTAATCCGCAGTAGGTATTTCGTATTACCCGCATTATTTGCTAACAAAAACATATTCCACTTTGAAATTGTTAAACTACTCTTGTTCTATTTTGATGAATAATCAATCTTGAAAAATGTATTTTGGCTTATCCTTAATTTGAATATGGAGTTATTTTTACTTATTTATTGAGTAAGGAATAGAGAGATGTTTGACATTAAAACCTTTTCCATTATGACTCCTCCCCTGGAATTTTTAATCCTAGCTCCGCTACTGTATGGAGGTCTGTGATGAGAAACTTAACAAATGGTTTCACAACTATAAGCTCCTTCATCATCCCTACCATCGATCGACATCAACTGATCACCAAGAGCGATATTGCCTATGATCCAACGATTTTAGCTCATGATGGCATTGATCGGCAATCAGGAAATCAAAGACCCACTTAGATATACTTGGAGGAATATCGGACGACAAAGGAATCATAGTGTGTGAAATCAGCAGTACACACACACATATATATTCGACATGCATGTGTGTCACAGGATAGGACTCACAGGAGGGGATGAGAGGGGGGAGAGAACAAGTTGTGTGGCCATTGTTATGTTGTACAACTTCCTTGAAACTTCAAGCAAATTAAGGAAAAAATGAGGGGTGGACAATCCATAGTTTCTGCCAGCGGCGGTGGCGGAAAGAATTTAATCCCATGTCCGAATATCTATTCGTATTAAGTATCAAACAAAATTGAAAATCGCACGCATCAACCTAGTCTCTTTGAGGTACTTGTAACTTGTTTGACCTAATTGAAGATTATTCGTGTTTTCATTTTCATTTTTTTGGTATTGTTTTTTTTGGCTCTCATTGAAAATCACACTGAAAAACCCCCACAAAATATACAGCTGTCTTTAAAGTAATAGATGATCGATTCCAAAAAATATACTCATGAATAGAAACTTGATGATAAAAAAAATGGGTCTCAAAATTGGCTGAATACAGATAGAAAAACAAAAAATCTCTCATTCACAAATCACAATTTCAAAACAAAAGAAGAAGAGAGAGATAGAAAAAAAGAGTAATAAAATAAAAAAGAGAAAACGTTGTAAATGCAGTCGTTGATATCTGTTAAAAGAGAGTCGTTGATATACCTAAAAGGAGTTACAAACGGCGGATCAAAAAAAAAAAAAAAAAGGAGTTACAAACGAGAGCTCTCAATAATATCTTGTCTAATCCAATCCCCCAAAAGCTGTAATATATTTTTTTTTTTGCCGTTCTTTGAACTAATTTACTCTATCCTAGGGGACTTGGGGAGGGAGATTTATGGGACTCAAACCCTATCTGTGTGCATGAGAATACAAGAGAGACACCAACTGCACTCCACCCTACTTAAGTCGGCCTTCTTTTCTTAAACAATCAACCTATTTAAGAGAACTAATAGAAACCAATAAAAAAACTCGAATTAGCTAGCTAGGTATAAGTAAAACCCAGATGTTTAACAAAAGAATCTTGCATTAATATTATTAATGGAGCCTTATTACACTTACTGTAATACGAAATAATAAGTCTAGGTACAGTACTCCTACCGATCACTCTTCGATCACTCATCTCTCACATATGTGTGAGGTTCATCTCACAATTAAATATGTGGGGTCGACACATATGCGAGATATGAGTGGTCGATAAGAGTGTACGTATACGTAGTATTGCTCAATCCGAAATCATGCATGTAACACAATATAATCGTATGTTAACGATACCCATCCATGCATCCACTCTTCGGTTCCATTTCCAGTTTTCAAAAAAACTTTTTAAAATTTTCATTTCGAAACACAAGTACTTATTCATTCAGTAAGGAAATATATTTCCCAAGTTTTGAAAATCCGTCAAACAAAACGCAGAGTTTTTTTTTTTTTTTTTAAATCGGAAAAAGCGGAGAAAGTTTTCTGAAATGCATTAGGAAAACCAAAACTAAAGGAGCAGATCTCCCTTGCTCAGGTATGTGCGGGAAGAAATGAACCGTCGTCTGTGATGAACTGCATCCACGAATCATCATCGTCATCATTGTTATCATCTTCGTCGACCATGCAGTATGACGATGATGATACAAATGACGATGTTAATGGAACTTGAGGATCGTAACAAGATGACATGATATCACCATCGTTGTTGTTAATGACACGACTCTCTTGTGAAGTTTCAATCGGCGATAAGCTGCATTGTCCGGCTTGTTCTTCGTTCTCTGAGCACACACTATTTTTCTTAAATACTCGGCACAGAGCATATGAATCCTGCAACAATAAATATAATTTGTTACTATTAGAAATATTATGATTTTTGCTACCTCATCATCTTAATTAATTGTTTTCTAATAACCACCCCAGTACTTCATTTCAATTGCAATTGTAAAATATATATATTTTTCCTAATATTTTCGCTAACGTTCTCAAAGAAGTTAACTTCTATTTTCATTGCAACACTCATTGTTCCTCCGTCCCCTAGAAGTCTTATTCGCGACTTCGTCCTTGAATGCACCGCGCAATCCGTGCTGCGTAGCTAGGTCCATCACGAGTCTCAACGATGCTAGCTTGTCAAGTACGTAAATTATTCGTAGACATATTAAAAATGATTTTGCACAGCAGCTAGCAATCCTAGGATTGAATCACAATTTTTCTAACAAAAAAGTAGTAAAACATATGATCTGGTCAGGTAATAATTCCTGTTTTTAATTAAATCAAAAAATAAACAAACATAAGATCAGGTGCATACTTACATCTTTGGCTCAGCAAAAAAGGAAAGCATGAGGATGAAACAGTCTTTAAAGGGGGGATCATATGTATAAAGACAGCTAAAGCTAAAGCCCGAGGCCAAGGGTCAAAAACTGCGACTGCTGCTCCTAGGTAACAGATTTGTACCTCCAGAAAACTAATAAGGAGAGATAAAAACTTCTAAAACTTCTCTCTCTCTCTCTCTCTCTCTCTCTCTCTCACTAAGATTGACACATGTGAGATGATACATACATACATACTAAATTGTTGATCATATCACATTTTCCGGTTCACATATTACTGTAATTTGTTATATATAAAAAACATATACTAATTTGCTGATCATCTCACATTTTCCGGTTTATATATTAATTTGTTATCATCTCACATTTTCCGGTTTATATATACATATGTATGTATTGAAAAATTTGTGGTGATAGGGCTGACAGCTCTTACATCATCAGTGAGAGAGAGAGAGAGAGAGAGAGAGAGAGAGAGAGAGAGATTAACAAAGAAAAAGTAATAGTGTCATGCATGAGTAGGTACGTAATGTTGAAGGATGTAATCGGACAGTGATTTGGTTATTGATAAGTTTAGGAATAAAGTGAAAAGTGGCCAACACATTCTTACATAGGAAAGAGATCGAGAGAGAGAGAGAGAGAGGGCAGGAGTTGCTTTAGGGCTTGCATTTGAAAGTTACGAAAATGTAGATCTACCTGATTTTATATATAAAGGAGATAAAGCAAGCAAGCATATAATCAACAAATAGATGCATGATTGGATACAAAAGAAAGATTCAGTCGTATGGGGAGATAATACTTTTGTCTCATTATTAGAAAAGCCCCAAAGTGAAGGCCCAAGATGATAGGTTCTACCAAGTAAGGAACATATCTATAACTTGAGGGGTTTAGCTAAGTGGGCACGAGAAAGTAATTAAAGGACTTGTCTCTCGAGAGGTCGCAAGTTTAAATTCCACGAACACCAAACATTTCAATTTCGTGGAGCCACCGGAAGTTTGCTCGGTCGTTAACTTTAGGGTTTTGGAATTAGTCAATATCCGCGCAAGTTGATTTGGACATCCGGTTAAAAAGAAAAAACCGAGTAAGGAATATCTATATGTTTGTGTGTGTAAACGACTTTATTTGTGATCAGTAAAATGTAAGCAAAGAAAAAAGCTAATGTAGGGATACTATGGGAGAGAATGGCAAAATTCCTTCCATTCGGATTAGTTTAGTTTCATTTCATGTTTACTCTTCTTAAAATGGGCAATTACACACACATATAAAAAACTTTTAGTGAGGGATTCAAACACTCTATTTGC
Source organism: Rhododendron mucronatum var. ripense (assembly GCA_019656295.1). Classification (NCBI taxonomy): domain Eukaryota; kingdom Viridiplantae; phylum Streptophyta; class Magnoliopsida; order Ericales; family Ericaceae; genus Rhododendron; species Rhododendron mucronatum. The sequence continues at coordinate 1,034,762 of BPLT01000173.1, forward strand.
GTGCGGACTTCAGCCGTAAAAAATAGCGTGCAGAATCTCTCACTAGAAGCCAAAATCAAGGAAATGCAAAGCAAACGCATTAATGACACAAACTCATTAATGAAGTGTTGTTTTAATTAGGGTGTGTTAGAGGTATATCAAAATCAAGGAAATGCAAAGCAAATTGAATACCTGAATTCCGGAGGAGGAATCGAGGCATTCCTTGTCATCGAGGCGATACTCATGCATGACCCAATCGGTCCGAATCCCCTGAGGGGCTCGGCCTCTGTAGTAAACCAACGTCTTCTTCATTCCGATGGCTCGACTCTGGCACATTACCCTCCGATCTTTCCCCGTCGACTTCCAATACCCTGCTCGGGTAGCTCGGTTCGTTCTGAATCCATTCGGATACTTTCGATCCCTTGGCCCAAAAAAATACCACTCCGGATCTCTACTGGGCAAGAAGGATTTCTCTACATGGCATTCATATTCATTCACAGATTTATGAAAGTCAGCTAACACTTCATGACTTAAATTCCTAAGTAAAGTACACATACTTGGGATTGTTAATCACAAAAAACACAACTAAAAGATTAAGCTATTAGATAAAGAGAGAATTTTATTATTTATAGATATCCTCAACATGCTCTTAAGTGTGTTAGACTCTTCTGCTTAAGCACACTAAACATATGTAAATATCTTGGTCGAAAGGCACGCAATGAGCCTCAAATGCATAATCTATTAATTGTGCGTTCTGATACCATATTAGATGATTAGCACCAACTCCTCTAACAACTTAAGCACTTAGAGAAGGGTAATTTTATTATTCATATCCTCAACAATTTCTAACTCTATTCCAATGCAAAATGGGCCTACAATAGGTTTATTTGTATACTCTGCTGTCCAAATTATCAATTAAAAAGTCAAGTTAATCAAACATCGGTAATCATCGGTAATCATTTGAATAAACCACAATTCTCTTATTTTCAGTCCCTTTTTTTACGTAAACATTATTCGACCTCACACATAGACTACACTCTCAAGTTGGCCCGATTTCTAACCTCTTTTGTTGCAGGCAAAGATGAACGAAAGAGTTCACTTTTATATAGTGTGAAGAATATTAGTCGTATCAAAAATATCTTGTTGATCATATATCGGAGATATGATCTTGAGGTTCATTTATCTTGAGACAAATTGAATAAATATGTTCAGATATATATGTTGCGTCGAAGTGATTTTTTCCAAGTCAAATGACCCTAAAAACATATCTACGGATGTCCGATCGAGATAATTTCTGTACGACTAATTTTTTGACAGTTTCTAAAAAGTAAACTATTCCGATCATCTTGGCGTGCTCGAGATTGGCCTGGAAATAAGGCCAACTTGAGGGGAAACTGCAGGAAAGCCAAGTCCTACGTACATATATCTAATGGAAACTGATTTTCACGCTCCACCTTTTACTGATGCGTTTCACTTTTAACGTGAAGTTAAACAAAGTGGAGTGCTATCAATAAAAAGTGAATGGTGAAAATCAAAATCCATATCTAATCAACTTAACTTTTTTGCATGCATGATCATTTATGCATTTGAACCATAAAATGACTAGTTTGGATCGTCAACCTAAGACACCGTGTCAGCCCCATTTTGCATTAGAGGAGGGATTGTAAGAGAAAGGGATCATTTCCATTCTCTATAGTTGAACCCTATAAAGAACCACAAAAAATCAGAAGAACAAGCCAGATTGAATTGTAGCAAATGATGAAGAAGATGATGATGATAAACAAATGAAGACCTGATAACTCCCAAGGCTCACATTTGTAGAGATCAACCTCTGGGATGATGTCAAGTTCAATCTCTTGGCCATGGATTTTCCTCTTGAGATAATAATTCACAAGCTCCTCATCGGTTGGATGGAACCTAAACCCCGGTGGCAACTCAACTGGTGCCATTGTATAATTATTAATCCCCCTCCCACACCACCACCTGGCCTCCTTCCTCTCTCTCTCTCTCTCCTCTCTCTCTAGATCTTTTCTTTCTACTGCCTGATCTATCACTTAAGTTATATATATACATATATATTATGTACAAATATGTAGAAGGGATTCGAAATCCCTTGTAGTCATTTTTCACTTTTCTCTTTTTCAGATTCTTGGACAAACGTTCTTTGCAAGCCCTTATCCTTTTTTTTCAACTACTATCTTACAACAATAAGTAAGTGTGCGTGCGTGCGTGTGTGTATATATATATAATATATATAGTCTCCTTCTCTTAAGGACAATCTTAACTTAATAAAACGTGGACCTCCCTTTTCCGATCGAATTTCGATAATTCGAGCCGCTCAATGTGTGCAGAACGTGATTTTAAGGGTACTCGTGTGAAATCAGCAAAAAAAAAATGACCAGGAAGGGTTTCATTCGAGCAGTTTTTGTTTTATCAAACGGTTCAAATAAAAACTGCTTGGTTGAAACCCTTCCTGGTTATTTTTTTTTTTGCCGAATTTTTGCGGGTACCATTAAAATCACTTTCTGAACACATTGAGCCGCTTGGATTATCGAAATTCTAACGGAAAATGAGAGAAATGGGAAGGTCCTTATTTGAACTAAAGTAAGGACCTCTTCATTTTTGTAAGAGTGCACACACAAAATTTGAAGTAAGAGCGCACTTATCGTATTAAGTTAAAGATGTATCTTACCCGACCAATTTGCGATGTCTGAGCCGCTCAATATGTTCAGAACGTGATTTTAAGAGTACCCGCGAGAAATGAAAAAAAATAAAAATCGAAAGGGTTTGATCCGAGCAATTTTTGTTCATATTTTATTGAACGGTTCAAATAAAAACTACTCAAATCAAGCTTTTTTGAATCTTTTTTTTTTTTTGCTGATTTTTTGCAAATACTCTTAAAATCACGTTCTGAACACATTGAGCGGCTTGAATAATCGAAATTTGATCGGAAAAGATGAGAAAAGGGAATGTCCGCATTTTATTTAAAATGAGAACGCCCTTACCTGAATAAAACTCTATATTTTTGCATGCCTTTCCATGCTTTGCACGTTTCTTCCGAGTTTGCCCCTGCATCTTCTGTTGCTCCACCTCTTATATAAGCTTAAGGTAGTCAATCATGTTGTCTATATGAATGATGGGTGTCCGGGTCCTTGCACAATTTGGATATTCTCTTTAATTATATTAGTTTTTCAGGTTGATTAATTTAGAAAAAAAGAATTATAAGATTGGCTCTTCAAGTCTCTTGGATTGAAAAAGAAATGTTGATGGCATATTTAAATGGCTATTTTGATTGCAAAACTCCCACCATTATCCAATCTGTCACGGATTTGTTTACCTTTGGGTTTGATTTTGCAATTTTATTTTAATTTCAGATTTATTTATATTGTAGTCCTCCGTGATCCCCCCAAAAAATTAAAAATAAAATAAAAGACCAAACGTTCCATATACTGTGCGTGCGCACTATTTTAAAATTTTGAGTGACCCCTTAGTGTTACAGTATTGATTTGCATGTGCTGATTGTTCGATACATGCCTTCGGGCATAGGCATGCACTAGAAGAACTTTGTTTGAACCTAATTTCAAAAAAAAAAATCTTCCCGTAGAAATCAGTTTCGTTGGCGGAGGTGGTCATAGTTTCGTAATTTATTTTAGTTGTATTCAAAATGCGTTGCTCCGTGCTTGAAGGGACGGGCAAAACAAAACTCACTAGTACACAAATATGAGTTATCATTATAAAACCAGAAAGTTTGTCCAAACAGACGAATCGTGCACATATTTTGTTGTGGGGCCCATTATGGTTTCCATACAAATAATTCGAGCTGCTGATTAAATATAAAATATTTTTTTGAGAGTTTTCGCAAAAAATCAGCTCAATGCAATACCTATAGATGTTCGATCCAATTATTTAACTTTTCATTATCCTGAAATCTAAATGAAAAAATTAGATAATTAGATGAAGCACTTATAGTTATCGAATTGAGCTATTTTTTCACGAGAATTCTCAAAAAAATATTTTATATTTAATAAATGTATCGGATTATTCGTGTGAGATCTATGGTAGGTCCCACAGTAAAATCTGTACATAATCTGTGCACGATTCATGCCTGTGGATAGCAGCGTTCTCATAAAACCGCGTGTGGTTTGGGGCCCGCTTAGAACAAATTTTGTGTCCGTCCCTATATATGCTAGTTGTACTATACTCCATATCTGTCTCTTGCTTTTGTCTTTTTTGCTTTTGTGTCCCATTTTTTTATTTTTCCAATGGGACTTTGCCTCTTTGTTTTTTTTTTTGGGCAAATTTCACTTAGACCCTTGAGATATCTAACAATGACAGAAAGTACCTATCAATTTTCAAAAATGACAGAAATCTCCCTTATTTTACAATTTGGGTTTCATTCCGTTAGTTTCCGTTAGTTCCGTTAGTTAAATGGACGGAAAATGTACAGAAATGTACGAAAAATGTAATCTTCAATTTTATTTAGTTCTACACCTATCTTAGGGCTCTCATTAAAAGTCCTAGAGTTAAAAATTAATTATGATCATTTAGGATAAAATAATTAAAAAAATAAAATCTTCCCACCGATTCAAACGGATTAAAAATTGGAGCACTTAAGTACCTGCTCTTCATTTGGTTCTATGGTTTTCTTAAAGCTCTCATTAAAAATCCTAAAGCGAAAAATTAATTATGACCCTTTAGGATAAAATAATCAGAAAAATACGATTTTCGCACAAATTCAAACGGATTGAAAATTTGAGCACTTAAGTCTCTCCTCTTCGTTTAGTTTTACGGCTATCTTAGGGTTCTCATTGAAAATCTGAAAACCAAAAATTAATTATTGCACTTTAAGATAAAATTAAAAAAAAAGATCTTTGCGCCGATTCAAATAGATTCAAAATTAGAGTATTTAAGTATTTGCTCTTCATTGAAAACTCTAAAATCAAGTGAAAAGCAAAATTTTTATATGCTCCAAATTTTAATCCCGTTTAAATCGGTGCAAAGATTTTATTTTTTTAATCATTTTATCCTAAATAATCATTTTCGATCCAATGGGCATTTCTCGTTTCTGACGTTTTCCCACGAAAGAGTGCAGAGTCCAATTTCAAGTGCATGGAGTTCCCTTTTTTCGGGCTGGGGGGCTGTGCCCCACTTTTGGAGCCCACCCCGGTCTCGCTCCGATGATCGGAATCGTTTACTTTGTAGAGCTCATCGCGTAGAATAATTATGCAAAAAATAGCTTAATTGAACATCATTAAGTGCCTGATCGGAGCCCATATAACTCTTAGTCTATGGGTTACAGTGGATTTAATCCAATGTTTCGGATCCATTCTTTTCAAGATAAAAAGGTTTCGATCAGGCACTTAATGATATCCAATTAAGCTAATTTTTTGTATAGTTGTTCTACTTGACGAGCTCTACACAGTGAACGATTTCGATTATCGGAGCGAGACCGGGGTGGGCTCCAAAACCGAGGCAGCAGTACGCTGCTGTCCCCAAGGGGGACGGGGGACAGCAGCCCCCAGCGTCCTTTTTTGCCTTTTTTCGGAACATCAGGAGTGATTTGGAGTTCTTGTACGGCAGATGGTTGTTTATTATTATTATTTTTTTATCTTGTAGAGTTCTTTAAGCATTTTTTTTTATAAGAAATCAAGTTGAGTGAATGAAAGAATATATGGTTAGTTTAATACATGAACTAGTAGATGGTTAGTGTTAGCGGAGCCGGAAACACGCGAGATGAGCACAATAGGGCCACGTGCCCGCTTGATTTTTCAATATTTCACTTGTACCCCTATTAATTTATGATATATTTCATTTAACTCCTAAATAATTGAACTAGTGCCCCATGGACATTTAAAAATTATCAAATCTATTACTCTTATAAGTCCCTAAAAAGTGCGAAAACAACCACTTAATCTATGTGAACATGTTTTCTTTCTCTATTAAAAATTACGCTTCGTCTTGGTCATAGATCAATGGTCAATTGTTTGATTGCTCCATTGATTCTAAATTTATTGCTATATCGTGTTTTTTTTTAGATTTAAAATTTTGACTCCAATGTCAATGCTAGGCATTTTATTGTATGATTTTGATAGGGCAAATTTTCGTGAGACAACCGTAAAACTACAGGGACTACTACGAAAATTTGCCCATTTTGATATGTTCAAATTTATGAGTTGATTGCATGTGAAATTATTGATTTTCAATATAGCCCATCTCTAAAGCCTATAACACTTGGACTTCAAATAATCTTGTGCTTAACATAAAAAAAAATGTTTTCACGCCTATGACTAATGAGTGTCCCTCTGATGTCTTTATTTTCTATATCTGCCAATAGCTAGTATGATTCCGAGAATGAATTGTAGAACAAATCTCTCTCCATTATCTATTTATTATAAATGAGTGATTATCATAGTTTTTGTATAAATAAAGTGCTCAACAAACTCAAATGATCATCGCGATAATATCTAGTCTAAAAAATGTTATGCTTATAACAAAATCCTACAACATATTTACAACATCCTTACACATCAACACTGGGGTCTAGGAACTCAGGATGTATAAGAATGTGTAATAATGGTATTGGGCCCCAGTGTTGACGTGTGAGAATGTTGTAACAGTGTTGTAGGATTTTATCGTAAGCCTAGTATTTCTCAATCTAGAAATTCCTCACCGTAGTGCAGTACAATAGTACATCCCGTAGTGCGTATAGTACTCAAGTGCTCCTAGGGTGAGCTCCTCCACATACACTAATGCGCAAAACATCTATTTAGACACTTCGAACCATGTTCGTTTTGGGCTTTGAGGTAATTTTTTGGGGTAATGAGTGGAGAGAGATAAATAAAGAAATGAGATTAAAAAATTATTGGTGATCGTGCAGAGAAATAAAAGTTTGAGTCTAGAGTCCCAAAACGAACATGGTCGCCAATCTCTCACTTTGTGGATTTCTTCCAGGCCTAAATGTAATGACCCGAATCTCGGGCCAATATTTTTTTTTGAATAAAATTAAATATTTTATTAAAGTATTTTTGATTGATAAATCTAAACCTAGACTTTCTAGGAAACCCTAACCCTACTTCATAATCCTAAAAATCTAGGATAAGATTACATTGGATTAGGATAAGATATGATTAGATACATTAAGATTTGTTTGGATATTATTAGATATTATAAGATTTTGTTTAGATATGATCTAGATTTGATTAGATTTTTCTAGATATGATCTAGATTCTTCTTCCATGGGTATAAATATGCTTCACCTTCCCCTCCACTCCACACCACTTCACTCGTGTAGAGTTTTAGAGAAAGAGAAAAGAGAGAGAAAATTCGGCAAGGAGGGAGAAAGAGAAGAGGGAAAAAAATTCTGGAATCTTTTCTTCACTCTCACGTTTGTACTCCTTTTGATTATCTTGTAATATTTGTTCAATCCTGTGGAATATTGTTGAAAAGTGAAATAATTAGTTTCGAATATGATGTTGTTGGCTGAGTACTATAGAATCATTTCGTACATGGATCGAGTGAACTCATGCACCAATAGCCTATCCAATAGCCAGAATGGGTCAAGGATGACTCGGTGAGGAAGGTATTGGGGGAGGTCACTGGTCATGTGCTGACGAGGACATGGTATAAGGTTCTTTGTGATTGTTACTTCGACTTGGTCGATTATCGTTTATTGATTCCACTTATAAGCTTTGTTATTCTATTATATCATATACTTCCCGGATAAATTTTTTTTCAGGTGTGGAGCCGGATTAGTGGAAATTGAATCGGAGCATATAAGGATTAATTTGGAGAAGCATTGGAAGAGTTGATAATTTTGGAGCATCTAGAAGATTATTTAGGAAGGGGCTTCAATTTATTTTGGTGATTGTAATTTATTTATGGAGAAAATAGGGGCCTAGAAGTGTTTGAAATAAAATGTATTTTTGAGTTTATTTTTAGAAAATAGAGGGGCGTTACAAATGGTATCAGAGCGGGTCTCGACCGGAAGTGTGAGTTTCACATCGCTCAGGGGTAAGATCCTGGTTAATATTTGAGATTTATTAAAGGAGAAAATTTGGAGTAATCGGGACCTTGGGTATAATCTAGAGGTGTTGCTTCGGAGGGGATGTCATTAGAAATTATTGTTGAGGTTATAAGGTTTAGAAATTTATCAGAGTTCGCAGCGAAACCGTGGTTATAATTTTTTATAGGCTATTATCCAGAGGATGAATTTGAGGTTATTAGGACATTGGAGTTAGTCAAATTGTGCGATGGTAGAACTTTGAATTTATTTTGACTTATTTCCTTTCAAAAAAAAAAAATTTCTTTTGCAAATTGTATGATACTTTGATTATAAGATTTTGAATACGTACATTATAATTTCGAGGACGAAATTATTTTAAGGGGGTAGATTGTAATGACCCGAATCTCGGGCCAATATTTTTTCCTGAATAAAATTAAATATTTTATTAAAGTATTTTTATTGATAAATCTAAACCTAGACTTTCTAGGAAACCCTAACCCTACTTCATAATCCTAAAAATCTAGGATAAGATTACATTGGATTAGGATAAGATATGATTAGATACATTAAGATTTGTTTGGATATTATTGGATATTATAAGATTTTGTTTAGATATGATCTAGATATGATTAGATTTTTCTAGATATGATCTAGATTCTTCTTTCATGGGTATAAATATGCTTCACCCCTCCCCTCCACTCCACACACCACACCACTTCACTTGTGTAGAGTTTTAGAGAAAGAGAAAAGAGAGGAAATTCGGCAGGGGACACTAAGCCAAATATCGCTTTTACCGACGGTACTATTACTGGCGGTAAAAAAACTGCCGTTAAAAGCAATTTTTACCGGCATTAGCAAAACCCCCAGGAATAACAACCAAAAACGGTGGTTTTTTTAAGAATGCCGTTTTTACAAACTTTTACCAACGGTTTTTAAAAATACCGCCGGAAATAATAGAATATACGATTTTTTAAAATACCAGCGGTAATATACCGCCATTTATAATAATACCGACCCGCATAATATAAATATTATTATTTATCCTACATGATGCAATATGTGAGTTAGCCCAGTTGGTAGCATGCGCGCTATGGGATCCAGAGGTTCCGGGTTCGATTCCTAGGAAAGCAAAAAAATTTAACCACCGATTTTATTGCCAGTGGTATTATTACCAGCGGTTTTTGAACTATTACCCGGCAGTTTTGGGACTATTAACAGCAGTTTTCTCATGCCCCTAATGCTAAAATTTGGCGTAGTGGGAGGGAGAAAGAGAAGAGGGAAAAAAAATGTAGCTTGAGAGTTTATTTTATAAATAGATACTAATGTCTTGGATGGTGGATATTGGTGGGCTAGTGGTGTATTTAGTCCGAAGATGGAAAAAAAAAAAAGTTTTAAGGCATTGATTCGACGTAATGGCCGGGCATGTTTGAGGTAATCTAGGGGGTATACGATATGCTTCCTACTTCTGGAATCTTTTCTTCACTCTCACATTTGTACTCCTTTTGATTATGTTGTAATATTTGTTCAATCCTATGGAATATTGTTGAAAAGTGGAATAATTGGTATCGAATATGATGTTGGGCTGAGTATTATAGAATTATTTCGTACATGGATCGAGTGAACTCATGCACCAATAGCCTATCCAATAGCCAGAATGGGTCGAGGATGACTCAGTGAGGAAGGTAATGGGGGAGGGTCACTGGTCCTGTACTGACGAGGACATGGTATAAGGTTCTTTGTGATTGTTGTTTCGACTTAGTCGATTATCGTTTATTGATTCCACTTATAAGCTTTGTTATTCTGTTGTATCGTATACTTCTCGGATAATTTTTTTTTTCAGGTGTGGAGCCGGATTAGAAATTGAATCAGAGTATATAAGGATTAATTTGGAGAAGCATTGGAAAAGTTGATAATTTTGGAGCATCTAGAAGTTTATTTAGGAAGTGGCTTCAGTTTATTTTGGTGATTGTCACTTATTTATGGAGAAAATAGGGGCCTTGAAGTGTTTGAAATAAAATGTATTTTCCAGTTTATTTTTAGAAAATAACGGGGCGTTACAATAAAAATACGAACTCAGCTTCTGTCCAGTTTATAGTTTTAGTTTGGTCCAGTTTCGGTTGTTTCTGGCCCTTTGGGGCCCACACCAATAATCAGAATCGTTCGCTTTTTAGAGTTCGTTGAGAACATTGGCTACGCCGAAAATCACGTTGATCCAATATCATTTAATATAGTTTTGAAATGCATCAATCTAGTAAAAGAAAGGTGTGCAACACAGGATTTCAACCCATTTAACACATTTATCTGAGCTTAAATGCATGTGAAGACGATACAAACGGTGTCCGATCCATGAGATTTTTGACGTGGACAACGATCTCAGTGAGCTTTAGAAAGTTAACAATTCCAATCATTGTGGTGGGCTCAAATAGAGCCCACAAACGGCAAAACTGGACTTATTAATTGTAGAGACCCGTATTTTCTGAAAATAATTTAAGGGCTTTACGAATGCTATGAAATTGAATAAATGAGAAATTCTGAGTTTATTTGATCTGGGACTTAAATGATAGAATTATTAATTGAGGGAGTGTGAGTGGAATTGGTTTATGTCCTAGTGTGTGTGTGTGTGTGGTGTGTATATATTTCTTATGTGAGTGTGTGTGTGTGTGTGTGTGTGTAGGGAATCAAAATCCCAACTCCTTTCTCTATCAAGTCTCTCGATCTCTCTCTCTCTCTTGCTTCATCACTCAAAACCTCACCCCAAACATGAAACTAATGAAGATTAACCTCCAATATATCTTCATCTAGCGGCCTTGAGTTCGTATCTCGATGGGTTAGGCGTAGAGAGGCGCATTTCGGTTCGTTCGAGTTTTTGGAGTCTAGGGCTTGATCAATTCTTTGGGTTCGGCTTTGATAATCGAGTAGAGAAATCTAACTATTGTTAAATATTTATGAGTTGATTTTATGCATGAATCGTGCCTTAGTTTGTTGGATTTTGAAGTTATGCTCTTTCTTGATTTTCTGCGAATTGCACACTGTATTGCAGTGGTACCGATACCAATTTTTTGAGATACCAGTACCTTTGGTATCGATACCTATTTTTTGAGGTACCGATACTTTGACTCTGATTGCTTACTTGATTGGTTTGGTACCGATACCTACTTTTTGAGGGATTGCTACCCATGATTCAGAAAACTTTTTTGAACTTCGTTGGTCATTCGTCGATTGTGTTGATCCCCCAATGCTTCTAACACCTCCTCAACACCTCCGAACCACTCCTTAACATCGAAGTATGTATTCTTTTGGTCGCTAGATGTTCTTTCGTTCATAATTTCGTGTTGGGCGAAAGTTGGATATTATAGTACTTTCGGTTGATTATCTAAATTGAATGAGATTCGAACTTGATACACTTTTGATCCTTGCTCGGACATATTTTTTTATTAAGCTCATATCCTATCGTTTCATGCCATCCTTATTACTATTCATATAGGCTCTCACGTTGTGGTTCTTTCTCTGGGGTTATAACACATGTGTTCATGAGTTTGATCATAATCCTTTAGTTGAACATCTAGTATTGAAATGTTTGAACATAGACAATCGTGGAGTATTAGAATGAGAATCATGCTACGTTATGAATGATCTGTGAATGATTGGGATACTTGAACACAGATTATGAAATGATGATGATAATGGGAAATGTGCGATGATCTGGTTAACCAATAAACTAACGTTAAAATGGTGATGTGGCAAGTTGTTATCGGTATAGATAGGTTAATGGAAGATAGGACATGTGTCACTCTCATAACGACCATCGTAGGATTGACTCTATTGTGAAATCGTATCGATTTGTTTGCATCATGACTATATGTTTAATATGGGAATAGACCGGGTAAAGCCGTGGTGACCCAAGTGCCCTATGAATGCGGGAATAAACCCGGGAAAAGCCGTGGTGACCTTATTACTTTGTGAAAGAGGGAATAGACTCGGGTAAAGCCGTGGTGACCTGACTGCTCTGCGGATTTGAGAATAGACCTAGGTAAAGCCACGGTAACTCTCTTCCAATTCGACTTAGGGAAAAGACCCAGAAAATGCCGTGGTGACCCTAAGGGCGAAGTTGGTTGTATTGAACTAAGAATCTGAATATTATTGTAGTATATGGTGACTAGAGGAAACAGATGTCATGTGGGGGGTTGACCACGCTATTCTTATTATTATCTGTCGTTCGATGATTTATTTGGTATGACATTTGGCAAAGAGACATAATTAACCTACTGTAGTGTGACACGTTGAGGAAGACCTAAATGAGGATCCGCACGTTAGGCTATAAATGAGAACCTGACTGTAGGGCATGATAGATGACGAGACATGACATAAAAGTAAGAGAGTTGGTACGAGAGAGTCCTTTGAGTTCTTAAACGTCTTGACTATGTAGTATGCTCATGGTTGGCTCTAATTGCCATTTCCTAGTGATGTGATCTTCTTCCTTGTACTTGTCTTCTCATATATACATAAAGTTAGAGTAGATTTTCCTACTGGACTAATATAACTCAACTTATCATTTTCAGGTATATTGCAGGTTACTGTCATGAAGTGCTTGGAATGCATACTGTTGTTATCGATTAAAGCTATTTTCCGAAGCACTTGTCTATCTTGTAGACTAAACTACATTGTATTTTATTTTATATTGAGGAACTCTGTAAGTATTAAGCAGGTTTGTGGATTTGGGAACTGAACTATCTTTTGGGTTATTAATTGTAACTCAGGTAAGGATTTTAGTGGTCAATTATTATTATTATTTATGTTGAAAATCGAGGGTGTGACATTAATGCCTGTGAAAGTTTTTGAATAGATGTTTTTTGTTTCCCTCTCCTTTGCCAATTCGTTAGATTTGTTGGAAGGTTTCAACTTAAGACCAATTAGTAATAAGTGAAGTAATCACTACGTACTATACTAACCAATTATAGGCCATTCAATTTTGTAAACGAGGATTTGTTCTGATAATTTAATGAAAGACAAATGTTTCAACTTAATCGAATACTAATTACTCTACGTAGCCAACGGACTTGTATCCAAACAACACTTCCTAACATTTTTTACATGAAAGGTAAGGGTTCAATTATCACCAAGAGCATGAGTACTTGATGCGGTAGTTGATGTCCTTTGGGCTTGCCGCACCCATATGCCGCTTAGCAGTACCCCTTATCCATCCCCTTACGAGTAGGCTAAACATCTATCAAGTGACAAGGAAAAAAGGACTAACAGGCTGGGCCATGGCATGGGTTTTGGAGGCTAAGTACTCAAAGCGGGCCTAAGCCCATCAGATGTTCTATCCAGACTAGCCCAGCTCGGCTTGCCATGGGCCACTGAGGGGCTCACTGTGACAAATCACATTGTCAAACACAAGGAAAAAAAGCTGATTAAAAAAAAAAAAAAAAAGACGAGAAAAAAAAGGGGGACGCTTCAAATGTGGCAGAGAGCATCAACAAGGAGATTTCAATTTACACCCTCTTAAGTAATTTGATAAGTACATGATTTCAGGACTTTGAAGGTGAGCTGTGGAGTTGATCGGGTTAATCGTGTTCGCGCAAAACAAATCACAGTGCACGCGTTAAGCAAGGACGGAACCAAAATTTCATAAAAGCCGGGGGCGAACTATGAACAAGAAGATTTTGAAATTTTAAGGTTCGCGAATTTAATAGTTTGTTTGGTTAAGGTTTGCTGGAGTTTTTTTTGGTAAAAAGGTTTGAGATAGAAAGAGAAATTAGATGAATAGTTGAGGAAAAACTTATAGGAGACCGTGTGCAGGAAGAAAATTTTGGTTGTGGGACCTAAAACAAACACATTCTTCAAGTATTTAATTGTATAAATAACACCCAATACAAAATAAAATATCCACATATTTTTAACAAACTAAAAAATAATTAATATTGATATTAAAATTCGAAAAAAAAAATTCCCGGAACAACGCGGGGCCGTGGCCCCCATATTCCCCAATGTGGTTCCGTCATTGGCGTTAAGGCAAACTATAACTCAATCGAACTTGAAGTTAACGCACCATCTGTAATCTAGGTCCAAGGCACGACAATTGATCATCAACCTTCGAGTAACTTGATTTCAGATCACAGCTCATTTATGGGAAGGTTTCAAAGTTCCCGGATTCGTCATGTAATTCATAATACCTTTTATGATTTTAAAATTTTTGTTTAATAAAATTTACTGAGATTTATTAGACAAAATCCATATGGAGTATATAAAACATTATAGGTTAAAAAAATACAAATATTTCTTGAGAGCTGTGAATAGTGATTTCGGATATCATTTTTGGGACGGAGGCAGTAAGCCCCGTTCTAAAACACCTTTTAAAAAATAAGTATTTATTTCACATTTTTAAACTAAAAAATAATGTAAATGAAAATTAATATTTCAATTTTTTTTTGCACCGTATAAAAGATCTCAATGAGATCTATCAAATAAGATCCATATTGATAGAAAAATTATTTACGTAAACACATAATTTTTGAGTTTGAAATTGACTTATTAAAAAAGAAATATTTGTTTCCCTTTTGGAACGGATCCTAAGAGAAAAAAAGAGAGCTTAACGCTTTGTTCGGAACTCAACAAAAGAAAAGAAAACGAAGAAATAACTAACAAGGAAAGTATGATTAAAACAAAAAATATATTTGTGTGATGTACTACTCCATATATTTTGTTGTTTTCTCTTTTTACTTCTTCTCAAAACAAAAATAAAGATATTTTTAAAAATTTGTTCTTCCACTTTTTTTTCCCTTCCAAACAAAGTCCAAAATTCTCGGCAAAAGAAAAACAAAGTCCAAAATATTCTGCATAATCCAAATCCCAAAGCTCTCTTTTTCCCTTTTCCAAACCTTCGGTCATCACCCTGTCTAAAGCCAACCCCACATGCTCTCTCTCTCTCTCTCTCTCTCTCTCTCTCTCTCTCTCCTTTGTTTGTTGAACCCCTCCGTATCAGCTTTTACCAACTGGGGTCCCTTCAATAATGTCGTAAAAAAAAAACCTCTCACCCACAAACCGCATCCTCCCAACAATTAACTGTCTTTCATGTTCTCCACTGACCCCATAAACACACACAGCCCATAAACACACAGAGAGAGAGAGAGAGAGAGAGAGAGAGAGAGAGAGATCACTTGGGCTGGGCCCCAACTGGGTCCCCCTTGCTCACCGATAGAGACGATGACCATTGGAGGCATTTCGATAACTCTGTCAATGCTCTCTCTTTTGGGTTCGTTGCCACTGCCGTTTTGATTTCCATGTTTCTGTTCATGGCGATATTTGAGAAATTCCTCAGACCCAACTCGCCGGAGTCGTCGCCGGCGGCGGACGGACGGCGTCGCAATCGGCAGGACGTTGAGTCCCAGTTGAGCTTCAATGGGAAGCTTCGTGTTCAGTCGCCCAAAGTGAGTGTTCCTTTGAACATATGTTTTTTTTTTTGAAATTTTCCTTGCCCATATTTTTTTTTTTGAAAATTAAAGTTGGGTTTAATTTTGCAAATTGATTTTTATTTTGGGTAATTTACGGTTTTGTTTTGTTTGTTTTTTTTGTTCATTAACTTCAGCACTACATAATGAGGGACTGGGAGGTTGTGATTGTACATAGAGCTGGGCAATATACACGAAAGAAGATAATACGATAGGAATCAGACATGAAATTAGCGGGTTAAGGTTGAGCATTTTTGACACAAAACACAAAAAACACGACTCGATAACACGAATTCTAAATGGGTCGGGTTCGGGTTGAACACGCGAGACACGAAATTGACATGATCAATACGGTTACTAATCCGTGTCACCCATTAACATGATATATATATATATATTAATATATGGTATATCTTTAATTCTATATAGAGTTATGTGACAGACACGACAACACGACACGAATTGGATACGAAGTTAACGGGTTAGGATTTAGTATTTCTAACACGAAACACGAAAATGACACGACTCGAGAAACACGAATTCTAAATGGGTCGGGTTTGGGTTGGGTAGTTTGTGACACCAACCCGATTGACACGACACGAACACGACCCGACCCGACTTGTTACCAAGGTCTAATTGTACACCAATGGTTTTAACCAAGGGTTGGCCACGTAGTCTTGACTTGGAACTTAGGTGTTTACTCCATCCTAAGGTTTTAGGTTTGATTCTCTTTGTCAACAGCTTTTGGGGCCATCTCATCTCACGCGTAAGCATGTGAAACGGCGGGGAATGGACTGTAGGAATTAATATGAGATGCGCACAAGCTGGTCCGGAACACATGCAGTACCAAAAAAAATTAAAGTTTTTCTTCTAAACGTATTCAAGATACAAGTTAACTTGAATGGTAAAAAATGAACACAGTTGGATATTTGCCAATATTCAATTGAGCTAAATTTTTGCATACTCTTCTAAAATATCAATTCATGCAAAATTATCGGTTCAGTAATTTGAACCCGAACTCGCAACATACCTCATTGAATATGGGTAAAGTTACCTTTACCCAAGGCGAGGGTGAACAAAATTCCTCACCATAGTTGTGGCCTTACGGGTTTAATTAAGGTTTCTCATTCGAAATCGGAAATGTTTGTGGAAAGTGACTTTTGTCCATGTAGTTTTCGGATATGGATGTCAATTTGACTCTGCTGTGTTTGGATGTCTACAAAGTTAGTTTGGAGCAAAAAATTTTGTTACCTTTTTACTTCTAGTCCTTTTTTCTTCTAACGTTTTAGTTTAGACCAATCGGCAAGAAAAATGTGAAAAAGAAAAAGTTTAGTGAAAAACAGAGAAACCCTGAAAAGTTTGGATTTTTTTGTTTTTCTGCTTTTATGTTTTATTTTTTTGTTTGAAAATTTTAATGTATCACATTTTTTTTTTCACTTTCTCGGTTTCTCTCCTCTAGGTTTACTAGAAAATGATAAAATTTCAGAAAAATGCCTTCCTAGAAATTTGTGCATCTACATGTGATAAATTAGGTCTCCCCATTCCATATTAGATGAAAAGTGCCTTAGTTTTGGGAGATGATTGTAAATTTGACCCAAAAGGGGTAGTTTCTTTTGTTCTTTTTCCCATTCTGTGGTGGTCTGTCTCTTTGGATGATTTCTTTGACTTCACTTTATCCATAGGAAGGCAGCATAAAAAAGTGAGATAATTTTGATATTGCAGGTTTTGATGATGTTCTCACAGAAGTTTTTGTTCCCTCCGTGTATTTTGGGTATATATGTCCGCACATTTTGGTTTTGATTATTTCCCCTATGTCTGTTCACACCATTGTCACTTTCTTTCTTCCTTTTTCTTTGTTTTTTTTTTTCCCGACGGTCAGGGGTGTCTTGGCTAGCTTACACGCGCCTTGACTAATTCCCTCCCAGTCTGGTCAAAAGGCCAGGCCGTGACTAGAATATTCACAAAAAATTATTTTCTTGCGGCCTGACCCCAAAAATCAAACCCTGGTCAATTTTGTGGGAGCAAACCGACCAACCAATCGGACTAAGCTTAGCCTGTCGCTTTCTTTCTTTTCTCCCTTCATGATGGTCTTTTTCTTTCACAAAATTGTCCATTTGACTCAAATGGGTATTTCTTTTGTTCCTTTTCCCTTCTGTGTTTGGTTGTCTGTTTACATGATTACTTTGATTCCACGTTACCAAGGGGAAAAAAAGGGGGAAGGATGATCTTTTTGATATTCTGCAGGTTATGATGATTCTGCAGGTTATGATGATTCTTAGCCTGAAAAATGGTTTTGTTCCTCTATCCATGCATTTTAGCCAAAATTCTTTTTCTTCTTGTTAAGCAGCAGCGCTGCGGACCATATTTGCACGCAGATCCGAACACAAATGGGTCCGAAACTATCCGATGCACGTGAATCTCACAAACATCGAACTGCTCCGGGCACATTTGTGCCTGGATTTGTGTCTGAAGAATTAACCACTTTTAACTGTACTTGGCAACTTCCACACAATAAAGTGATTCATTGCAGAGTTCTGAAAATCCAAACATATTTGCGGTTATTTCCTATGACATGGCTTCTTCATTTTAGAAAACGAGAAATCAAAAGTGATTCATCGCAGAGTTTGATTTCGTGTTTGGAAAATGAAATCATAAAGGAATGTGTTGCAGGAATGAGTTCCACTGCACTAGTTTAGTAGCTGAAGTGCAAAAAGCATGATTCACACATGAACTTTGTCTCTGGTAACAAAAGTTTTGAATACAAAAATGAACACCATAAACTGCTCATAGGCTTTCTTTGTCATATACCCATGTGAATCAGTGAATGTTCCCTAAAACAATGGAGACATAAAGAAACTGCACTGTCTATTAGATACAAGTTGAGAAATTTGAAAATGGCCCCATCCTACAAGTTGTGCCTGATTGGTCCCATTTGGAGATCCTAGGGACTATATGGGGTTGTATATTACCTCTGCATAACTGGTGTTTAGCCCCACCACTATACTTTAAAATCCATTTGGCCCATCACTACCATGTACCAATATTTGTGTTGTCAACAGTTCTTTGTGGGCAAGTCTTTGTTTATTTTCTTCTTCCCACCTGCATTTATTATACACCTATACGTATTTTCATGTACATGTACAATGTTTTAAAAATCACTACGCGCTGGTTAGGTGGAAAATGGATGCCTAGCGCTTAGCGGCTACCTAATCTAGGCGTTGACTAATTGGCGCTGACTAATCGGCTACCTAATCTAGGCGTTGGACCACCGCCTAGCGCTTAGGCAGAGACTAGTCGGCGGACTTTTAGAACACTGATATAAATACATATATGTGCGATTATGTATATGTATGCATTGATTTGTGTATGTGTATCCAACTGGTTTTCACCAAATGAAGCTATTGAATTATATTGACACATTTGTGTGCTGTCTTTTTGCTTGTGATCTTGCTTGACTATGAGCTACTATATAATATTGCTCCACATTGTTTTATAGCCTGCTGTAAAGAATATATATGATGCGGCTAATGGTTTATTAATGTGCTTACTTTTCAGAGGTGGTGGTGTAAAAGCACCAGATTTCCACTTTAATATGTTGGATACTGTCCCAAAAGCTTAAGTTGTTAAGAACCTTGTCCAATAATGTACGTCCAGCTACATAACACTCCCGTCACGTGCTACTATGCGATCCACTTGAAGAGTTAACCTATGAGGTCACAAATTAAAATGAACAAGGCTCACATGGAGGGAATTATCTGTTCTGTAAGAGATAATTTCCACCATGTGTCGGAGGGCCCTTTCAATATAGGAGCTAGCCGTTCTTTACTTGTATAAGTTTTGGTGAACCTGCAGGAGTCTTTTCGTTGCATACGACTTCTCTTACACGGTCCCACTGACTTGAACCGAGGAGTCTCCAGGGAGCCAATGTTAAGTGACCGTTAAACTCTCTTAGACAGTTCACTTGTCTCAGGGAAACCAATGCTTGCTCTTTTTTTGAACAGCACCAATGTTTGCACTGAACATTTGGAAATTCACTCTTCTTGAAGCACAAGAGGCGGCGGTTCACCTAGTGTTGAAGAACTATCGTTTGAAATTGACCTCTTTTGTGTGTGTGATGGGTTACTGATAAGGTGCCATGTTGACCCTTTTTTATTACTTGGTTACGGGGTGGATTCCAAATTAACCTTCTTATGCAGACTTTACAGTAGACTTGGGTGATATTTAGCCAAATGGATAGTCTTCTGCTATTGACTATTGTCATATGCACGAAAAAAAGGGTAGCTAACCATAAGATTGTGCGCGACCTAGCTGTTATTGGTGTTCGAGAGAAGTAATTCTATTTCTATTCAAACGGTTTAAAATAATTTTATTTGGAGGAGCACTTCTCATGTACCTGTTCAGGTATCGTCTTTAAGGGTCCGTTTGATTCCCATTTTGGGGCGTCAGACTGGCTTGTCTCTCTGGTCCGGCCCTTTTGACTTACAATCACTACGTTGCCCATGTGATATCACATAAATGGCGAGAAGTTCTCGCTCCTTTCTCATTACCAACCTGCTAGAAACTATAACTGCCATCAAACGAGACCTAAGAACCATCCTTATAACTTGGAGACGGAACGTTTGCCCATTGCTCTTTATAACTGCTGAAATGCGACGGTTTACATCACTTGAGATCCTCAAATACATGACGAGCTTAGACTAAAAACCCCATATCAGGAGGCCAGAAAGGCAGGACCTATCTATACCATATATGCTGTGGCTCTGGTTTAGTCTCATTCAAGGAATCTTGAGTGTGAAGATTTGGACAAAACCAAAATGCTATTTCTCAGCAACCCCATGTGCCTTCATCAATTGATGGAGAACACCCCTTAATTTAAGGAATCTGCTTCTGTGTTTTATTTGTCCACACTAGAAACAGTTGCTCTTTCAGTACCCCACCTTTTTGCTTTTAATATTTACGTTCTAATCATCCACCATTTTTCGGCATTCTAACCGTGTCAAAAGCCAAATACTATATTTGTCGGGTGCTGAGACTTGAGGTAGATGACAAATTAAATTTCAAAATGAAAAATACCTAGGAACCGTTCATCTTTGGGTGGAGACCTATATATGGTGAGGTTTATGAACTTGATATTTAGTTTTTGGCTGTTACTGCCGTCTGAGTACGCGTTCAGATCAGTTGCATGAGAACAACTTACTGTTATACATCATGCATCATGATTTGTGCTGTAACTCATTATGGAAGGACTAAGATTACACAATCGACTAGGGCTAGCTTGGTTGGCCACTGTTATACACTCTAGTCTCTACTAAGTCAAAGTTTGCCGGAAACAATAATTAATTATCAACCCTATCAAATAGAGAAGTCTTCTTGTTTCAATTTGCACTTCAGGTACTATTATTGCTTTCAAAGGTCTAATTGATATATTTTTGGTGTACACTCAGGCACCTGTAAATGCTAGAGAAGTTTCAGTGTTGATGCCCGGAGAAAACACTCCTACGTTCATCGCCAATCCAGCTCCAGCGCCTTGTCCCCCAGAGCGGATCTCATGGCCCACCCATCAACCTAAGTCATTTCCTATTATCTCCCGCAACTCCAATTCAAACGCAAGCCCAAGCTCGATTTGACAGAGCTTACCACTGGAATCATACCTCAAGCTCTACAGTAAAGCAGTTATATATTGAAGATCTCTAGCTAGAAATGAGAATTTAACACCTAGGTTCTTGAATCTCATGTGTATAGTATTCGCGCGGTCATGATAGATAAACCATTGGTTGATTAGTAGTTTTTAACTGGCTTTTAGAAGATGAGAATGTAGCTTGTAATCTCCTTGTAAAGATTTGTGGGCTAAACTTTTTAAGTATCAACAATGCTACCACCACACACTAATACACACACTCACAAAGGGGGTGGGCCTCGCACATACTGGATGTGTGCAATGTGTGGATCCACTCCTTTTGTGAGTGTGTGTGTGTGTGCACGCGTGTGTGAGAGAGTGTTTGTGTATGGTTGTTAAATGAACCGTTCTACACACACAGAAATCTGTGCACAGATTGTGGACAGATTTTGTTGTGGGGCCCATTACGGGTCCTACACAAATCATCTAAGCCGTTTATTAAATGTAAAACATTTTTTCAAGATCCTCCGTAAAAATAAGCTCAATCCAATATTTATAGATGCTCCATCCAACCATCTAACTTTTCATTCAGATTTCCGGATAATGAAAAGTTATATGGTTGGATCGAATACCTATAGGTATCGGATTGAACTTATTTTTTATGGGGACCCTTGAAAAAATATTTTACATTTAATGAACGGCTCGGATGATTTTTGTGGGACCCGTGGTGGGTCCCACAATAAAATCTGTGCACAGATCTGCTGTGTGGGTAAACTTTCGGTTGTTAAATTATTGTGTAAGTATTGACATGAGAATGCAAGGTGAAAGGATGAGGTCAGTTCCCCTCTAGCCCTTCAAACTTAGAAAGAACGAGTACGAATAAGGGGCATCATTTGGCCCACGAGTATGAAGCCCACACAAAGCCCCCGGCCCGCGCCTGTCAAGTGAGTGGGCTAGCCCAACCATAATAGTGTATGGGCAAGGCTTGGGCTTGGTGATTGAAACCTAGCCAGACCATAAGCCCGCCTGATTTCCTGGCCCACAAACCCACTGTCTTATCCCCGAAATAAATACAAGGGGTAGTAAATATCCTTCTTTTTTGATCAGCTAAATAGTAAATATCCATACTTGCCATTTGAAAATCTTCTTTTGAAATTTCTTTCTTCCCTATCTTTCTCTCATATAACAAGGTTAAAGGGAGAAAATGAGTGATTGTGATCGTTTTGATTAGAACAGAAATCATAGAAAAGGTCCGTTTTTGTCTTTGGTCCAATAAATGGGAGTAGAGGTGGCACCAATTGCCAACCCCGGCGACCACACCCGGGCCTCTCAAGAGTGTCTTCCACTTGACAAATGAAGTGTGTGTTTAGCTCCAAAGTTTTAGATTTTATATTATTATGCTATGTTTGGATGAGTTTTTGAGAAAATTTTGAAAAATTTTGTGGGGTTATGAGTGAAGAGAGAAATAAGAGTAATGATTAGAATTAGGGTCAATGATTGAAGAGAGATAGAGAAAGAAATAAAATAATGATTAAGAGAGATAGAGAAAGAAATGAGAATAATGATTTGAGATAGGTGTGAGTAATGATAGAAAGTAAGAGTAATGAGTATTTTTTGAGTTGAGAATTTTTTTTAAATCACTATCCAAACAAGGCATAAGTCTTTTGGGCGTAATTGGAACAGTATGTTTCTATTGGACTAAATTCTGCCAATACTTATTATTGTAGGGACTTTTGTAGCAATTCCTCATGTCTACGTTTGAGAAAAAAAACAGGCGTTGGAAGCCATGAATGGAAAGGGGTTTTCGAAATTGAAGAATCGAAGAAGTATTTCGGCTGAATAATCGAGGGGTTCGGGTCAATCGAAGATGCAAATGGAAAGGTACTCCTCTTCACAATCTCTATCTCCAATAGAAAAAAAATTGAAGAATGAGAGAAATTAAGGAAAATCCCCTCCTAATTTCTAACGGCCGAAAATCAACTCCTAAGGAAAGAAGAAGATTGATTGCTGAGATTGTGAAGATGGAAAGATTATGGGCTGATTATGTGCAACAGCTGAGAGCAAATTTTCTAACGTTCTTCTGGGTCTTCAGATAAAAAGAAGCAGCAAGAGAAAGCAGAATACAACACACAACTCTCGAAGGAAAATTAACAGTGAGCTTTCACTTGCAAATCTCTCAATAAAACTCTACACTTACATCTTGAATATCTACACTAGCTTGAGTGTCGTTATTTGAACCTTATTGTAAAAGGGATTTCACATCCTTGTCCTGAGATTGTAACTCCCGTTTTTTTGAGTAGAAAAACCATTTGGGTTTTAGGTGTGACTAGCACCGGAGTCTTAGCTAGTTGAGAGAATTCAGAGTAATTGCTCGTTGTAAGGTTCTCTAGCACCCGCGAAGCTAGAGGTGTGTAACAACTATTGGAGATAGTGCAACAATTCCCGATCGAGTAGGACACTTGGGGAGTGGAGTGAGCAATGAAGTTGTGGACCGAACCACTATAAAATTCTCGTATTTGATTTCTCTTTCCCTTACTCATTTACTTTCCGTTTTGCATATCTCTATTGCTTGAGTAAACTGTTATTTTCCTTGAAATCAAACTTGGGTTAAATTAGGCTGCATATTTAGTTGATTTCGTCCACATATAAAAAGCCCTAAACGTCAATTAACTAGTTCTCTGTTTCTGCTGTGCTTTGAGCTTGCTCAATCTGTTTAGTTTACAGTGTTGTCGACTGTGTTGAGTCAGCTCAATTCTACTGCTGTGTTGATTTATTTTTATCTTGCATTTAGTTTTTTAAATTGTTAAAGTAAGTGAGAAACCCAATTCCCCGCCCCCTTTCCCCCTCAGGTTGCTTTTGGACCAACAGTGTGGAATGAGATACCGTACATGTGCCTTGACAAGCTTGATAACCCCAATGAAGTTCACTCCTATATATGGACCTGTTTACTTGGTAAGAATTAACATAAGTCAATGGGAGGCTTGCAAAATGGAATTCTGTTTCTATATGAAAGTTAACTCAAATCGAGTAATGCTCTACAAGAATGTAAGTATAAGTTTGCAATTTGGGTGAGTCAAAAAGAGCTAGCTAGGTTTCTGAAAGTCGAATACCCACAACGTTGGGTATGGAACTGCGAATCGGGTTTTGTGATGAAAATGTATTGCTTGAGAAAATGAGCAATCTGCACTGAAGTTCCTAATTACTTAAGACGGGCGTAAGTTTTGTAGTTAGTAGTTAATTAAGAAAACGAATGGCTTTAGGTTAAGTTATCAAACCATTAAAAAGTAAATCTGAGTTCCTGTGTTTTATATCTATTGCAATGAGTTCATTTAACTCGACCAATTAATATTGACTGGTTCTCGGCTATCAAGTAGCAGTCAAAAAGCTAAAATTGTGGAAAGTTGACACGACAACCAAAGTTTAACGTTTAACATACTCGTTCATTCCGGGATGAATGTAATCAAGATTAATCTGGATGCTGC